>VZSC01007515.1:362222-421706 GCA_013398225.1 Steatornis caripensis
ACTGTGAGGGTGACAGAGCACTGGCACAGGCTGCCCAGAGAGGTTGTGGAGTCTCCTTCTCTGGAGATATTCAAAACCCGCCTGGATGCATTCCTGTGCAACCTGCTCTAGGCTAACCTGCTTTAGCAGGGGGGTTGGACTAGATGATCTCTGGAGGTCCCTTCCAACCCCTACCATTCTATGATTCTATGATATGGTCACCAACAAGATTGCTGATATGTCTCTGTGTGATGTGGGGGCAAAGACACCTGCCACCTTGCTGGCTTCACACGGTGCCCTGGGATCTGTGAGTGAGATGTGATGCTTGTGAGCTGCAGAGCTGGCAAGTTTTGCTTCACAAGTTTCACTTCACAAGTTTGCTGTTAACTGGGACACAGCATGCAAGCTGTGGACTGACCATTGGTCTTACCTCAGTGGTCTACGAGGTTTTCAACAAGTTGTACAGGAGTGGCTGTAGGTATGTGGAGGCTGAGATACGATGCAGGGTTGGCCTCCTAAAGTTGGCTTTTGTCAGGCTAACCCTGTACCTCCCTTTGGAAGGGTACCTGATTTCCTCAGCAAAGAGATGACTTTGTGGCGAGAGGTTAATATGATGCTGCATTACATCATAAGTGGTTTGTTTTTCTGGAGAAGACACAGCTGTTGTAGGTGAAGAGCTGGATAACGGTGAAGTGTGAGCGGTGTTGAAAGAGGGGATAACTGCCAAGGTTCCTTGGAGGTGATGTTGGCTCCTGCTTTCGTTGAGGACACTGGCACAAAAGGCACGAACACGCTCATGGGCTTTGCTGCTGGCACAGTGCTGGAGCAACAGTAACACAAAGTGGGGTGAGGATGGCCAAGGGGAAGAGCTGCAGTAGCAAAATCAAGAGAGAGTCTGTAATGCAAAGTGGGATGAATGCAAATGTGGGTGTAACGGGGCTTCTGCTGCCAGCTAGGAAATCACGTCATTTGGAAACAACCTGGTGGATAGAAGTGCTTGGTGCAATGCTCAGTTAAGGGGTGAAAAAAGCCACCAGGCTGATGGGGCTGTGAGAAACGCCAGTGTGATCTTGGGTTGCAAGTCATCGTGTTTCCAGTGTAACTAGGAGTTGCATGTGCTGTTTTACAAGTGAGACCTCCTAGAGACTGCTCATTGTTTTTGATCATTCTTATTCAAGAAAAAGGGACTTAAATAGGCTGATGAAGAAAACAGAGCCGTTTTCTACTACAGTGTCTATCACAGTGGTCCTTCTTGCATAGGTCACCAAGTGTGAGTACCAGTTGTGCTGGGTCTGAAACCAGAAGCAAAATAACCTTGCCAGCAGGACTCTGCCCGAGCAATATATCTACGTTGCTTCTGGGACTTGAGTTAGTATCTGTTCAAGGCACTTGAGACAATTTGCCTTGCACTTCACTGCTTGGTGCAGACGTGCTGCCTTAGAAGAGCTGGCCTAGGGTAACTTATAAATGATAGCTGGGTGGGTCTGGCCCTTCCTTGTAAAGGGAGGAGGAGGAAGTGCCAGGAAAGGAAAAGAGCTGCTTAAGCAAAGACGGTTTTGACACAAGAGAAGAGGGATGTAAAATGCTTGTGGGTAAGAAATGAGAAGAGCAGGGGAGTTCTGGTGCAGCATTTCAGTATGAGTTGGGAGGGCGAAGCCCTAGCTACTCCTACGGTGGACTTTGGTCGGTCTGTAAAAGGCATGGTATAAAAGCAGCTCTGCAGCACAAGGAGACCTGGACCAGCAGGACCCTCCAAACAGACAAGAAGTATGAGAAGGAAGTGAGTATTTAAACAAACACCCCCTTCTCTCCATCCTTCTCCCTCAAAAAGTGAGCAATCTCATCTGTGTTAGCGATGCATCTCATATGGTCTTGATTAGAAGCTGGAAATGAGTCTAGGTGGATGTGTATGTGGTGAGCACTTCAGGATTTGTGAAGTATGGTATTGGTCTTGAAGCTATTTCATCTTACAGAAGAGCAGCTTACCTTAGTAATAGCTGAGGAATGCCACAGGAATATATATTTAGAGATGTTTGCAGGAAGAAGGGAGTAACCCACTGACTGTAATTCGTACCTCAAAGCTTGATTGCAGAGACCAGGGCAGGGCTGGGAGTTGTCACATATGTATTTGGTGTGAAGCCAGCACCTGCGTTCCTGCCAGGTTAATGAACCAAGGCAGGGGAGGAGGAAAGGTTTCAGTCTTCAGCAGCAATCGGGAATTCAAGATTTCTAGGGCAAGCAAAACCCTGGAAGGAAAAGAGGGGAAACTAGTGGAGATACTGAAGGACATGAAGAGAGACTTAAGTTTTAAGTTTTAGGGATGGAGTTTCTTTGCTTGGTTGGTTTGCTTTCCTGTGCAGCCACTGCCAATTTTGCAATCACAGCTTGACTCCTTGAGCTTTCAGAACAAGATGCATTTCTGCTTTGTTTTTAAAGTGGATTCAGGCGAACCCAGCCAGCACGAAGTTGCACTATTCTTTCCAAAGCAATAGGGAACAAAAGAAAATTATTTTCTTGGTGTATCTTTGGGGCCCTGTGAACCAAGACTGATTTGCCACTTCTAGGAGCAAGGGTGCGACTCCTGCTAAGTTGAAAAATCAGAGAAAAAAGGGGATGAGACATTTCTGGGGGTCCCTGAGAAGGGAAGTGCCTGTGTATCTTAAAGAACTCAAAATCCCTTGCTGACCTGTGCACCTAATTCAAGATGATGCTATTTCCCTCTACTGCACTCTATGTAAAGCAGCTGCTGGGTTGGGGGATTATCCTATACGTAAGTGTGCGTGTATGTATTTATTTCCACTGTTGCTTCTCTTGTCTATCCCTTTATGGGTGTTGTGTGTCTATGTTAAGCCAGATATGCTTTGTTATGTTATTTAGGAAGCTCAAGGACTTCATTTGGAAGGCTGGAACACAGGTTGTGGAGTTGTATTTACGGTCTAGTCTAATGTCACTTCTGAGGGGGGTTGGTCTTGGGGGGGCCCAAGACCCCTGTAGCCCAATGCTGAGTCATCAGGAAGTCACGTCCGTGCATGTTCCTGCGAATAAGCCCAGGTCTTTTTCTGCCTCTTCTAGAATGCTGCCCACATGGCTTTGAGTGTCAGGTCAAAAATAACCTTGACTTTTTTTAGCAAACACAATCAATAAAACAAGAGCCAATCTGGCTGCCGCCACCTTCCCAGCTGTGGTTGCTCCATAGCCCCTGGCTTGGGACTGCTCCATCCCTCTCTAGAAGTAATTGCTTAGATGCTGTAGCTCCAGCATGCCCTGGTAGTGAACCCACATCGTCCCATTCCTGCTTCTTCCCCTGTTCTTTCTTTCTCTTGGAGGACACAAACCTCTCATTTGGATTGTAGGAGCTGCAGATGGGAAATGTCTTCAACTTGTGTTTCTAGCTTTGCTCAGTCCTGCAGTCCTGTGGCTCAGGACCTGAACTCGCAGTCCTGCCCTGTCTCAGAAGGATTTCAGCGAGCTGTCAGACCTCTTGACTGCTAGCCAAGAGGGAAGGCCTTAGACGTTGGCAGGGAATACAAAATGGCTGTAATAATGTCCTGTTTCTCATTCTGTCTGGGACACAGGCGATCCAAGCTGATGAGCAGGTCATTGGGGATGAACCGTAACTTACACTATCATGCAGCAGCCGGTTGGGAGCTTATGCTGCATCCTTACGGTAATGCCTCGGGGTATGCAGACAATTATGGAACATGTGGAAAGCAGAGGTGACTCTTGTGGGTCTGCTTTTCTTGGATCTGCATGGTGAGAGCAGAGAAATATGTTTAGGTTTAGTCCAGGCTTTGTATTTTTCTTTCTTGACCGGGATGGTATTTGGGATATGGCTCAAATATGTCCATATACATCTTTCACGCTAATTCGTCTGTTCTTGCGTGAGCACAAGGCATAGCGAGTGCTGGCAGAGGAACAACATACAGCTCCTGTGAATGCTCTGGAAGTGGTCAAAGGTCCCTCTTCTGCTTACCCTCTGGACCACCACATGGGGTCCTGCAAGCTTCTTGCTTAGAAGGGATGGTTCTCAACGTTGGCTTATCACTCCAACCCTGCATCACTTGGAAACATTTTCCCTCTCCAGGGCTGAGCCCAAAGCCAACTATTGCATCAGGGCGGATGTGAGCTGGGGTGCACGTGCTCATAAACTTAGAGATTGGGCTTTTTACATATTGTCTAAAGGGACCAGCCAGATGTTTCTCCCACTCAGTTCACTTTGAGAGAGGACCACCTCCACTCACTCTCCAGCAATGAACCTCTTGAAAATTTTTGTGCTTTCTGGTGGGAGGGTGTCCGAGTTCAGACTGGGAGGAAGCCTGAACTGGCTAAGGACTGCCTGGGAGATGAGGACCGAGCTCCTTCCCCATCATGCAGCGTTGCAACTTGTTAGCAGAGCCCGTCGCTGCAGCCAGCTGACGATGTTGCTGCCAGCATTGCTCCTGTGCTGCCGATAACAGGGAACCCCATTCTCTGGGGCTGTCGATCTGTCACCTTCCCCCAGCTCTAATATTTACTGAATAATGATCCCGCAGTGACAGATCTATTTCTGTTTTTGTTCTCTGTAACATACCTGCCAGAGTGCCCCAGGCAACTGAGGAATTTATAATAAAGGCACGGTTTCCAAACATAGTTTGGTTCTCTCCTGCTAGCAGCACTTCCAGCCAGCAAAGACTAGGACCCTGTTTGTCCATCCCAGTAAGAGACTAGATAAATATAACTTTTATTTTTTCCATTTAGGCCCCAAGTTTTTGTTGAGAGGCTTTGCTTTCACTCCTTTTGCGTGAGCAGTCTCAACCGTGTCTTTGTTTCACCAACGTGCACAGTGAGGTGCAGAGAGCAATGACTTGGCCAAGGATGTTCAATGTTGCTTGTTCCATGCTCAAAACTGTGGGTAAAACCATATTATTTGGCTTTCCCAAAACGCTGGGAAAACAGAATAAAAAACTGCGTGAGAAACTGCTTCTTTTGGCAGAGTGATGCATGCCATCTGTGTCTGAGGATGTGGATGCTGAAGCCTGCGCAGGTCCGATTCCCAGACCTGTTGCAAGAAGGTTTTGGCTGAAGGAAGGTGAGAAGAGGTGTGGGACCGGGTGGTAGGACACGACGCTCTCTTGCTTTGTACTGTCCCCTGCATGGGCAGAACAACCATCTGCTTGTCCCACAGCTGAGCCTTTCCTTCTTCTCCACAGACACATAGAGAACTGGAAGAACTTGCAGACGCTGAATGCTGTCGACATGGAGCTGTACACAGGACTCCAGAGGCTGTGAGTATGTCCTGTGTGTCGGGGAGAACACCACTGGGCGGCCCCTTCCTTCCAGCAAAGAGCCACGGCTTCCTTCCATCTGCAGGTTCCATGCTGCAGTCTTTGGAGCCTGTTTAAGCTACTGGCTCTGCTCTATTTTGCTATGAGGCTCTGCAAAATGGAGATTAAGTACTTTTTGGTCCTTGCTGGGTCTGCAAGAGGAAGATTGCTAGCTCCTGACAGCTCTGTCAACACACATCAACCTTCACCTGTCTTCTCCCACTCTGTTCTGGTTCTGGGCTGGTGCGTTGTTCTGACTCAGCCCCACAATGCGAAATTCCAGCGGTCTCCACTGATCCTTTGGTGCTGGGCTCTTGGTCCTCATTCAGTGCAGTTACAATCTCCCTGCACAACCCTCTGAGCACTGGGACAAGTCAACTTTGTGCATCTTGGAGGGGAAAGTGAGGTCCATGAGGTTGAAGGGACTTGCTGGGTGCTTTGGAAGCCTGGCCAAGCGAGGATACCACCCAGTCTCTTAATTTTCCCTCCTGCATCCTCCTGGAGCTGGGAATGCCCTGGGTGCCGCTTGCATGAGATGCACAGTGTTGCTCAGGGTTAACTGGAGACTCTGCTGATGTGTTTTGCTGGGAACTTCACATTAGGTACAGCTTGCCTGCGGGCTGGAGGAGAGGTGTACACATGCATGAATGCGCCCAGCAGCCGATCCGTGCTGAGCCTGTGCTGTTACCATATCAGACAAAGCAGAAAAGCCCAAGTTCCTCTTTGCTTGTTGCTCATAGAGGCTGTCTGGGGAGAGACGTGCGCCCCAGGGAGGGAATCGAGGGCTCCCAGCACACCTCGGGTGCTGAACGCAGGGTTTAGAACAGTTGTCTGCCTTGACTCCATTGCTGCCATTCTGAATCTCTTTGCAGGACAATCAGGAACTCAGGACTACGAAACATCCAGCCCCGCGCCTTTGCCAAGAACCCTCACCTGCGCTACATGTGAGTGCCGTCGGGTCCTGCCACCTTTTCCCCTCTGCTCCCTGCAGAGAGGTGATCCCCAAAGTGCCTGTTGGGAGAGCAATGGGAGGGAAGGGGGATGCTGATGGGGAAAGGGAGGGAGAGGTGGTAGAGCAAGGGAGAAGGAAAAGTGAAGGCACAAGGAAGTGCAATGGGCCCCCTTGCAGGATGGAGTCAGCTCCTGCTGGGCAGCTGGTGGGTTTCAGTGTCTAGTAACTGTCCTGGCTTTGATTGCCACTCTAATGAGCGCTTACTTCATTAGCAGCCTTGTGGTGGCTGGCACACATTTCCCTTTCTGCAGCTTGGGGGGTGGCCGTGTGCCCCAGCACACAGCCAGAGCCTGCCCTGCTCCTTAGCTTTAAACCAAAGGGTGCTTTTCCAGTGCAAGTCCTGGGGCACAGGGCTGTCTGCTCTGCTCCTGAGTATTGAATTCTTAAACTGATGTCTACCACGGGGCTGCGGTAGGGGTGTTTTGTGCCAGAGAGACTGGAGGCTTGTTATCATGGGACGTTGCATAAGTGTCCAGCTGCTGGGGCATCATTAGCCACCAACTACAGTCTTCTGGGGAATGCCTGCATTATTGAGGCCATCGGCACTGATTTCTTTTTTGGATATGTATTTACTTTTCCCAAGATGCTAAAGGAAAGACTGAATTTCATGCCAGTGTGCAAGGTACTCCATGAGCTTGAAATATCTTGTCAAAGTGACTGTTGCAGAGGTTAAAACTCTCTCAGTTTTGGTATAGATATAAAAGGTGAAAGGGGGTTGGTGAGAAGCCTCAGCCTTGGGCACGAGCTGACGGGCTGGATGGAGAAAAGAGTGCCTTTTGGAAATAAATACTAGTGGCTTCTTCCATGAAAAATGGCATAGCGCACATCTATTTGAGTCTGCGGATACTGGTGGCCATTGATATGGGCATGTTCCTAGTGGAGGGATATAGATTAGACCTGCAGAGCAGGATAGATTTCTCTTTTGATGTCTGCTTGGAGATGATATGAACTGAAAAACCCCAAAAGCTTCCTGTTTGGAAAACCAGTTATGGTTGTTAATGGTGGTAAAGTGCTTGCTAAATAGGAGATCAGCACTACCAAAGGGCATGAATAGTTAAGGGCATTGTGAACAAGCAGGAGCCTTTTTGAGTTTACCTATTTTCTCATAATAAACTCTCCTTAAAGCTGGCCACTGGGATTTTGTTTTGTGTTTTCTGTATTTGTTTGTTGCTGGGAAGTGTTCTCTTTGAATACCTCTCCCAATTGATTTCTTGGGGGGAAGGGGTGGGGGAAGCTGTTTGTCAATTGTGCACTTATGTTTGAGTATCTAGCAGATAGAATGAATAACATTTGATTCCTGATGAAATTAGTTTGGATGTCATAGAAGTTTAGAAGGCTACGTACGCTCGTTTTGAGGCTGAATCTGTTGTTAATGTGTACGCACGCAATTGTTGCTGCTTTTTTCAAAAGTGGTTGTTTTTGTCTTTTGAGATTACTTTTGAGATTGGAAAAAAAACCCCTACATCCATCTTGTGTCAAGAGTTAAGGTTGGTATGTGGTGATGAAATATGTGTTTGTTTACTGCTTGGGCCATGTAAGATTGATCGTGTTCTTAACATCTTTCTTTCCTTGCCTTTTGAAGCTCGAGGCAAGTAAGTATATTATTTGGTTAGTGTTTGCCACTGGGTTTTGATGCTGTTCCTGGGACCCAGCTGTGTGGTTGTTTGCAAGGTGGATGTCCCCCATGGCAGGTGCCTGGCACCAAGGGGTGGAGACCGGGTGCTTGCTGGGATGGTGGCTCCCTCCTGCTCCTCAGAGGCTCTCGGGCCATGGTGCTGCTGCTTTTTCTGAGGTTCTCTTTTGCTGACAGGGAGAGTGCCGTGGTTCCTGAGGCTGTGTCAACCTGGCGGGCACCTGATGCCACCCGGGGTCCTCTCCGTGGGCACGGCACAGTGCAAGCGCGTTGGGGTGCCTCCTAAGCTGCTCCACGGCCGCTGCCTCCTGGGGAGCTCAGCTTGCCGAAGGCCTGACATTTTCTGCAGCCAGTGCACATAGGAGCCAGGGATAAAAGGATTATGGAAATGTCATTCTGCTGTAAGTTTTGGGCTGCCGTAACCAGGTGCAACAGCTGACAGGAGCAAGGGATGCTGTCCCAGTCCACTTGCAGCAGGGCGGCTGTAGCTGGATGGGTGCAGGGCTGGGGATCGTGAGGTGGTGTGCTTACGGCTCGTTGACTTACTGCTGTGTGTTATTGCTGCTGCCCTGGTTTTCCTTCTCCTTTGCTGGCTATTTGCAGGTGGAGTTGAGTCAGTAAGATAGCAAATGTGCCTAATAAATGACAGAGAGGGTTCACTGTCGGGGGGGCTGGCACGGGGTGGTGGGGGACCCTGAGCTGGACCTTAGCAGGGTGCTACAAGCGGGGTCTGAGCAGCAGCAGGCATTTTTCCACATGAAGCTTGTGTACAAATTATGAGGACTCAAAAGCTGTTTTTTTTTTTCCTTCCTCCCTCCCCATCCTGGGTTAAATCCCAGCCTCCTGCTGAAGTGAGTTTTTTCCCAGTGCCTTTCATCAAGGTTTCCTTCTCTCAGATGGGCCAGAGCGCTCTGCCTTCTCCCAGCAACTTCTATTTCTGGCCCTTCCTCTGTGCATGCACTTGTCTTCAGACCCCAGCTGTGCAATCACAAGCAGATCACTTATCCCAGCTCTAATTGCAGGAGCTTAGGTTTGTGGGGGTTTAAGATAATGGTTCTGGATGAGGTTTGGATTGGAATTTCCCCACCCCCCTTCTTTCCCCATGACAGAGTTAGGGAGGAAAGGTGAGAAACCCACGGAGGGGATTTTCAACATACAGCTGCCTGAGCAGTAGGCATCAAAGTTGCTGTAAAGTGCAGCCTGGCAGGGTCATCCCTGTCCTTCAGGGTTTGAAATTAGCTGTATAAGTGTAAGGGGCTTAAGGCCAACCTAATCAGTGGAGGAGCAGTGGGTGACCCCTGGAGCCAGAGGTGTGGATCTAGAAATAGCTTTGAATCCCTCTCCCCTCCCCTTGAATGAGGAGAGTTAGGGCTCCATGGCTTGCCTGATTGTTGATGCTGTGAAGCCTATCACTGCTACAGAGGCAATTAATCCAAAATATAACAGTGGGCTTTGCAACATGGATCTACCTCTCCTTCTGGCAATTGGACTGAAGCAGTTGACTCCTTCCAGAACAAGTATAGGCTGGATGTTGAATGGGGATGGATTAGTCTGAACTAAACTAGCTGTCATCCAGTGTCATTTTGTGCCCTCGCTGGAGGTCGCCTCACTGGGCAAATGGTTCCCGATCCCATTTCTGTGCAGCTTTGGCAGTTGTTTGGCTGGGGATGGTCCTGGAGAGAACACCAGGCACTGGATGCAAGGACAAGCAGGTCTAGGCTGTGGAAAACTGAGGCCTTGTAGCCCAGATTTGTAGAAGTTAGTGTTAGCAGGTGATGCAGGTGAAGGTAGGAAATATTTGGTGTTGACAGAAAACCTCAGTCTTTGGCTTGAGGCTGTACAAGAAAACTTTAGGATTATATGGTTCCTAAACTTGAGACAAATAAACCATCCGAATACATATTTACTATGTTTAGCACAGCTTATTGAGGAAAAGGTCTTGCATGCTCTCACTCTCTCTGTTCTCCTAGTAACACTGGAATATTTTGTCCAATTTATTTGAACTTGATAGAGGATTACAAGTCATGAGGATATCAAGTTCCTGCATGTATCACGAAAACAGGCAGAGGAATAAAGAGAGGTTGTAGTGCCTTGTGGGGAAGAATACAACATTATCACGTTCCTCATTAGGCACTGGGAAGTCCACAGGAAAGCTCAGCTTCGCAGTGCACAGGAGAGGACAGGACCTGTTTGCTGCTGGCCAAGGTGTCCAGCCTTCACTGGCCGTGGGACAGTAGAGCTGTGCATGTAGGAGCGTAGGCTCCCAGCAGATTGTGCCTAGAGCTAGACAAGTTGACGTGTGCACTGCCTGAGTCCCCCTTTACTGGGAAGCAGGTACTTAAGAGACTGTGATTCCCTCTAAATGCTTTCCTGGGCGGCTGCATACTCAGCCAGCCAGTCAGGAGGCACTGCCTTGTATTTGCAGAGGGTAATTGTGCACACCTTATTTATTGTGTAGTAAAGAAAACAAATTAAAGCTGTGTAATTATGGAGACAGGCACACTTTTAAATAAGGCTTAAGTAGTCAGTTTTCTATTTAGAAAATTAATAATTGCCATTTCTGTCTGCATTCAGATGCTCTTCTTAAACTGTCTTCTGGAGGTTTATATGTGCTCTAAATTGGTTTGTGGGCTGGCCAAGACACAGCTCCTGTCAAAGAGCTCTCTCTCAGCGCTGCCTGCCAGAGTAAGGATGGGGTTGAGGATCAAGCTTTCTCTTATAGTCTTCACCCAAGGGTCTTAAAGACAGAGAGCCTGGAGTGCTTCATGCTGAGTGTAACTGTTTTTTGAGTATGAGCACCTTTTTTGGTCAGAGCATCTTCTGCTCCACGGGCATTTTTATGTGTGATCCTGCCAGTCTTTTTCTCCCAAAAATGAGGACTGAGGAAGATCTGGAACGTGCTGGCAGGAATGTGCAGGGACTTGCTTTGCCTGGTGAAAGACAGCTGGCTGGTCTATGGGCTTGTTTTCATAGGCAAACCTGAGCTGTGGTTTATCTGGAGCCTTCCAGAACCTCTTCTGTAGGTTGTGTTGTTTTCTGGAGATGGGATTGGCTTTGGTGTCCTGTTGTGTTCATGGCAGTTGTGCAGCATCACAGGAACTGGTACCCTGGTATTGGATGTAGTTTGTTGCTTTGACATGGGAATTTCCAGAGATGCTTTATGGTTTTAGGCTTTGATAGGAAAGAAACTGGGCTGCATCCCCTGAAAACTGAGTGGCTGAGGCAGCACAAGGTTGTTAAGTCGCTCTCTGCCCTCCTCCGTGCTGTTTCAGGACAACACTCAAAGCCCTCCAGCAACTGAGGCCCGTATGCTTTAGAAGGGCTGCAGGCAACTGTCTTAAGAGGCTGGTGAGGTTCACCTTCCTTGTTCTGTGTATCTGGGAGGTTGATAGATATCTTACACTAAATAAAGAAATAATCAGATGCTGAATTATAGCAAGTATAGCACTGTTCCCTCTTGGTCATGGCTTGGGGGTCATTTTACCCTGTTTTGTAGTTAATGCTCTGTTGCCGTGCTCTGGAAGACCTGTTCTTAGTTTAACCCAAAGGAGGGTTAAACTCTCACTTTTGCTCTCTTCTTGTAACCAACTGCAGACCCTCTGACTGCCTGCAACTCTCTGCTTGATTCTGCGTGTCCTATTACCCTTCTTCCTCCTTCCTGATGATCTCTCCCCTCTTTGTCCTTTCATCACTGTGCTGCTGTCATACCCATCCTGGCAGTCTCCTCCTAACCCAAGCCGTCATGTGTTAATTGCTCTTGATTTCCTGTCCATATTCTTGAGTCAGTGCGGCCTAACAAGTCCATGTGTATCAGCCAGGGCACAGTATATGACTAAATGTAAGCTCTTCCCTCACTAGAAGGCTGAAGTACAATGCGTTTACCTAAACCACCTCCTTGATAGTTTAGTGTGTTATATTTTGAATTTGCGAGGGAACAAAATGGGAACTGAATTTCTTCATGAATACAGGCAAAATAAGATCTACGGGAAAGATTTAAGCAGCCTTTACTTTCTGTTAAGTGGATGTTCCTTTACGATGCCTAATCAGGCAGGCAGCTTGGGTACTCTTTGGTTCCAATTTGTACTCTAATGATGTTTCTGCTCCAGCCCCTTCTAGGTGCAAACCTCTATGCTGCGATTTACTCAGGGAGACATTTTCTCCCCATATGTCTCTAGTTCTATAAAATACTGGGCATGCTTATAGCACAGTCACTAAAATAAACAACAGTAACATCTCCTCTGCTTCCATAAACTTTCCTGTTCTGCCCTCCATCTGCCTTGTCCCCTGGATGCCCGTGTAGTGCAGGTTCTTGCTGATATGCTAATCAGCAGCAGTGGTTTGATCGCGTGTTTATTCCCAGTCGTTACCGCAGGTGACTGATAAGCAGTTAACTGCAGCTATTCCTTTTTCTGCAGCAGCAGAGGTAGGTCCTGTGTTTTGCCAGCCATTGCACACAAGGCCAGAAGAGAGACCAGTTCCCTGCAGGACTGCGGCTTTCCTTCAGGCTGGGTCAAAATCATTTGACCTGCATTCAGAGGGCTGGGTAACTAATTCCTGGCTGCAGGCTGCTTCGCTTGGCTGTGGAGAGGGTTTATTGTATTGTAATAGGAGGCGGAATGGTGAGTTTGTGACTGATGTACTCTAGTGGGACGTGAGAAAGAAAGTTTCCAGCTCAAGCACTGTGCACCTTGTGGCAAGACTTGTCTTGCCTTAGTTCCCTATTTGAAAACCTGGAATAATAACATTTGTTTTCTCTGCTTTTATTTGATCTATTTGCAGTGTAACACCTTGTATGGTTTCTAGTGAAGACTGGCTTGAATTGTGGGATGCTGTTGCAATGTGAGATGAGTTATAATAATGCTATCACAAATGTTTGTTGCCTGCTTGGATTCTTATGTTATACCTGTCACTCTGGTACCTGGGCTCTCAGGAACTTGCTGTGGCTTTTTCTCTCCTTCCTTCCTTTGAAATGTTGAGATGTTCTTTTGAGCTGCATTGTGTGCCTTTCCCTTTCTGAAGTTTGATCAGTTGTCTTTTGGCAGACGTGTGAAATGAGCAACTGTGGTTTTGCAAAGGTCCTTTTTTTCCATTCCCGCCTTAAAAAAAGCTGCAGACAATGCTGGGGATGTTTTGAATGAGGCTGTTCCTACTTGGGTGTGTGCATTTGTGTGTCTTTTTACAAGCCTTGTTTCAGGATTGGGGTGAAATGTAAACTTTAGACAAGTTGGGTTTTCGGGGGCCTCATCCTCTGTGACATAGTCCTCGATGCGCAACAACAGCCTATAAGCTTCCCTTCGGATGTGATCCTGAAGACGTGTCTTGGTTAAACCTCACCACATCTCTGAGATCACCAGCAGCACAGAATGAGCTGATTTCTGGAGATTTGGGCACGACGAGGACCAAATCTTTTTCCTAGTCTTCAGAGGTGACTGCAGCATGGAGGCACTCCAGAAACAGCCTCTGCCTGTCTGTTTTGCTTGCTCCCCAAACCCTGTGGCTCAGCTGATTAGCTGTGGTGCAAGGCATGTCTTATCTGCCTATGCCAGAGTGAGAGGTGCTGCACGGGGAAGAGAAACCTCCCCAAAAGGGACTGGAGGACATGGAAGCCTGCCGGAAAGCTGCTGGGGGAGAGAGTGAACAATCATGGCAGGATGAGTGAAAGTCAAGTGACCGCACGAGTTACCTCACCTGGGATTTTTCTTTCCATGATACTGGTTTCTTAACAGTATGATTGCAGGGCTGATTTTCCCTTTTTGATGTGCAGGCGGTAAGCACCAGGGCAGAAAAATAGAAACATTAAAATCATATGTTATTTGAGCAATAAGATATGACAGGGCATGAATGATGGGACATTAATTCATGATGGTGTGTGACTAGGCAAGAATTTGAATGTCATAAGTTAGGCAGTCGTGTGTTTTATTGGAATTATAAAATTTTATTAGAAAACTGGGCAAGGAGGAGGAGTTTCCCACCAACCCCTTCCCCTGATTTGTATTTGTGACGGGGTGAGCTGCGAACTGTCTCGGATATAAGAGACCATGGGATATTTACAAGGCTCCCAGTAAGGGCCAGATGTTTGTCTCCCCCAGGAGCTGTGGCTAACCAAGTCTGTGGACTTGCTGGTGTCTGAGGATCAGCCTGTTTCATGTCTGCTGGCCTGCAGCATGCCATCCGGTCATGCGCGGCCTTTCCCGGGGCTGCTCCCCAGGCAGCTCCGCTGGTGCCCACGGGTGCCCGTGGCGTGGGGCCGTGCCCGGCACCGTGCGCCCCGCGGGACCGCGCTTCAGCACCACGGACAGGGCCGGCAGGAGCCCGCCCGCCTGCCGCCCCGGCCCCTGGGCCTGCAGCCCCGGCCTCCTGGCTCCCAACCCAGATGCCGATCTTCCTGCCCGCAGCTGAACTTCCCCGCTGCCCAGCCCAGACCTGGCCTTCCTGCCTGTGACCGGGCCTCTCTGCCTCCCACCCTCCAGATTTCCAGGCCTCCTCACCTCCAACCGCGTTCTCCAGTCTTCTCTGCCTGCAGCTGGGCCTCCCTGATGCCACATCAGCTCTGACCTCTCTGCCTGCAGCCCAGAAGCAGCCACCCTGCCCGCGGCGTGGGCCCTGGCCTCCAGCCTCTTGGCCCTCCCTGCCTCTCTGCAGCCAGTCCTCGGACCCAGCCTCCCCACCTGCGCTGGTGTCCCCCAGCTTCCCTGCCTCTTGCTCAGCCCCTAGCTGCAGCTTGGCCTTCCTGCCTGCCCTCCGTACCTCCTTTACCCTTCTCTTGGAACAACCTCATTCCCCTTCCAGCCCCAGCAAAGTGCCCCAGGGCAGTGAGTGGAGCAGCGGCCGTGCACACCTCGCTGCAGGTGCAAGATGGATCAAGCCATCGGGGTTGAGGCCACCCAAGGGATGGCCAGCCTGGTTTCACTACCTTTATTCCTCTCTCTCTCCTGCTGTGAAACCAGTCTGCCGAGATGCCTGTTTGACAGATGCAGTATAAACTTTCTGAACTGCAGTGGCTCCTGGCACTTGCTTTGTTCTGCAGCGTGGAGTCATCTTGCAGTACTGCTACGCGGCTGCCGTCTGTGGGTTTCTCACATGAGTAGTTCTCTAGAACTGCCATCCGACCTCCCTGCAACCGCAACCTGCGGGCTTTGGCTGAATGTTTGTTGTATCCAGTTGTGCGTGTTGATAATTGTGGGTAATTTGCTGTCGTACAATAATGAAGGAATGCCTGCTGCAGTCTGAAGCACTCAGTGCTTCGTGGTGATTAGTCTTTTCATTTGAAAATTCCTCACAGTGACCAATATTTGAAGATAAAAGGTGAGTGAAAGATACTTCTCCTGTTTAAGTACAACATGCATTGAGAAGAGCAGGAAATATGTAACTGCCGTGTTCAGGCATTCTTATGTTTTTTGACAGAGTTAATTGTCAAAGACAAAACATGTTTCCGCTTTTGGGATGGTTATAAGTGAGGAGTGTAGCAAGCAGGCTTTGCTGATGGACTCTGACTGTATTAAGTTGCCGACGGTTCTCTGTCCCCCCCAGCCAAGTGTGCCTGGGGCTGTGATGAGGCACATCGTACCACGGCTCAGGTGTAACTGCAGGCAGGTCTCTGCTTGGAGCATTACTGCTCCCTGTGTGCTCAGCTGCTGCGAACAGGACCATTTCTGCCCAAAAGGCTATTCACATGCTCAGGTGTGCTCCCAGGTGTCTGCTGCCTCCCTACTCTGCATCCCCACCGCATGGGCCCCTGGAGGGAAGCAGCAGCCTGGTGTGAGGCAGCTCCCGGATTGATGCTGTCTGTCACCTCGGCTGAGTGTTTTTCTTGCTGTTTGATGAGGCATAGCTGGAGCATGTCAGCCTCACCTCCCGCTGCGGCCAGGAGCCTCTGCGCAGCATGGGAGGGTGGCAGCTGCCATCTCCACTGGCTGACGGCGTTGTCCCTTCAGTCCCCTGTTCCCCACACATGCACCTCTCCATGCCAGTTCACTGCCCCTGTGTGCTCCCCAGCTCTGGTCCCTCGTGGTGTCCAGCCACTGCTCCTGAGCCTTGTGTGCATGGATGCAGGTAGCTCTGCTCCCCGCCAAGGGTGGGGTGAATGCTCTAGGCTAATGGCAGCCTTTCTTTTCATTAGCTGGTGTAAACACAGCGCTTTGGCAGCAGCCTGCTTTTCTGAGCCCAGGAAGACCATTTTTCCTTTTATCTATAATTTAGTGAAGTGTCAAGCCACAGAAGTTTTAACGATAATAAGCAGCAGAGGAAATTTATTTGTTTGCTGCAAAGGTGGGTTTTATTCCAGGGATATGTATGGGGATTTTTTTATGCTTCCCTCCCAAGAAATGCTGGCTGCTCGTGCAACTTACCATCTAGTGTGTTCAAGCAACCTTCCCTGTGAAGCTTACCACTGCAGTTCCTGCTTGGCTCAGTGGCTTTCCAGCCCTTCTCCCACACAGGACCTGTGGGCTAAGCGAACTGGGAAAGGAGAAGCAAGGAAAATATAATGAGGTAGGAGTTTTCATGGGCTTGGTGAGGTGTAATGGGAGAAAAAGGAGTCACGAGTTCCCCATCTTTCACTTTCTCCTGCTGCTGTGTGTCTTCTTGCATCTGCTTCCCAGACTAGCCTCTGTGATGGATTTGACTGCTGAGGAATAGCAGGGAAGGGCTTTTCTGGGATTACATGCAGTGCTTGCCTTCTGTCAGCCCACAAAGCTGCCAGTGGTGACTGCATATAAAAAGTGGATCCATGTTACATGGAAGGACCAGGGCTCGCTCCTGAGGTGCAGGAAGGCAGAAAGCAGAGCTCAGGGCTTGTCAAAGATGAGCAGGGGATGGAATGTGGTTGTGGGATGGATAGGGGTGAGTCACAGAATCCCAGCATGGCAGGGGTTGGAAGGGCCCTCTGGAGATCCCCCAGCCCACCCCCCGCTAAAGCAGGTGCCCCCAGAGCAGGGCGCACAGGAACGCATCCAGGCAGGTTTGAATCTCTCCAGAGAAGGAGACTCCACAGCCTCCCTGGGCAGCCTGGGCCAGGGCTCCGGCACCCTCACAGTAAAGAAGTTCTTCCTCATGTTCAGGTGGAACTGCCTGTGCTCCAGTTTGTGCCTATTGCCCCTTGTCCTGTCGCTGGGCACCACTGAAGAATCTGGCCCCATCCCCTGGACACCTGCCCTTTAGATATTGATCAGCATTGATCAGATCCCCTCTCTCAGTCTCCTCTTCTCCAGACTGAACAGACCCAGGGCTCTCAGCCTTCCCTCACAGCAGAGATGCTCCAGTCCCCTCATCGTCCTCGCTGCCCCCCGCTGGGCTCTCTCCAGTCGTTGCCTGTCTCTCCTGAACTGGGGAGCCCAGNCTCGTGGTGAGCCTGTTGCCCACCAGCACTCCCAGGTCCTTCTCCACAGAGCTGCTCTGTAATATTCAGCAAAATATTAGGCAAAACTACACATCTTTCAAAAAAGCGTGGCCCTTCCTGTAGCAGAACAGCAGGATTCTCTCTCCCGAGAGAAGCCACCAAGTTCTCTGCAGCTGAGCAAATCACCACTCTACCATTTCGAACAGGGTCGCAACGGGACATGGGCTGCTGAAATACTGACACCCGAGGCATGTAAGCACTACAGGAGTGGCTGTACACACGTGAACAGTGACACATTGTGTGTAAGTTGTGCGTATCTTACAGCTTCGTTCATAGTGCGCAGGATCCTAGTAACAACTAGCATAATTGCACTGCAAGTTTAAGTGGAATGAGAACAAGTTTTACAGTCAGTTTAGGTGTTGTTTGCTTTCTTCTCTGACTCTTCTTTGTTGGGGTCCTGCTTCAAATTGTAGTCAGCCAAGGCGGCCTTGATTGTCAACCCCCAACCTGTACTGGTGCATGGGGTTGTTCCTCCCCAGGTGCAGGAGCCTACACTTGCCCCTGTTGAACTTCATCAGCTTCCTCTCTGCCCACCTCTCCAGCCTGTCCAGGTCACGCTGAATGGCAGCACAGCCTTCCGGTGAGTCAGCCGCTCCCCCCAGCTTTGTATCATCAGCAAACTTGCTGAGGGTACGCTCGGTCCCTTCATCCAGGTCGTTGATGAGTCTGAAGAGAGAAGGTTGCAAGAAAGGTTTGGAGCAAGGAGTCATTAGGAATGAGGGTTGAAATGGAGAATGCTGAAAAGGATGGGATAGGATGGGGTGTAGAAAAGGTGATGTGGAAAATGGATCTGGAGAGGAGAATGGGACTTGGCTGGGGTAGGGAAGAAGCATGTGTGTGTGGGAGCTCTGCAGGGGGGACCAAGTAAGGGAGAAAATGGGTTTGCTAGCAAATACTTGGAACTGTGCCTCTGAATTAACCAGAACCTTCCTTTCCCCTTCGGTGTGGCTTTGGAGGCAATATTAGAATCTTCCTAATTATTTTTCTTGGACGAGTTTTGTGATCCTGATGATATTAATTATTCTTAAAGGTCAACAGCACTCACTTGAATCCCCTTCTGTTCTATCATGTAATCAGTTAATTAATTGGAAACCATTTAGTAGTGTCTGCTGAGAGCTTAGCCTGCCTTATGCCCTGTTGTTTTGCTATTACTGGGATATATACGTGTGTGTGTATATATATATATTCATATTTGTACCCCTTCCTTTCTTCAGAGGCTTTGCAGAGCCCTTGGTACTGTGCCAACCCATTACACCCTCTGGCACCTCTTCCTGAGGCAGGCAAATTGGGGCTTGGACACAACCATTTCTTTTTGCCAACACCCTGCAAGAGCAGTGTTTGAGACTATTCAGGGTGCATTGATTTCTGGGCGCCCAAGTAGGTGAGCATTTTTTTTCCAATATAAATTTGATGCAAGAGCCCTTTAACAGCTGAGAGCATAGCCCTAGTTGAGGAGGGAGTAGGAGGACCAGAACCTGTCCCAGCAGCTCTGTGCTTGGTGTGTTGAAGTTGAGGCTCTTGTGAATCTTGTCCAGCTCTGCCAGTGCCCGCGGGTGTGTTTGGGGATGATGTCCTAGCTGGGTGGTACCTCCTGAGTGCCTGTGCTTGCTGCTTCAGTGTATTCAAAGAGGAGGTGGTGGGAAACATGCAGGAGCCTGGGAGGGCATGTGTTTGGGGTCTGGTGTCACCGTGTACTCAGAGATGCTGAGAAATGCCCCTTGGGCACGGCTCTCCTCCCTGTGCCATCTCCTCATGCTGTGCCTTTGCTCGCATAGCAGTCGGGTTTGCTCTGGGTCTGCTGGAAACCTGTGAGTGGGAGGCATTCCCCAGTCATTCTCTGCTTCTAGCGCGAAGAAACATGCAATTTGAAGCGAACAGTTAGGATAAACCCAGCCCCTCGCTGGAGCTGTCAGCTGGCAACTCTTGTTCTCAATCGGCACGCATCTCCAATATTATTTCTACGTGCCAAAGCAGGAGAAAAGCCCAGTGTACTGTTATATTCCAGACCTAATGGATCTAAAATTACTGCAGTTTGGGAGAGAAGGGATAGGGTGGAGGCAGAGCCCTGAGGAAGTGGCAGCTGTGGAGAAGGGCTTTTGCCCGTTGCAGGTTGGTTTTCTTTGCTTTGAGCAGAAGACTGTTGTGTTTCATGGATGCTGCTGGACTCTGCCCTGCAGGGAAGCTGGCAGGCAGAGGGAAAGCAACTGCAGGGCTGACTCAGTTTTTAACCCTTCTGTGAGTCCTCTGAGAGTCCAGATGTCTTTGGAGAAAAGCAATGGAAACTGCATAAAACAAGGGAGAGACGGGTGTAGTCCAGAGGGCTGGATCCCTTTATCTGATCTGCCTCAAAGCACAGGGTACAATATTAACCGCATCTGGTGACAGCTTCCCGTCTGTACGGTGTGCTGAATGAAAACTTTGAGCAACAATAAACTGTGAGGGGTGATTTGTCTCCAAACAAAGCTTTGTGCAGCTGGGAGATGCCTCAGAAGAGATGACTTGGAGGGCGTGGAAGCGTCATGGGGTTGGAGATGGCCTTTAAAACGACCTTTAAAGTGTTTTGGGATGGGCTGGGATGAAGGCAGCAGCAGGAGATGGCTTGCTGTGTTGGCAAAGGCAGTGGGTGGAGAGGCGTGGGGCAGATGTGCCGCTGGCGTCGGCCGCGGGAGCCCTGTGATGGAGGCGTGGTGCCTTACGCCTTCCCGCTTGCTCTACAGTTTCTGTTTTGTAATGCTATTGTTTAAAGAACAATGCAGGAGACCAGGCCCTTCTACCTCCTTCAGCCCTGTTTCAGTGACAGTTGGGATTTTACGAATCAAGATTGTGCAACTGGGAAATACAGAGGGGCGGTGGTTCTTCCTTTAGCATCATACCTCCAGGGCTCTTGTGTCATCAGTGATGGTTTCTTGCTCTTCTCTAATGCAGAATGCTTTGAGTTTGGGACATGATTGCAAATTCTGGCTCTAGCCCTAGAACAAGAAGTAATTTGGGGAAAATGAGATGATAATGTGATGGGACGTGCTGTGCGACAGGTGCCTTACAAGGCATGTGGATGCAAGAAAGGAGTTAGGAGCTCACAAAGGAAGATTGAACCTTGGAGGCTTTTTGATTCTGCTGTGTTTGGGGTTAGTAAAGACCTGGGTGTTGCTGAGGAGTTGCTTGAGGAGCAGAACTGGACTGTAGGTAATGCCAGACCATGGCTGGAGGACCTCTGTATACAGTCTTACTCCTCCATAGCACAAATACACCTGTCCTGGTGCTGAACCTGGACACGGAGCACAAAAGGGAGAAAGGCTGACAGCTATGAAATGTCAGGCTGACCAATTTAACACCATGTCTCATTCTGCTAACTCTGCTTTCCGGGTGTGCGAGGCTTGCAGGCACTTGGCATCGGCTGGTGCTTTTGCAGACTCTGTCTCAAGTGCGTCCTGCTGGGGCTTTGCGCTGAGATTTCAATTGAGTCTAATATTTGCAGAGTCTGATTTGTGGGGAGGCCTGTGCTGCCACACCTTTTGGGACTTGCTGGGGTAATTTTAGTACATTCATTAAGGAAGGACAGTACATTTTTTCCCTTAATGAGCAAAGCTGCTTACTAAACAGGAAAGGGAGGAAGGAGGAAGGAGAGGGCAGGGCAGGCAATGGGGAGTGTGACATTACTTTTAGAGGTCACTGGAGTTATCTGGCAGGGATGAGCAAGCCCCGGAGTGACTTTCCAACATCTTACATGTTCAAACCCAAGGCTTCAACAGCTTACTTGCTGCAGAAATGAAGCCTGGATGGAGCTAACCCTATGCCTACAGCAGCACGTGAGGCTGCTGACATTGCCCTCTCTTGCGGCCACCAGCACCCAGCTGAGCCCCCAGTGAGCTACGAGGTGATGGGAAGAACCCACTGTGCCCAGAGCACAGGAGATATCAAAGAAGTCCCATGCGATGCCAGTGGCACATCCACTGCTGGGGATTGTAGCTGAGGATGTGCATCTCGCCTCTCATTTCTGCCAGGCAGTTGCTTGTCCTTCCTCAGCCCCAGCTGCTCCATGCAGTTAATCTCCCCCTGATTAGGATTTTCAGAGTGGCACGGTGTTATTAAAACATGCAAAAGACTTCTTCCATGGAGAAGTAAATGTGTCAGGTTGGAAACAAGGGCGAGTGGAGGATGGAGATGCATGGAGGAGGGACAGGCGAGGAGGGTCCCTCCCCAGCAGCAGCTTTTTACCACTGCATTGGGCTGAACTGCATAATATAGCTTACAGTTTAATTACAGGGGCTCCTGCTTGTTGGTGTCATTAATGAGGCATCTGGCTTAATTTAGCTGAATAAAAATGGCTTTAATAGTGGAAACACTTTTAGCTGTTGGGTAATCGAGGGAAGAGGAAACATACAGTCTCCTCTTGCGCTGAAGTCCACTCGTTCTGGGCTGCATGGATCCGGACTCTTTTGTCCCACGTCCACTCGCCTCTCTTCAGGTGCAGGAGCAGGATGGGTGGAGGGAGAGAGCAAGAACTGGGACTTTGTTGTCACTCAGTGGTAACATGCTGCCTTTGAGGTGTGCGTGGGGTTGCTGGTGGAGATATGGCATGACTAGCTACCTGCAAAGCAGAAGGCTTAGGAGAGTGGCTGAGCCTGAGTCACGAGCGGGTGGGTGTCCGCTGCTGGAGTCGGCCTGGTCCAGGCGAGCGCCATCCAACTCCCTCTCCCAAACTCCCTTCCTTTGAAACTTCCTCTGGAGGCAAAAAGGACCCTGGTAGCTATTTCTAAAGACTGTCTCTGGAAAATAGCTTCTTGTGAGTGATGGAGAAAATGTCCCATGGGAAAGGAGCAGTTTGAATGCGCTCCAGGAGCACTGATGGCAGGTCTGTCCTGAGAGAGACAGGCTTCTGTTTGCTACTGTGAAATACGCAGGAGGGCATTTTGCTTCCCTCCCCCTGTGTTTCCTCGATGCGCCATGTGCCGTATTTTATTACAGGTGGAGCTGATGCATGGGTTGTCTGGCATGCTCTGCTACAGGGCTGCTTCCACTTTCCTATAACTCTGCCAAATTTTAATTGCTCAGGCTGAAGTTTTCTGTGTTAGGTGTCTGCTCCTGGCTGATTTTTTTTTCTATTATTATTATTATTTCTTTCTAGTTTCAAATAAAAACATATTCGGGTGTTTGGGGCAGTGGATGGTGGAGGGGAAAAGGGCTGTTTTGCTCAAGCGAAGGAATGCTGGTGATGCTCCTGTTACAGAGCACCTGCATCCTCCTTCTGTGGAGGGGACGAAAATTTGTCAAAGGGCAGATTTTGCTGTGATTTTGCTTTGGGATGTCTCCTTACGTAGGCAGAATGATCGTGATCCAGTTGTGGGGAGAAGTTTTGCAAAGGATGTTTGGGAGCGTATAGGGGAGATGAGTGGCAGCTCTTGTTGGGACACTGGGTTTGTGTGGGAGGATGTAAAGGCAGGGAAGATCATGGGAAATTTGGGCATGGACAGGGAAATTGAGGCTGAGTATTTGAGAGTGGCTGGAGAGTGTGCTTCAGCATGCTGCGAAGAAGCGACTGGGTTGGGGGGAAGGCAAACAGGTCGGAGGGGAGAGACCTGGAACTGCCCAGCCATGGGTACAGGAGGATGGGGGTTCAAGTCACTGCAGACGATGGGGATGTGGAGCTGACAACAGACTTTTGGCCTTGGAAACAGCTGTGGGAAGGCAGAACGGGCAGCTGGAGCTGGGGGAGGACTAGTCCTGGCTGGGAGGGCCTTGATTTTCCCCAATCCTCCCCATTCGTGCTCTACAAAATACAGGGAAACTCGGTGCGCGCAGCGAAGGTTTAAGCACAGGGAGAACCTCGCAAGCACCGAACAGGAGTTACAAAGTGCCAGAGCTCGATTCACCCGTGGAGCTGTAATTTAATCTCCTCGTGTGCATGTACTGCAATACTGTCTCTAATTACACTATCACACACTATTTTCCCTGGGAAACCTGCCCCATCCGGTGCACGGAATGGATCTGTCCTGGGGAGAAATCAGTGCTGTGCAGTGAGGTTTCTCCTTAGGATCTTTGTATCTTTTGCAACAGAAGTCGGCAGATGTACCCTTTGCGCATGGAAACCCAGTCCTGGCATCTCTGACCTTTGGAGCTTTTGGCTTTGTGACTGAAATGGTGTATTTTAAATGTGTGTTTATGAGTGCAGCTGCTCTCTGTCTCTGTGCTGAGATCAGGGACCGCTGCAAGGACACTTCTGACATTTTAAGGTGTCCAAGGTGTCTGTTTCCAACCACAAACACATTCCTCCCCGTGCGTGTCCTGGCCGATCTGAAATGGAGCCATTGGTGCGTGTCCCCCTGACCAGCCCTGCAGAAGCTGATGGTCAGGTTGGGTGCGGCACCGGCTTTGCCCTTTGAGAGCAGAACCTCCTGCCAGATGTGTGCAAGTAAAGACCCATCTCCTCTTTGCCTAATACTTGCTGTGGTTTGTTGTCTGAGGGAGGGAGGAGGTGGTAGGAGTTGGTTTCCAGGGACTGCAGGAGCGGAGCACATCTGCCTGGCAAAGCTCTTTGCATTAGTCAGGATGTTTCCTTTCTCCATCTCTCTGTCCTAAATTGTAATAACACGATCATGCTATTTTTGATTCCCTTATTTGCGTGGAAAGCCTGTTGTTTTTTCTCTTCTCTTTCAGAATCCAATTTTCTCTTGACATTTCTGCCTAATGTAGCAAAACATGACCTTTGAGAAAGGACATTCCAGCAAGAATCACTCCCTCCTCTGCATCTCTGCCTCTCTCCCACATCTTGCTCTCTCTCTCATGCATCCCCCTTTACGCTTCCTTTTTCTCCCTGGGTTGGGGGAGGGAGTTTACTGTCTCGCTTTTCAGTAGCAGCGAGCTGCTCCTTCCACTCCTACTTTTCATCTGTCTTTGCAAAGTTTCCAGGTGCTCAGTGCTCCAGGGTGAATAAAAGAGGGAGTTTCGCAATACTTTTTCCCCCCCCAGGTTAGCTTCACCTGCTATTTTTGCCGCTTTTCTAAACTTTATTGGAGGCTGGAAGCAGTTTGTCTACAGCTGTAGGAATGGTGGGATCTTAGTCATGTGAAATGAGGTACCTGTGGTTTGCTGTGGTTTCCACAGCAGGATAGTCTGATGTGAAGCAGAGCCAGAATTTAATGATGCAGCACCGTGCCGTCGTGGTGTTTGGGCTTATTCTTTTGCCAGGCTCCGGAGAGCCTTTGGGATGATGATTTGCTTCACGAGCTGCAGCGGCTTCCCATAATTTGGCTTTGGGCTTTGCAGTGTTGCCCGGTGGCATGTGGGACAGGACCAGGGTCGCTTTTCACTTGACAGTCCCTGGGCAACTGGGACTCTGCCAGCCTCTCTGTGCTTGCGCAACATGTGCCTTTGCCTGACAGAAGGTGACAAATGATTCTTTCATCCCAAATCTTTGTGCATCAGACCTGCACTGGCAGGAACCGTTCTGGGATTTGCTGTCTTAGTTTTAGCTCATTTCTGCAAATCAAATAGGGATTGTGGACTGAGCCTGGCATGGCTGGGCTTCCCACTGTCACCTCTGTGCCACCTTGTCCTGTACCTCCTCTCTGGCCAGCCAAGAGTTTAATGAACCTCCAGGTAGTTCATACCTCTGGCCCTTCATTGCTCTTTCCAGCTAGCAGGGCTGAGACAGGAGGGCGTCTGCAGCCTCGCACTGAGCTGCCCTGCCTGCCCGCAGCCTGCCCGGGCAGCTCGCAACGAGGAGGGAGCTGGCAGGGAGAGGACTGGATTCAGCGAGGGATGTGAGGCAGCACCTCCTGTGTTTTCTGGAGGCCAGCGCAGATACGGGAGGATTTGGGTGTCTGCCAGAGCTTGTGACTATCCATCACTCTGCTCACCCCGTGGCCTGGTCCCTCGGTTGGTGGCGCAGGCTGGCCGGGTGTCCCAGCCCCGCTGCGAGAAGTGACTTCATCACCATCTTCTCACGCAAGGCTTTTCTCTTTCTCTGTCTTCTCTCTGCTTAGTCTGCCCCAAACACATTTCTTCTCTTTTGCTTTTAGTGCTTCTTTGGTTGCTTTTATACTCTTTTACTCTCTCTGGCTTTCAGCTGAAGAGCCAATGTCTGCTGGGTTGCAAACTCTCCCAGGTAGATGAGATTTGTGGTTTTGCAAGTTTGGGCAGATGGAGAGAGAGGGGTGGGGGAGCTGTTGGCTGCTGTAGCGGTGGTACCCATGGGTGCAAATAACACACAGCCATACTGGGACACTTGAAGTGCACAGCTACTGCAGATCATACGATAACAGCTTGGGTAATCATCGTGCTGTCGTTTTAACCTGACCGTTTCTATTTTTAACATGATGTTTGTACTTAATTTTTTGTTCAAGGTATGAAATTAAACTTGTCCTTTCTGCTTATGGTTGGTCAAACTCCAGATTCGTGGACAAGAATCGGACAAATCTTGCTCTCTTTGCATTTTTTTTTTCTTAAAATGACATGATATAAACTGTTTTCCCCCTTGGAAAAAAAGAAATAAAATGAGAAACTTCCACTTGGGTTTGTCCTCATTAAATCTCTCATTATGAAATCTAAACTTGGGTCCTAAACTGCTTGACAGCCTCCCTGTAGAGAGGGACAATGAGCTCTGCGGAGGCGGTAGGGCCATGTGCAGGAGGAATTATTTACCATGACTTCTTTTTTTTTTCTGTATTAATTTTCAGAGACCTCTCTGGGAACCGGCTCACCACTCTGTCATGGCAACTCTTCCAGACCCTGCGACTCTTTGAACTGTAAGTCCCGCCCTGGAGGGTATCTACTTGGAGAAGAGGGGAGGCTGAGTGGAGGAGCGATTTCCAAATAGAGCTATTTTGAAGCCTTGAATAATTACCTAAAGCTCGAGTGGGCAGCACCATCCTTGGGAGGGTTTCCTGGCTACGGGAGCATCAGAGCAGAACTGCTTTTCTTTTAACTTCACAGCAGCTGGCTAATTAACATCGGGATGATGAACAAGTCATGCTTGGGGTAGTAAACGGTTGACTAACTCTAGGAACACATTTGAGATACTTACTAGGCCAGATTTTGAGTGAATCTTCTCAAATACTTGATCTTCATGTATTACAGGGTAGGGCTAACTGTTTTTCCTTGGCTCACGGACATGCTTTGTAGGACACCCTGCTTTTTAGGCAAATGACTCCCTTGCTCTCCAGCAATTGAGGCACCTCCCAGCTCCTATGTGGGAGATGAGATAGTGTCTCTCCTGGGGCACTGGTGGCCTTCAACCTGCTGAATTATTGATAGAGCATTCAGCGCTGTGCTTCAGGAATAAGTGGACACGAAATCAATGAAGCATTGCCCTGATGACCTGTTTTGTTGAATTTTAGAAATAGTTGTTTGGTGGGTATAAAAAAGTATATATATGTAGGATTTGTCCCAGAGGATCCTGGGAAGATCCATTCATCCTCACTGGTGATCAATAGAGCTGTAAGCTAGAAGTGACTTATGAAAGAATAAAGACAGTCTTTCAGGTGGGAGGAAGAGTGTTATCACCAGTGTTACTGCAGTGTATTTTATTTCTGTCAAATTGTTAAATGAAAAATACTAATAGTGATATTAGAAAACAAAGAAACGCCCTTCTGATGGGGAATCTGGCTTGCAGAGTTAAAATGCTGAATTTGGAATTTCTCTCCTCGCTGATTACAGCTCTAAATATTTTTCAAGTCTGGCTCAGGTTTCAAGTTTAATAGCATGAGTCATTTGTATTCTTAGACCTTTACTTACTGTCATTGTACCGTCTGGCAAAACTCAGATTGATGGTTGTTACCCAAGAGAGACCCAAGAGTGGAGGAGCAAATGGGGCTGCAGTCCTGAGCTAGAGGTGCTGGCCGGGCCTGGGGTAACAGTGAGCCTGCAGATTAATGGAAAAATGCTTCCAGTGGGGCTCGTCTTTATGTGGCTTTGTTTCATTTGGTCATATTTTGTTTCTTCAGGCATGTCCCAGGTTTGCCAGCCCAAGTCAGGCTCAGAAGACCAGTACCAAGCACAAAGGGAATTGAGATGCTGCTGTTTGGGCAGCAAAGTGGACTTGTCCCCTACCTGATGAGGAATTGTTGTCCTGCTATGGTGATCCTGACAGGGAAGCTGTTGTGCTTGGTGTGCCTTTAGTCAGTGTTCACAGAGTGACTTGGGGCCGGTGCTCTGCACCCTGGCAAACGGGAAGGAGCTGAATTACTTGGCTCCAGTTGGAACTCTGCTTTCTTGGAGATAACAAGCCCTGACTGATGAAAGAAGCAATGCAGTTAGAAACATGGGAGGTCACAGGGCTGGTTGGTAGGAAGAGATAATGGGGTGGGAAAGCAGCACTGATGTGATGTGTGGTGTCCACGGTGTCCTGTGGGGAGGCTTGGCACCATGTGGGGCTGGAGCTGTGGCCAAACCTCTCCTCCCACCATGCTGCGAAAGGGGTCTTGCCAAACGACGCCTTGGCACCAGCTCTAGTGATCAACTTAGACCTCCAAATGTGTGTGTCTGCAGGGTCTGGCTTGCTGTTGGCTGGGCTGGAGTAAAAGCCTGGTCAAGTTTATTTTTTATGAAGAATTGCTTTGTCACTGATGCTTCCTGACAAATGTTTCTCTTTGGGCTCCTAATCACTAAGGTCCCTCTATCTATGTGAGCACAGGTAGGGCAGTCAATACCAGAATAATGTGGTAATGCTGTTCCTCAAAGCATGACAGGAGAGCAATATTTTAGCTGATACCCACTGGGACGTCAGTGTTAATGGGGCGCGGGGATGTGTCTGTAGTGTCCTCCCTGGGGCCATGAAATTGTCCTGCTGAGCTTTGGATTTGTTTGAGAGAAGACAGCATGGAGGTGTAGCCTGAGCTATGGGCTCTGAATAATCATTCATGTAAAGTGGTTGAGAGAGAATGAGAGAATTAAGGTGAAGACATATGTTATCGACTTTGGGGTGGTCATGGTTTTGAGTGCTAGAAGGGTGGAACCTGTTGATGAAGAAAAGCAAATCCCCAAGATAGGGAGAAATTAGTAATTTGAGCAAAAGCGGGAAATACTATATTTTTTTTAGAAATGCAAAGGATGGGTGAGTAGAAGACAGTTTTTTGGCACACTGAGCTCCAAGGAGGCTTCCAGAATCTGGGAAGGAGACAGAATGCATGGCCCACATAAAGTGAGCGTGAAGCACTGGTGAAAGCTAGGAAGGGAGTTGCAGACTGACATCAGCCAAGGACTTGAAGTTGAGCCAAAACTCTCTGGAAAGGAAGAAGGCAGTGAGGAGCAGAGACCGAGGAAGGCAGGCTGAGCAGCAGCACTTTCGCACAGCCATGGAGAGGCCTGAAGACCCCAGGGACACACAGATGCTGGCAAGAGTCCGCTCTTCTCGAGAGGGTTAGGTCTACAGGGAGGGTTGGTGGACGAGCAGGTGTGTAAGAGGCACCTTATATTGAGTACCATGCCCTAGTGCTACCGGGCAATTGTGGATGCAGAGAGAGGATAGTAATTGAAGGCAAAACATGGCAGCTTGGAGCAGCAGAGCATGCTGGAAGGGAAGCAATGGGAAGATTGTCTCCAGGAGAGTGTTGGGAGGAGAGGAACTACAACTGATGTGACGTGGAGATTGCCAGGGAACATGAGACTTGACAAAGCCACTCATGGTGAATGCGGAGGAGGAAAGACCAGAAGGCTAACGGGAAGATTTTGCATGCTATGAGAGCAGGCAGGTGAATGGGAACTTAGGGCTTGAAGCAGCTGCCTGGCTGCATTCAAGGCATCGCAAGCTCAGGAAGATAGTATGCTTTAAAGCAGTTTCTTTTCTTGTTCAACAGAGCTGAGCTTTTCCCCTGCTGACTCACTGAAGAAAGGATGGCAAAAATGAGGCACACTTCCAAAGAATATTATCTATTTCTCCTCCTGGCCAGAAGCAAGGCTTGGAATGGTTTCCAGTAACTTCATCCCTAATTCGCACAGCATGGGCTGACCTTGACCGGCAGGGCTCGGGCTAATGTGTGCACAACTCTCCTAAGTCTGAAGCTGAGTGTGCACAGGGAAGCATCTGACACATACAACAGCTCATAAACATTGGACTTAGAGCCTTTCTTATCCAGAAGTCACAGCTGGTTTCCTCTGTCATGTCCTTGGCTTCCTTTGTCATGTCCTCAGAGAGCTTAGGGCTGACATTTCAAGAAATTCCTTCCCGGAAAGACTCTGGATCCAATTACATCTTTGGTTGTATAAAACCTTGTAGTCCTGAACATCTTGCCGCTCTGCCCGGCCCATCAGCATTTCTAATACCAGCAGTCCCTGCTAGCTTGCTTTGCAGTAGACTTCTGCAATGCTACAGCAAGAGGCTTTGGTGGGGTTGGGGCACAGTAGCATCTCTGTTAAGTGTTATGAGTCCGACTTAACATTGCCTGTGCCTCTAGCTTAAAAACTTATTGCCGTGAACAGTCACACTATTAAAGTTGTAGCTAGCCAGTGGGTACTTTCCTGCTCTCTGCGTTAACTAATCCAGCTGTCGGATGCCACGCGTCGCTCCATGTCCGAGTTCTTCCNGAACATCTTGCCGCTCTGCTCGGCCCATCAGCATTTCTAATACCAGCAGTCCCTGCTAGCTTGCTTTGCAGTAGACTTCTGCAATGCTACAGCAAGAGGCTTTGGTGGGGTTGGGGCACAGTAGCATCTCTGTTAAGTGTTATGAGTCCGACTTAACATTGCCTGTGCCTCTAGCTTAAAAACTTATTGCCATGAACAGTCACACTATTAAAGTTGTAGCTAGCCAGTGGGTACTTTCCTGCTCTCTGCGTTAACTAATCCAGCTGTCGGATGCCACGCGTCGCTCCATGTCCGAGTTCTTCCCTTTCCATCCCATCCCTTTCTGGCAGGGGTTCAGAAATAACAGTTCTGGCTGGAACGTGAAGAGAAGCCCTGGTTCTGGGAAATAAATAGAAATGAAAAACTAAAATAGGTTTTGTGCTCTCTCTGCTAGGCGCTCTTTTGTTCTCAAGCTTAGGGAAGTGGTCCCAGTCCCAAGGTAGGAGAGTGTTTTAATTGCAAGTGTATGAAACCTTGGCAGCAGTTTTATGTGACTCAAAACACCGAAGTGTGGCAGGGATCTCCACTGCCCTCTGAGAGGCTTTAGCTGCAGACAGCTTTGTTTTAGCTGATGAGTGGGGAGGTGTGGGACAGGGCGTGTGTCTCATTTTGCTGCCTAGATTGAAAAAAACACTGTGCTCTGTGTGTGTGCAAATTCCTGTCTCTCCCAGTACATAGTGGGATGCTGATGGCATCCCTCTCCCACACTGGTCCACCCTGGTGTAGGCTGTCCAGCAGTTTTGGAAGGCAGTGGGTACAGCTTTCTGCAGGGAGCAAAGCTGAGCTCAGCCAAGCACTTGCAGCATCACTATCTCTGAAGAGTTCACCTGGTGCTCTCGTGGCTCCAGGGTTTCAGCTCTGTCAGTCCGCTCGAATGACAGCGCAGGGCATGATTGTCCCAGTTTTCCTCACTCCCAAAGACAAGCCCTGCAGTGTGCCTGCTTTGTGAAGGGGCTGTGCCCACAGCAGGCCCTGGTGCAAGCCTGTGCTTTGCCTGGGGCTGGTGGACGGCTCTGGCTCATGTGCAGGTTTGGTCCCTTTTCGGGCCAGCTCCTTGGTGCAGAGAGCCGCTCCGCTTGTGCGGAGAGAGCCCAGCTCACTCGTGGCTGTGATACTATTTCTCACAGGTGTTTTCAGTTTTAACGAGGCCTTCAGAAGGTGTGGGAGGGTGCACAGCTCCTGAGCGCCTGTAACCAAGCGATGCTTTGGCAAAGTTTCAAGGCTAAGGCTACGTGTGAAAAAAAAATACCCTTTGGGTTTACTTGTCCTCTCTGGAAATAAGCTGTGCCAGATATGTCTCACGAGAAGGAGCCCCTTGCCTTAATTCTCACTGCAGTTCTACTGCACCAATTAAGCACAAGACAGCAATGAAGACCTCTTGGCTGCCCCGCCATGCCTTTCAGTGCTAGTTTTTGTCCTCCCTGCTGTGATGGGAGATGTCTCCGCAGCACGTGGCAATGCCTGCTGGCCAGATGGTGTGTTCTGGCCAAAGGGCACCTTGTGTTCCCCAAAGTGCTTCTCCCCCTTGAAGAGAAGGGAAGCAGAGGGTCTACGCTGCAGAAGTAACAAGAGGAAGGGTTGGAAGGAGCTGCAGCTCCTAATCATCCCTGCAAGCCCTGAGGCTGGGGCACTGATGGGGTCTGAGGAGAGAGATGGAAGTTCAGGGTTTTGGGCTGGGGCAGGACAGTGTGAGGATGGATATCTCTATGCACTTCTCTGGAGAGCTGGCTGGCATTGCAGGGCAGGCACCAAGTGAGGAGGGAGGGCATCTCCCATATGTCAAGAGTGCTTTTGCAATGCGTCTTAGGGGAAACAGGTGCGCACACCCATGCCCTTTCTGCCTGCCGTGCCATGCCAGCTGCCAGTGGCACTCGGCGCATCCAGCTGGTGATGGGAGTTAATTTGTGCAAAAACCCCTGTGGGGATCTCGATTAGAGCGAGTTACATCACTGATGTTGGGGCAAGTCATGGGTAAGTTCAGCCCTGAAGACCACTGCTCCTGTATTATTCATGGGCCTTCATGAATTAGCAATGGACCGGGAAGGCTGCTGTCTATTACTTACAGAGCTGCCCTTAAGTGCTAGGACAGCAGCTCTCCCCCGCAGCCTCGTTTCATGAGGGTATTTGCAACGGAGCAGAATTTCTCCCCTGTTGCCTTTGAGCTCCCTCAGCTCTCTGCCAGGTCCCAGGGTACAACTCCAGTTACCTGATCTGCTGTTAGCTGAGCCCATGGCTCTTACACACATGCCATCCCATGTCCTGCTGGTAGCAATGACCTTGAGAGAATCTCAAGGAGAACGTGGATTCACAGCTGGGCTGAAGAAGTTGCAAAGCCTGTATGAGGCTCTGGCGGCACTTGTAGCATGTGGGGAATGCCTTGTAATTCAAATCCCATCAAATTGCTGTGCTAATCTGCTCTGTCTGTTAAATGTAGTGCTTTGGCCTTCGAGTCGCTTGGCTGAGGCTTGTACCTGTCTTGCAAAGGTTTAGGTGCTTTTGACAGGAAAGGAATGAACTAATGTAAAGCCACAGAGTGAAGTTTAGCTAAGTGTCTGTTCTAAAAACCCGGAAAGTCGGACGGCATCTTGTTTTATGAGGAGATGGGAAGTAGCATCATTAGGGTTCACGTTTAGCACCCCTGGGTTCTACCAGAAGATCCTTTCTCCTCTTCCTCCTTTTGCAGTACTGTATGGGTGAAACAGCAGCTGCACGTGTTTGGAAGGTTGTTTCCAAATCCTGTTAGTTGTCGGAATTAATTTTGTAAAAGCAAGCATGAATTTTGCAGTAACACATGGAACAGACCAGAAAAACAGCTTCCCCCGTGTGACGGGGGATCTAGATGTTGCATGAAGCAATGGTTTGACCTTTGGAATTGCCCTTCTGCTGTGGGGTCGCTGGTTTACCTTTTGCACTGCTGGCTCCTCTGCTCCCTACTTTCTTTTGCTTCAGTTATGTGGGGAGATGTTTTGTTTGTTCAGGCTGTATCTCCGGTTTTGCTTAAGTTATCATTGTGACCCATGTTGGTAACTCAGTCTGTCTCAGCTGAGTGCTGGGTTCTCCTCCCTGCTGGGTCCTGCCCACCTTGCATCTCCGCAGAGAGCTGCAGGGCTTCAAAAATGTAAATGAAATGGTTAATAAGTTGGAAAATCAACTATAATAAACATTCCTGGTATATAAACTATGCGTAAGTGTGTTTTAAATAAAATATATTAAAGGTAGTGCTTCTTTCCATTTCTCCTGGCCAGGTCAGGAGGGTCTCAGTGCAGTGCTATTTGATTTGCTTAAAATGCATGATACCCTGTGCATTAGCTCGTGTCCTGGGTCGCCGGGAGGCTGTGTTTGTGCAAGGTACTTGGGAGAAGAGCTGCCAGCTTCACTGAGTGCTTGTCAGAGCTGGAGGTGTGCTTTGCCCAGCAGGATTTCAAGATGTGTGTCAATATTTTAGGGCAGTGGGGAGCTGAATGCTCCTTTGCTGAGGGGTGAATATTTTGGCTGTTTGGGCAGCACTGCTGCAGAACCAAGCCGCAGATATGCGGATTTTGTGGTGAAAGACGTCATGTGTATCCGCGTGCTGTCCTGGGAGATGTAAAAGCTTATGTGCACGCGTGAAGGAGACTCTGTGAATGCAAGGATGTATAACTCTAGTCTCTCTGGGGTCAGGGGAGACATGAACAATGTGTGCCAGAAGACCCCAGGGAAATAATGTGGAGGAGATTTTTCTCTAGCTCAAAAGAGCCCCTTGCACCTCCATGGCGGCTGTCCTCCTCAGGGAGCCTCGAGCCAGGTGATGGCCCTGCTTGGCCTTCCCCACCCCACCATCCTTTCTCATGCTCTCTCTGCCCATAGGAGACTAGAGAGGAACCTTTTTAACTGCAGCTGCGACATCCGCTGGATCCAGCTCTGGCAGGAGAAGGGCGAGGCGAACCTGCAGTACCAGGAGCTCTACTGCATGAACATGGATGCTGCCATCATCCCTTTGCAGGAGATGAACATCACCCAGTGCGGTAAGGTGGAGCCCACGCTGAGCTCCCGGGGCTGGGTGCAGGGGAGGCCAGGGGGTGCTGGGAAGGACCCCTGCCCTGTGCAGCACCTCTGGTTCAACCATTTGCTTAGGGAACCTGATGCTGCAGAGTCCTGCCACATGGTCAAGAGCAAGACAGTTGAAAGTGATTGGGACAGTTTGTGGATTAAAAATAGAGTATCTTTGTAAGTGTTGGGCTGGTGTTGCTGTATGAGTAAAGGTATCGGGTGGCTTGGGGCGTTTTCTTCGCTGTAATGCTGTTGCTTGACAAAGTGTGCGTGATGAAACATATCCGTTTTCAGGACATAACATAGACTCATGTTGCTTTTCCTCTGTCTAGCAAATCCTGGAAATATCATATTGTTGAAATACACTGCTACCTTTATCTTTCATAGTTACTCTTAGGAGTAATTCTGTATTAATTTTCTTTTATTTTTTCTGAAAGCCCCTGTGGGTAGGGATGAGACAGGAGTGACTTTATATCTCTTTCCTGCTGATGTTTAAAAGAGTCCAGTGGCCCAAGGAGCAACATGAGCCATGTTGAATAGTTATCCCTTTTTCCTTCACCTTGTTCACACATCAGCTGCCTGTTCGGTGTCAGTTTTTGCTCTGCTATTGCCATTACTGGAAAGCATCCCTTGCAGAGTTAGGGGACGGAGGTGTACCTTCAACAGAACAATTAAACTGTCTATGCACAAGCAGCTGTCAAACTCATTGGCTGAAAAAAGGAGGAAAACCAGAGGTTTTCTTTTTGTGATTATTGTTCTCTGTTCTAGGAATTTGGGTTTGTTTCTTATAGTAGTAGCAGACAAACAGCATCGCATTTGGGTTTGCGTGATTTATTTTTTTTTTCACAATGTTGCTTTAAGCGCTGGAAATTGGCCAAAGTGTGCCTGCATGTGGATGAACTAAAAAGATTTGAGAGATCGCTGCAATTTCCTCCCCACATGGGAAGAATAACCTGCAAGGATTAGAGAAAAAAAAAAATTCTTAGTCATCAGGGGCAGGAGGAGAAGGTGACTCCATCAGTAGTGGTATTAGACTTGGGATGACAGCAGGGTCCTGATTTGGGAACACAAATGTGCTGGTGCGCAGGGTGAGCACCTCCTGACCTCGCAGTCTCCTGGAAGGGAAAGGAGCCGCACTGATCTGCTTTCCTCCAGAGGAGAATGTTTCTGTTCAAGCCTTAAGATGACTCGAGGGATGTTGTAACAACACCCCATTTGTCTTTGCCAGTTGTTGCTGAGGGCTGGCTCGGCTTGGTGTGGTCATGTTTAATATCAACTCAACCTGGAGAGACCATACGTGTTCTTCCCATGTCCCTCTCCGCTGGATTCCTGCCACCTATGCAACTTTGCCATACCTTGACCGCTGCCTCCTTTCTTCTGGCATCCCCCAAAAAAGTGCAACGTTTTTTTCCCTCCTGGTGTCACTCCCTGATGGCAATGAAAGGACGTGTATCCCTGTCCATGGCTTTGGGTTGACGTGGTGGATGCTGCTGCCCTACGATGGGAGGGGACCACTGGCCAGTTCCCCCCTGCTCTGCCTACCCAATTTGCCTCTACAATGAGCCCGGAAAGCCTTCCCCACGCAAGAAGGCAGTTTGCCCTTCTTCTTGCAAACAGCACGGTCTTGTTTCAGGTTGCAAGGATGTTTGGTGCCTGTGGCAGCAAGTAAGGAAGCGGTGTAAATCAGAACCACCATAAATCAGTGAAAATCTCTGCCACCACCAAGGAATGACAAGGGCACCTTTATTAGGAGAGCTGCAGTTAATATGAGGACACATCCTTGGTCATCTTCTCTTGATTGTTATAAATTAGTGGGACACTCTCCTCACCCAGAGTACGAGGCACTCTGTGTCTTATCCCTGGAGGCAGGAACACTCTGGATCCTCTCCCAGCGCATGCAGCTTTCCCATCCCAGGTGACCGCCCTGGAGAGCAGCTTCTGTGGCTGTAGAAGAGATGGGGAAGGGGGGGGTGATGAGAAGGGAAGGGCAGCAAGAACTGGACACAAATTTGGATTTGAGTGTGACGGGAGGGTCTGTTCAGCTGGCACATCTCCAATGTCCATGCTTTCCCTTGTCTCCATGTCTCATCCTTCCTGCGGTAGGGCAAGGCCATGCCATTGCCTCCTGCTACTTATCCCAGGATGCTGGAGGCTGATTTTGGGAAACAGCTTGGCAGGATCTGGGTCCACATGTGTGCACCCTGCAGCTGGCTGTAGCAAATGCTGCTCCACACCTGAGTGCCTTGGTGTGTGGCTCTCCTAGACCTGCCCGAGATCAGCGTGAGCCATGTGAACCTGACAGTGCGGGAAGGGGAGAACGCTGTCATCACCTGCAACGGCTCAGGCTCGCCGCTGCCCGATGTCGACTGGACGGTGGCTGATCTCCACTCCATCAACACGCACCAGGTAGGGGCTGTGGGACCTCAGTGCTGCCTGCACCCAATGTGGGAAGGGCAAGGCAGCTGCCATGCGTTCCCCAGGTCCGTGCATGCAAGGCAGAGGGTCAGGTAGGTGGAGACTGCTATAAGAAACATGAAACAGTTATATCCAAATGAAAACTGAGGCCATACCCTATCCACTTGAGAATGTGGGGAACTACCTGAAGGCAGCAAAACCTTCCCTCTCTGTGTCTGAAAAGTAAAGATGAGATAACTTCATATCTCAGTGCTCCCTAGTTGAATTAACTCACGTTTCCTCTAATGAAACTGCCTGTTTACAGAGGTGTCTGCAACAGCTGTAGCTGTAATAGACAGCTAAGCAAGCTTTTCTAGAGGCAAGCCGTGTTTATCAGTGCTACAGTGCTGTAGCTCTCCCCCCCCACCCCCCGCCCCAGTAGATATTCTTATAGGAAACACTTCCCCTCACCTAGATCCTAGTTGTCCTTGGATTTTGGAGACCTTTTCACATCTTACGTGGAGAATGGGACCCTCAGCTTCTAGGGGTGGGGGCAGGGAAAAGAGAGAAGCCAACAGACACTGATTTCTGTCTGTATTTCTCTCTGGGATTTTCAGACCAACCTCAACTGGACCAATGTTCATGCCATCAATCTGACCTTGGTGAATGTCACCAGTGAGGACAATGGGTTCCTGCTTACCTGCATTGCTGAGAACGTGGTGGGGATGAGCAACGCCAGCGTGCTGCTCACCGTCTACTGTAAGTAGCAGTGGAGAGACCTTGACCATATAGAAACTGGAGGGCTGTCCTGGGAACTGTTTGAATGCGTGGCCACTTGTTACCTGTGACGTACTGGTTTTGTGGATGAGGATCAGGAGCTGAGCACAGTGAGGAGGAGGTGGATCCTTGTACAGCTCTCATGTGTCAGCATTTTTGCTTTCTCGCTGCTTCCATTAATGCAGGAATGAGCACTAGAGCAGGGCAGGAGCAGCAGTGCCACACTGGTCGAGGACATCTCTCCACCCATCTCTTGAAAGATCCAGCAGAGTAAGGAAAAGCTGTAGAGGGGCTAAAACTCTGTTTACAAACACAGAGTTGCCCATGCCGATGCTGTGTGAGAGGTTAAATGTCAGCCTTGCTAAAGCCACNCAGCAGTGCCACACGGGTCGAGGACATCTCTCCACCCATCTCTTGAAAGATCCAGCAGAGTAAGGAAAAGCTGTAGAGGGGCTAAAACTCTGTTTACAAACACAGAGTTGCCCATGCCGATGCTGTGTGAGAGGTTAAATGTCAGCCTTGCTAAAGCCACTGTAAATCTTGTCTCTGATTTCAGGGCTGCTAGCGCTTCCTCCCAGCTCTGTTCCTACAAAGTTAAACTGCAAATGCCATGTAAACACGCACATGTCAAATTTTAACTGTTCACTTTTAGCTGCAAGTAACTAAACTTTCTGCTTTCTAATATAACTTAGCAGAAACCTGACCTTAAGAGGAAGTTTACACAGCTTTGTGCTCTCAAACAGCTGAGATTTACTGTATGTTGCTGTGTCTTTAATATTTGCCCTTACTCTGTAGTTTGAAAATCTGTCCCCAACCTCCAACCCTGCTAGGTAGAGCGGAGACCCATGTAGCGTTCTGGCTAGTCTTGGTGAAGCCATGTGTGTTGCATGTCCAGTGCAGTGTAGGAGCGACTGTGAAGACAAGGGGTCATAGGGGTTGGAAAATGGAGCGCAGATGTTTTACTATTTTTATCTTCCTTGCAATAAGTACTATTGATTGCTTGAAGACTGGAGGTAATTAAAGGCTGCATCAGCTCAGAGGTGATTGGTCAGCAGGCGGGTGGTTTTTGCACCGTGGTTTAGCATCTTTTCCTCCACACCTTAAACAGCACCATGTCAATGCCTGTTTTCACCCATGTAATCCTCTAAGCTGCTGACAGTTTCTGCTGCCCCTGCTCTTGTTGCCCAGACCCATCGCTCGGGCTGTAATTTCACACTGAGAAGATCTGAGCTTATGCGTGTAGGTGGCTGCCTGTTTTGAATCCTCCTTGCCAGGAAGATGTGAACAAGCCACGTGCAGGTCTAGGCTTGTGAGTGAAAGGAGGTGGCTGGGACACGGCTGTGTGCTTCAGGGTATCTGGGTGCTGGTGGGAGAATTTGCTCAGCTCCAACCAGCTCCACACCTTATTTTCTTCTACCACCTTCACTGTCTGAAAAATTTGCCATCTTTTTTTTCCAGAAGACAGTTCAGAGTTGGTGCATTGGTTTTGTTCCCTGTAGATGCCCCGTGATTGTTTTTGCAGCTGGATGGTACCAGGAAAAGGAGAGTTTTAAGGAAGAGCTACATCTTTTTGTGTCCTTTGTCTTTGCACGAAACTCTGTTCTTCTAGTTCAGATGTTGCCAGCCTCGGGGTTTGGGGCCTTACATATAGGCATTGTAAATGGGGTTTCAGAAACAATGGCAGAGCAACATTTGAATTCTTGGGGTGTCCCGGGGGAGAAGACAATGCATATGCAATAAATTGCAGGTGGAGTCTCTGCTTTGCTTTTCCCTCTCCCACTCTACTCCCTTTAATTAAAACACCCCTGGAGGGTGTTCGGCAGATGGGAACTCCTTTGGGATATTCAGGCAGTCAAAACCTCCAAGGACAGGCAGTCGCTGAGGGATGTTTGCTTCCACGGCTATGCAATCCAAAATTGCTCAGTGTGACTGGAGAGCTCCCATGGGCACCTTGCACATGTGTAATGTATCAGTGCTACGTCTCAGTGTCCTCTGTAACGGGGACAGGCAGCCTCCACATCATCCCTTGAGGGAAGGAGAGCAGCAGTAGGGGTGTGGACCAGGCAACTCCAAGCTTAATTGTTTCTGGGCTGGTGAAAAGACTATCCCTGTGGTTAATTTGTACCCCTATTCAGAATCCCAAGAGAGCTGGCTATGGTTCAGATTCTCCTTCTGGGGAGCATGGAGTGGTTCTTGTGTCTTAGAGCCGCTTGTTTGCAGACATCCATGGGAAGAATAGAAGGAACAAAATGTTTTGGAGGCTGTGTTTCGAATAATCTCAGTTTCCATGGTGCACATAGACATGATGTGGGTAGAGGTGTGCTGTGAGTCTGCCATGTTTCTCTCTGCTAGATCCTCCTCGCATCCTAACCCTGGAGGAGCCGGTGCTACACCTGGAGCACTGCATTGCATTTGCGGTGCATGGGAACCCAGCTCCCACCCTTCACTGGCTGCACAATGGCCAGGTCCTCCGTGAGACAGAGATCATCCACATGGAGTTTTACCAACAAGGGGAAGTGTCTGAGGGTTGCCTGCTCTTCAACAAACCCACTCACTACAACAATGGCAACTACACAATTGTGGCCACCAACCAGCTGGGCTCAGCCAACCAAACCATCAAAGGACACTTCCTTGAAAAGCCCTTTCCAGGTAGGATATTTAGTTACTTGCAATCTAAAGGTCTTACTATGGTTCCACCAGTAATCCTTGCACCTGGACAAGGCCTTGACAACCCAAGTTTGCCTTTGTCTGAGCAGCAGGTTGGAAGAGGTAACCTCTGGAGGCCTCTTCTGACCAGTATGATTCTCCTGCTCCGGTGTGCTTTGGTGTCATAACAACTCTTTAATGCAGAGAGAGACACTAACCGGTTTAGATATTTTTGTTGTGTAGTATATTCTGCAGTGGTTTGGGTTTTTTTAAGATGTTTAGGGATTTCAGTGGGAATATGACGTAAGTCTGGTCAATTATCTTGGATTTCCTCTGGGGTGCCCCGGAGAGGTTGTGCAATTTTTTGAGAGAAAATGTTCTTCTATGTGATTGCTAGTGCTTCTATGTGATAGCTAAAGAAAGGAAAGCCCTTTAAAGTGATGCAGCTCTTCCCTTGTTTTCTTGTAGCTTGCATTTGTGAAACGATTATAGCTGGATGCAGCAGTGTCAGGATTGTTTTCTTCCTAAATATGACATGTGCAGTTCCAGGATGGTCTACAAAAGATGCGAGGGCTCAATTAGTCGCTTTGCATCAATTTGCTGGGACTTCTTAACTGGTTGTTTGGAATTCCCTGTTGTACTCCCTAGTGATTCAGGGCTTAACTGCGGAAAAAAAAAAAACATTTGAGAACATGAAGATCCAACTCTTGGCAGTGCAGTAGAGACTTTTGTGGTCACCTCTGCGCTCTACGGGAGCGTGGAGGGTCTGGGTCTTCTCTCCGTCATTGCGACACCACACTGGCCATCATGGAGTTAAGATCTGTGCATGCTGCTGCCTTCAGGAATGATGCCATGAGAAAGTGGCAGCTCTAAATTGGCCCCTGCAGCCCAAGAAAATCCAGGAAAATAGGGCGTTTGCTAAATATAGAAAAATACCAACGGTACTCTCATTTATTATTTATATCACACCATATATGTACACAGAGTTTTCCCACAGGTCAAATATAGTAAATGCAAACCCAAATCTCTGCCTTGAAGATCTGACAATTGAACAAATGAGCTGATATGGATGGGAGTGGAAAATTTGTATTCTAACTTCAAGGATGATGCGCTGTTTGGCTATCTGACCTATTTATGTTTGCTTCTGTCAGGGCAGAAGAGCAGCTTATCAAATGTAGGAGGGTGAGGAGAGGCACAGGTTTGCAGTTTCATCTCTGTCAGGTCCCACCTTTGTGACTCAATTTCCCCATCTGTGAAATGGGGACAGCTCTTAAGTAGGTGCTGGACCTCCAGAAAAGGGGGCAGATCTGCTGTTCCAGACAGCTGCTTTTGCACATGGATCTGAGCTGTGCTGTGTTGTGCCATGAGCGTTGACGTTTGAAGAGCCTCGTGTGTCAGAGGCTCTGGGAGAATGGGACTGTGTGAAATATATGTAAAATATTACCCTTGTGAGTGCATCTTCACCTGTGCCTTGTATGTGTTGTTGGTGTGAAGTACTTACAGACCCTGAACCATCCTTCAGCAGGAACTGACCCATTTCTTTTATTTCTTCTGATCCGAAGTCCCAAGCCGTTCCTCACCCTGGCAGACCCTGTCAGCCCAGTGCAGGATGTAATTTACTTTCCTTGAAGTTTGTTGCTCCGTCCACTGCCACAGCTGACATTAACACTCAATGCAGCTGACGTTTATAATTTCCCATTTGAAGGCAGACTCCTCCAGAAAATGCCACAAATTGAAAGTTCTCCAGTGTGGTTCATTCAAGACGTTTATTGCCTATAGCTATTCACACGTGCAAGGGTTTTGCTGTTACTACCCAGGATGAGATTGTTAGTCTTAATGAAAGTGTAGTTCCTGGAAAACTTGCTATCAACATAGAAAAGGACCTGTGATCATGTCTTCTTAGAAACCTCTGGTCTGCAAACTCTTGTTGGTATGGTGCCAGATTGTGCTTCCTAGGTTGAGAGGAGAAAGGTGCTGTTAGAAGCTGGATGGCAGCTGGGACATACGCCCATGCCATACCCTGCTTCTCTGTGATGTTGTGGCTCTAGGAGCCAGGGCAGTGGCTGCTAGGAGAGATTTGTGTCATTTCCTGATAAAAATCTCATTGCATGTTGTCATTGGCATCTCTGTCATAGGCTACCGTCTCCTTGTTTAATCCACAAAGGTTAATGTACCTACCTCCCCACCTCGATGGGCGTTAAGTTCTTGGGAAACTTCTCACAGAACTCAAGTTGGTTGCTATTTCTTGACTCTGTTTTATGCTTGGAAAAATGGAGTTTAGTGGGAAAATCTTTTTGTGGGTTTCTGTTGAATTTGCTTAGTCCAGCAGAGAAAGATGGAAAATGGAAAATGTAGAAGCAGCAAGAATTTTACGACTAGGCTCTGCTTCAATAGGGGGAAAAAAGTCTCTAAATGAAATATTTCTTCCTCTTTTTTTTTTTTTCCCTCTTGCTAGAGAAAGCCAATGAAAGTTACTCGTCTCATTGACTTGAAACAAAAATATTTTTTCAGGTTTTTTTCCCCTGATTTGGAAAGATGTGTTTGTCACCCAGGGGTTGTTTTACACTTCCCTTCCAAACCTCACCCGTCCTTCAGCATGAATGTTTTACCGTCCTTCCAGGAGCCCTCTGTCAGCAAAGCTGTGTAAACTCCAGTTAATATTGGGCTCAATTTCTTATATGGGCGAGTGAATTGAAAGCTGACATTGTTCTCACGCTATGTAAACTGAGCGTCGCCGAGAGCTTTAGACCTCATCGTCTGGGGCCTCGACTGCCTTTGGAGCTGAAGGAGCTTTGCTGAATAGACTGGAGCAGTCAAGTAGCTGCCAGTAGGGACTAGTGCAGCTATCTTGGGCAAGAGAGAGCTCTAGGATAGCTGCGGCCTCCACGTCTGGTTCAGATGCTGTTAGCTTTCATGAGTGGCTCAGTAGGCTATTGAGGGAGTCCAGAGGAGGTCTCTGAACCCCTGCCCCAAGGTGGACTGTCCTTCCTGGAGCTGGTCCTCATCCCTGTAGGACTTTCTCCCTGGGCAAAATATGCTTCTCTCCCCTCCACCTCCATCCTGCTGAGCCCGTGTGTCTGTTGAGCTTTGCTCACCTGCCGAAAGCAGGGTTGTTTAATGACAGTTCAAAAATCTCCATACAGGGTGCTGCTAATTGTTCTCTGTTTTGGTGGTAGCATCGCTCTGCTCCTGTTTCAGCCCTGCACAGTTACCCCTGTGCACTCCATCCTGACCTCAGGAATGTCCTACTAGTACGTGCACTGTGATTTCCAGTTATTTTGTCCTGTTGGGCAAATGTATGAAAAGTTTTGGTTTCCTGGCATCTTGAGGTGATGAAGCGTGTCTGAGGTGGGTTGGGAATGACACCACTCTCCCGTTGCTGTGCTGCTAACTGTGTTGCTTCTCTCTTTGTCCTTTTCACAGAGAGTACGGACAACTTTGTCTCAAGTAAGTGTCTCCTTGCCTTTTGCATACTGTGGGTGGTTTTGGTTTTGTGGTCCCCCCTGCCCCCCTGTGACTTATGTGCTCCTGAAGGAAAAATCAGGAAGCCAAAAGCAAGTTGGTGGAGGTTGCACAAAGTCCTGGCTTCCTCATGCATAAGCAAGATGTCTGGGGAGCTTTTGATCAGCTGGGTCATCTCTAGAGCCCATGAGATGCTCCTTTCCCTCTAGTGACATCCAGAAGAAGGTCCTATAGTGGAAATGACTGTCTTTGAGATCTTAAATGTCAGGGCTGGAGATAGATGTCACTGAAACTCTGATTGTGGTGTAGCGGAAGGAGTCTTAACCAGACCTTGGCTGGCCAATGCCCAAAGCAGTCGCTTATCATGGCCTGTTTACAATATGCTCTCTAGTGTGGCCTGGGGTGAGAAGCAGGACACGACTTCTGTAGTATTTCCTCAACAGATTCTTTCTTTTTTTCTTTTGTTTGTTTGTTTTCCCTCCAAAAACCGTTCAAGTAACTGTTCTTTGGATCAAGTTCCACTGGAGTTAGTCTTGTGTTTTAACCCTGCTTAGCTCAGTAGATTTCTGAATACTCTAGGAGAAGGCTTACAGTGGAGATCACACACCTTAGGACACCAGGCACCCAAATGTTTCTCATTTGTAAGGTTGGAGTGACATCAGCATTGTCCTGGTCTGTGTTTTCTCTGTTGATATGCACAGGGAAATTCCTGATGGTTGATTTTGGTGCCTTCTGAAATTGAAAGTTGGTGCCTCTGTTAGGGGTGAACTGGATCTTGTTAGGTCAGGCACTGCCATTGGGGATACGTTGATGCCTTGGAGTCCCGTGGGAGCCACACTGAATCTTCTGTCTTTGGTGTTTTGGTTTCAGTTGGTGATTATGAAGTGAGTCCCACCCCGCCAATCACTGTGACCCACAAACCGGAGGAGGACACTTTTGGGGTGAGTTCTGTCCTCTATAGAACCGTGTTGCATGCATTTCTTGTTATTGCTGACTCAGTATTTACATTCCTGTGCTGTTTTGAGATGTCTTACTTTATGACTCAAGACAACAATCAGAAGGATTTTGTGGCTTGTGTCAGGCAAGTAAAATACTGACATGAACCATCTGATTGTCTTGGGTCTGCAGTGTGGAACCAGGGAGTCCTTTGAAAATAAGGCATCCTGTGAAGTCACTGCTGGCAGGGTCAGAAATTCTCACTCTAAAAAAGTAGCGCCCAGAGAACAAACAAACAGGCAATTGTGTGTTTCAGGCTATTATTGAGCCGTTAAGTTTAGCCCTGTGAGGGACTCAGATTTAGCTTGGTTCAATTCTGTCAATGCCCGTTTGCCCTCTCTCCTGCTCTGCAGAGCATCCCAAAAATGAAAAAGGAAAGAAAGCCCACGACTTATCAGATCTCAACATTGTCTATCTTCTGCAGAATCCAGGTAGAAAAAGAAAAAAAATGTTTGTATAAGTATTGGGGGAAAGAATTGCAGTGTTACCTAATTGTTCCAATTCTGCAAAAGTTTTAGGATCTTGAAACCCACCAGGTGTTAACAGAATGAACAAAACTCAATCCACCCTGGTTTCAGTTCTCATCCAACTGAAAATCTCCTCTAACTGAAGTGAAAGCTTTGAACACTGAGACTGGAGTAATAATGCACACTGATTATTAAATATAAAGCACAGAATACAAGCTGGGGAATGAAAATAGAGCGTGGTAAAATAAAAAATGTAAAAATATCATAGCAAATATATCAAAGGCAGGGAAAAGGGTTGCAAAATGAAATTACATTTTCTTGGATAAATGATGTATTTTCTATTACAGCAGAATACAGTTTTGTAAAAGGAAGCAAAGTCTGAATGTATCACAAGATGCAGTACAGGAGAACAACTGGACAAATGCCAAAGAAATTGTTGTTTACATCAATGCAATAAAAATATCTTCAGCAAAGACTTGAAGGAATAAATATTCATAAATATTAAAATTAGCTTGGGTTTGTAAACCCTTTAGAGCAAGGAGGTTTTCTTTCCTCTGCTTGTACACTGACACAGTGGAGCCACAGTTCCAATGAAGAACTTGGGACACTATTGTAGTATAAATATTTACTATTAAAAATTACAATAAATAGGGAACCACTAGAGGCTTTAGGAAAACGAAATGGGGTTTTTTTGGGAAAAAAAAATTCTACTTATTTTCTTCTGTTTTCTTTATGTGATGTGTTATTTTCCCTCATTCTTTGTCCTGAGGGATTTTTGGATGGAGACAGAGTTGCTTTTTCTAAAGAATTTTCTGCAGCTTCTGTGTGTTCCCAGCTCAGGTTAGTATAGCTTGAGTGTTGTGGCATCATGGCACAGTGGGGATGTTGCAAGTGGAGGCTCGTGATGTGGTGCAGTGAAGGCAGGGCCCAGGCACCGGAGCAGAGGTCTGTCTTCCCTGCAGATGTATGGAGTGAGAGACTGGAGAGAACTGGTGCCAGCACAGCACCACTGATAGGGACATCCCAAACGTCCCAGTCCTGCAAACAGCCTGTGATGCTTCCGAGCTCTACTCCAAAGCCCTTTGCTTTTGCTTGTATTTTCCTCCACAGCTCATATCCACAGGGTTGCAGCAGGTGGTATGAGCCTACGGAAAGGTCAACTGGGCAAGGAGGTCTAGACTCCTAAATCCCTCTGTCTTGACTCTAAGGCTTTTTCCTTTCAGGTTTCCATAGCAGTTGGGCTGGCAGCTTTTGCTTGTGTCCTCTTGGTCGTCCTCTTTATTATGATCAACAAATATGGCCGGCGGTCCAAGTTTGGCATGAAAGGTACGTGCAATCACTTTCCTCTAGCAGGAGGCACCTTCCAGGATTGTCCGGCTCTTATAGCACACATGGAAAGGTGTTGTGGTTTTATTCCTACGTTGTCAGTATTGGTACAAATCCTTCTAAAGAAAATGTTGTCCACCCTTATTCTGTTTGTTGAGAGAGTAATGGAGATATACAGGCTGGCGGTTCTCACCTGTATGTGCTTCTGCTGGGCAGAAGTATGTATGTGTTTTCCTTATGAGTACATAACTGCATCTACAGGTTGCCCAGAAGATCTTTAAGCATGCTCCCTCCAGCCACGCGTTGAGGGAGTTATACTCAGGAGGCCACATTCTTGGATAAAGTCTTTTTTGCGAACCTGATGATGCATGGGTTTCCACTTGCTTTGCACTGGGTGCAGAGTGCAGGGTGAGAAGCGGGAACAGAAGGATATGAAATTGGTTTGGGTTCTGCTGGAAAGGCAGGTGCATCCATTCTGTACCTGTCTGTGAATAGAGACTGAGATGCTGCTGTAAGTTTGTAAGGTCCGTGCCGGGAAAGCAATTGCTGACCTGTCTGTCTGGTGTGGAAGGTCTCTTTCTGCTGCCTGTTTGTTGGAAAGTTTCCTCCTCTGTATCGTGAGTAACCACTTTAGGAGCTATTTCAAATGTCCTTGGTAGTGACTGGAAAGTGAGAAGGCATCTGATGTTTGCTTGTCAGAACTGGTCTCTCTGTCCTACTAACACCAGCTCTGATGTGACAGAGCTAATGCCAGAATAAATTAGATGACTCTGTGCCATCTGCTTTTTGTGACTCTGCTGGTATCTCCAGTTGGGCAACGTTGGTGGTGCCCAGTGAAGGCTGGAGGAAGAGCCTTCACGTGACAAAGTAGTTCCCAGCCTAATTGGTGGCTCATGCATACACCATTTGAAGCCAGACTTTGACAAATATGAACTTCTTCCAAGGTTCCTGAGTCGCAGCCTATTTCCTGGCCTTGCTGGGGTCTGCGTTGCAGGGCAGGTTAATAGGTTTGGGAACGTTTCTTGTACTTGCCTAGGGCTTTGTTTGCTTTATGGAGACATTTCCTGAGTGGGTCCAGATGGGATTCTGGCTGGAGTTTCCCCTGTGCATCCTATGGAGATGGAATACAGGACGTTTAATTAAATAGCAAATCTTCTACACCAACTTAGCAATATTTAGTCCATATGTCCAATGATAAGAACCATCTGCTAGGGTGTACTGACTGGTGGGTGGAGTAGAGGAATGGAAGACACGGTTCCTGGGATCAATTCCCAGCTCTTCTACTGACTCACTTAGTGTCCGTAGGCAATTAGCTGTCTTAACCTCTGTCTCTGCTTTAATTTCCCCATCTGTAAAATTGGGATGATGTTACATGCCTTCTGGAGGGATTTGTTAGAACACGTTGGAAGTACTTGGACATTTGCCACTGATGGGGCTTAGAGATACAAATATAAAAAGGAAAAGTAACTTCTGACCCTAATGGAAGAATCGGAGTGAACCTTGGTGGACAGGTGTGTGTATGTATTCGGAGGTGTTTGGATAAGCGTGTTCGTGGATATTCTGCACTCTGAGAAACCAGAGGGGTGCTATCATGGGCGCTTGTGTGTGCAGTTTTTGGGAGGTGAAAATGTTTAGCCAGAAAAGCCTATTTTCCTTCTCATCACGCTGTATTTCTCCCAATATGAAACCACAACCCCGCAAAGTTCCTGAAAGTTTTATTGATGACATTACTTGGAGAGATGGAGTTGACAGAAGTTAAATACATCTTTAAGACCAGGGAGATAGCTCTTTCATGAGTTGCAAGTGTCATAGGCACCGTCATGGGCAGCCTGCTCACGCTGCCTAAGCTCTGCTCCCTGTCTGAGGCTGCAGATCTTCCTGCCCCGTGGACACTCTCCCCAGCACATGGCCATACCCACCCTGAGCCTCCTGCATTTCCCCGAGTACCTCTTCTGCCTATGTTTTTTTTCTTTTGCCGTAACACCCTTGTCAACTGATAGGCTGCTGTTCCTTTCCTTCTCACTGGCGACTTCCTGTTCATGGAGTGATACCCTTGTCCAAATCATCAAATCATTTTACTGAGTGGTCCTGAACTGCTCTTCCAGGGGCTCGCTTACAGGTCCTGCCTTGTTCTGACACCATTCTTATTATGGGACAGTCCAGCTGGCAACCACCTCCAAACCTCCTTTACCCAGCACTTTCCTCTGGGTCCCTCATTATCAGTTAATTCTTGGGCAAAAGCCATCCTGTATGGCACCCAGCGTGTTACCATTTACTAAGAAAAAAATCCAAAGTCTGAGTCTGTTTGGGAAAGTGCATCACTCCCTGAATCAGGAGCTCTTTGTCGCCAGCTGATACGTTGCCACTTGTTGTTGAAATCCCAGCTTGGCAAGCCTGCGGGAGCAGGTTTTTCCTGTTGTTTTTGTCACGGATGCAGAACATTGTGTGCTCATGTTGGACACTGCTACCCAAAGCACCTCGTGAGTTTCTCTGAGCACATCTTTTTCTTTCTTTGTGTCTCCTAGTGTTAAGCAGATGGTTTATCTCCTAGAGAGAGGTGGACCTGGGCTGACAAGGTTGGATGTCACGTTGGGCTGGAAAGTCCCCCTGGGCCAGCCTGCTGGGTTGCCCACCAGTCTTAAAAGTGGACTAAAGGGCTGTCAAGTGTCCAACATCCCAGCTGCCTTTGCTGAAAAGAAAGTCACTCCGTCTCGGAGCACGTGTGCTGGGAGAGGACTATAAGACTGTGGTGTGTCCACATTTGTCCTCTTTGGGCTGGTGGCACACCCTCGGAGCATTGCGCAAGAGCCGTGGCACAGCTGCTACTCTGGTTATGACCCGGCTACTAATACAGCCAGCGGCCAAGCGGTGGAAAAGCCTGTGCTGTCAAGCACGCTGTTGACGGGCTGGAGCAGTGGCATTGACAAAAGCTCCTTGTGAGAAGGCTCCGACGCGCTATGCTCCTGGCTCCTTAGCATCCCTCAGCTGAGCTTTAGGAGGCTGGCTCTGTGCCATCCCCGTCACCTTTCCCTGCTCCCTCCGGAGAGGGCATTCATTAACCATGGGATGGCGGAGGTTGGATGCCCTTTCTGGCCACCTGTTGACTTTGGCTCTGGTAGCTGGGAGGGGATAGGGGTGGACTGCAGCAGCTGAGGGGGCTGGGGTGATCGCTGGAGCTAGGATGGCAGAGGCAGCAGGAAAATGCCAAAGAAAGTGCCTTTATGCGAAACGCGGTGTTACATGGGCAACACAGAGGCAGTGGAAGGGAAACCACCAGGAAAAGTGAATGCAATAACTGAGGCACGTTGCAGTTGCAGACATGGGCTGCAACAGTTTGCTGAAGGGCAGTGTACCCAGAGGGGGAGCTGAGATGCTTTTTAAAGCTTTCTATTAGTGTAGGAAGAAGAACAGGACCTTACAGAGCAAGAAATTTGGAGTCAGCGCCCTTCAGTTTACTGCTGTGTCCCAGGGGAGTGGGTTTTAAAGGTGGGATAAACCATATGGGAGTAAAAGGTCGGCATCCTGTGCTCAGTTGTCGCTTGCTCCATCTCTGGGCTTAGTGTCCTGTGTTCCCTAACAGCCCGTGAGGTGGAGAGTTTTACACCTCACCTTCTGAGGTCAGGTTTGTCACCACAAGCCTCGTAAACCCGCGTCTTCCCATCAAAGTTTAATCCCAGCAGATGACAGGAAATGAAATTCCATAATATAATAAAAAAGCCACACACAAGTCCCGGGACTAACAAAAATGAAGTTTCATAAAACAATAATAATGGCACCGAAAAGTCCTGGGATTAACAAAATGTTCGGATGGCACAGTGATGGAGGCCGTGTAAAGGCTTAGGTTGATGGGCTGAAATATATGCTGCTTTTGCTTGTTTCCTGTTACATTTGCAAGTGCCTAGGGATAAAGAACGTGTGCTCATGCATATTTGTGTGATGTATTCCTGGTGCTGCACAACTTAAAACAAAAAAATTAAAAAATATTGAGTTTGCAGAGATACAGAGAGAAAGATGCTAGAGAAAATCCAGAGACAAGACCACTTGTCGTTTTGCTGATATGAACCATTTTCCAGACTCTGAGATTAAAAACTAGTTGCATTTTCGAAATGAGGTTTTCTTCCTTGGGTGGAGACAGTGCCAGCTAATGGTTCAGGCTTGGTTACAGTTGGCAAAGAGTCGATTGCTTTTTAATCTGATTTCCTAAAGAAATAAGGCATGTGATCATGCTGCCTCTCTGCATGCGTGCAGGCATGTGTGCACAGCTCTGCCTGCCTGGTTTTCCCTCTCTCTGCAGCAGCTTTTGCGTCTGCTGGCTGGTTCCACCCAGAGGAGAGAGGGTAAGGACTTAGAGATGCCTTTACAAGCATCATGAAAATAGGGGGCTCAACAGAGGATGACAGCTTGGGTGATGCCCCACTGACGGAAATGTCTTGAGCCTTTCTGGGTGTCGGAGAATCCATATGGAAGCTCAGCCTTGGACAGAAAAACAAAACACGGGACTAGGCTTTCACAGGGTCTGCTGTGGTGGGTGGTGTGTACGTCTGTATGCAGCCATGTATGTATTTTCTTTCCGAATAGGTAGAAACAACCAGGAAATGGGGAGAAATGAAAGAACAGTAAATAAATACAGCCCATGCTTTCTGTAACGTTTGAGGAATCGCATCGCTATCAGTTCATTTGGTATTTGTTCTAATAGCCCTGATCAAAGTGCTGGCGCTGCTGATGTGCATGTGGATGTCAGAAGTACTTGCCGAGCTGTTCCATTGTAATTTAGCATTAGTTAATAGGTACTTAAAGTAAAGTGGTTGCCTATTTGATTATGATTGGGGGTTATTAACATTTTTTTTCATAAACAGATGGTAACTGTCCGCTGAGTTGATTGCAGAACAATTCCAGGGTTCTGATTCAAGAGGACCAGCTCCTGTAAAGATATCTCAGTGCCTGGCTTTTTGATTTTGTTGATTTGTTTTTTTGTTTCTCTTTTATTTTTTTTTTTACTTTCCTCCTTCATCGTGCAATTATCGCTGCAGCTTTAAAGGCGGCGGGGGGAGGGGGTAATATACAAGAGCCATGACCTACCTTTCAGATGAGGCTTAATTCTGACCTGTGTTGCCTTGGCTAAGTCTGGCTATAATCATGCACTGGTTGTTTTTCCCTGATTATTTGTNTCGCTGCAGCTTTAAAGGCGGCAGGGGGAGGGGGTAATATACAAGAGCCATGACCTACCTTTCAGATGAGGCTTAATTCTGACCTGTGTTGCCTTGGCTAAGTCTGGCTATAATCATGCACTGGTTGTTTTTCCCTGATTATTTGTTTGCAGCTGTATGGGAATGAACAAACACGCTGCAGCTTGCAGAGCCTGCACCTTAAGAGTTAGTCACTCAGGAGAAATCTGTGATCAGACCCCTTTCATTTCATCCTCCTGGGAGCCTGCCACGTTCCAGGAAGAAAAAGAGAGCAAAGTAATATCAGCCAGCCTGGCATGGCTACGAGAGAGAAACAGCCATACACTAAAAGCCACGGCTAACCACGGTGCCTCAGGGATCTATGGTGAGCCATCCTAACGAACTGGAAAGGGGAACCGATGGCTGTTGCTTTTTGAGCCCGGGCGTGCGATGCGCAGAGCCCAGCGGTGATGGGGGGCTGAGCCCCCTGAAGTGTGTGGGCAGAGCAACCGCGTGGGGCTGTTGGAGATCGGGACTTTTCGTTGTCGGTATCCTGTTTGTTTGAAAAGCCCCTTGATACACTTCTTGTGCTCGATATTACTTGGTTTTATTTGCCTGGGAAGTGGATTGAAAGGGCATGNAGCTTGCAGAGCCTGCACCTTAAGGGTTAGTCACTCAGGAGAAATCTGTGATCAGACCCCTTTCATTTCATCCTCCTGGGAGCCTGCCACGTTCCAGGAAGAAAAAGAGAGCAAAGTAATATCAGCCAGCCTGGCATGGCTACGAGAGAGAAACAGCCATACACTAAAAGCCACGGCTAACCACGGTGCCTCAGGGATCTATGGTGAGCCATCCTAACGAACTGGAAAGGGGAACCGATGGCTGTTGCTTTTTGAGCCCGGGCGTGCGATGCGCAGAGCCCAGCGGTGATGGGGGGCTGAGCCCCCTGAAGTGTGTGGGCAGAGCAACCGCGTGGGGCTGTTGGAGATCGGGACTTTTCGTTGTCGGTATCCTGTTTGTTTGAAAAGCCCCTTGATACACTTCTTGTGCTCGATATTACTTGGTTTTATTTGCCTGGGAAGTGGATTGAAAGGGCATGTGGTTTCACTGGGGCTCCTTTCTATAAATGCCTGTTTATACTCTGCTGAAGTGCAAGCTGTGCTACTTATTTATTTATTTAGTACCTTCAAGGTGATAAAGTGTAAAGCTCTTCGAACTGATAAGTGCCTTACCCTCCGCAACGCATGCAGTCTGTAGCCAGTGCAACGACAGCAAGGGAAAGCTGCCGTGCAGCTTCGCAGCCCCGGGCTTCTTCGCAAACTGTTGAGACACCCCCACCTCTCCCCTGGGGTGCTGTGACAAGCCACCTGCTTCTGTGTCTCCTTTCTGTGAAGGCAGATCCACTCTCACAGTCCCAGTTAATGCTCACACCCCTTGTCCTTTGGTCCCAGGTGGCATTAGTCGGGTGAAGGCTTTGACAGATGGGGTGGTGCTGTCACTTGTTGCTGCCTGAAGGAGCAAGGAGCCACCCTTGGCTGGAGAGGTGTATCCAGGGGGGCTGCAGAGATGCATCGAATGCCTCTGCAGCAGAAATGGTTAGCAGAAGATCAGGATTTATTTAGATCTAGAAATAAAACATTTTCCCACTCCCAGAAGTATTAATAGGATATTTATAAAGGCAACGTAAAGTGCACTGACCAGCCGTTATCTATTTCAGTTGCTTTTACGAACCCAAACTGTCTATTTTGGGCAACTACTAAAAGCAGTTAAAAAAAAGTCAGATCAGTAGTTTTCAGGTGACCTGAGAAGCCCTGAGCCTCCTTCACACCACCGTCCCACAGGCTCTTCCTCCCCATGTGTGACCTCCGTCTCTCGCGGGTGCACACGTTTGCTCTGATCAGCAGCCAGGTGCTGGACCCCGGGTGCACTGCTCGCCCCGAAGGAGCCCCTCGGCACCGTCAACGTTTGCCTGGGGCAGTTCTGCGTTAGCAGGTGTCTCACTGCTGACTTTCGCAAGTGGTTCTCGCATTGCGGTGTCAAATGCTGGGCAAGTGATCCTCATCTTACCTGTGATTTGGTGTGATGCAAACTCCCAGCCAAGGTGGTGGGATTTTATTTTTTAAAACTTTTTTAAAGTCATCTGCATTCTAGACTCAGTGCATTGGCTTTTCCATGAGCAAAGCATTAAAAAGTGGCAGCAGTGAGGACTCTGCTGCTTGTGGCACTGTGCTGGCTTCTGCCTTTGCATATGTGGTGGGCACAACCTTGAGGAGAAAGAGGATGAGAATCAGCCCCGGTTGCTTTCCCTGCAGTGCGGGTCTGGGAAGTTGTCCTTCATCCACTTGCCGTTCAGGAGCAACTGAGTTGCCCCAGTTTCTCATCCAGCCGCTTGCATACATCTCTTCCACAGCTGTGAAATCGCCTGGGCTCAGTCACCTGAGCAGCCTTCCCCAGGGACCATGCAGAAGGTGCTGATCCTCAGGGGGCTCCTCTCTGTGGCGATGGTGCTCCTGCCTGCTCGCTCCTTGCCTTCATGTCTCCAGCCTGTGCTTGCTGCTTGGTCTGATGGTGTTACTCGGTGTGAATGTGTCTGTCGTCTTCACGTGGCTTTGCTTTAGTGAAAGATGCTGGACTGACAGCGCAGAGCCAGAATAATTCTATTTATGTACATAACAGGTACCACATACAGCAGCAGGATAGGCTTTTTTTTAAAAAAAATTGATGAAGAGATATCATCTCCACAAGCCTTGCATCCTGGGCACTCCTGTCACTCTCTGAAGGCAGCCAACAATCACACAACTAAGCGTCAACCTTGATGTGGCTTTAATAAGGTGCAGGGCAGAGTGAGAAGAAGCAAAGGGCTTTAATATTTTAATTGTAGTTTTTCTGTAGTGCACTTGTCCAATTATTCTTTGAAAAAGATTTTGCTAGTGTTAGTGCTGATAAATGGTCTTCTGGGACAATGTCCCTGGTGAGTTGCTCACCTCTTCCTCCTCATGACTTGCTTTAGGGTTGTCACTTGTTTAGGCACTGTTTAGCCAGGGATGCTCAGATCTGTTCCTCTGTCCTTAAACTCTGGAGCAGGAGAGCTTTGCTTTTGGTCAAGAGACTGGTAACTGTGGTTTAAACACCAGGATTGACAAGAGAAGTGTTTGGGAGCTGTGACAGCAAATGTAGAAAAGGAAGAGAATGGCGCTGCTTGGTTTTGAACCTGGGCTGAACATGCCTAAAAGAGTGCCTAGAAATTTGGGGATGATGGAATAAAGGAACAGATAGAGACTGTCACTTAGGCTGTTCAAGCTTTGACTGCTCAAAGCACTGAGGAAGCAAATTGTAGAGAGCCCTGAAGCATCTGATGGTCTAATGGGCTTCTTTCGTCTCCACCTTCTGTTTCTCGTGGTGCAATAGCAAGCCTGCCTTGCGCCCTGGGCACCCTCAAGAAACTCTGTCATCAGCATCAGTGTTTACTGTCTGCTGACGAAGGTGGGAGTAGTGCAGAACCCCATGTGATGCTCAGGCAGATGCCATAATTTCAGTCTACAACCATGCTATTAAAAATCAATGGACCAGAAGAAAATGCCTGTACACAAAGGCAGCTGGGTAGTATTTTGTGCACAGTAGGAATAAATCACATTTGGATTCTCATGTTTTGTGTCTGAGGGGCAGAGCTATAATCCAGTTTCTGTTTGGGACAGTGGTCTTCAGTTGGTGCCATGGCTCTAGCTGGTGAAGGAGGATAAAAGACGGGATGCTCTGTTCCCCTGAACCTGGCTGGTGGCTCAGGAAAGGGACCCAGGAGATCTCATCATCTGTGGCCACGTAAGTTGGCCAGAGGTCTCCCGTTGGGCTCTGTGTGTGAGGCACTGCTGCCATCAGGGTGCATGGAGGGTGCCAAGTGCACCAGGTACATGCCAGGAATGATGCTCAGTACACTCAGGAAAACTCATCCCAGCCCCGTCATCAGCCTTCAACATGCTCTGCTCCACACTCAGGCTGGTGTGCAGGATCTTCCCTCTGCTCTGTCGGGCTTGCAATGCGAGAAGAGCATGGAGTTGAGCTCATGGCCTTTTTAAGGCTCCCTGTATCTGCTGGAGCCTGCTAGCTGCAGACAAGTTATTCTTCATTGTCTTCACCTCAGCCCAGCATCTGCAGGAGTTGCCAGTCTCTTCTGGAAGGGGCTGTTTCACATCAGGACCCTTGCACTGCAGCGCAGCGTCCTATGCGCTCTGGTGTTGGGGTGGTTTTGTGGCTCTGCTGGATAGCTGCTGACCTTGCTGAAAGACCTCACTTTGTGACCAGCGAGGGGTTTTCCCTGCAGAAAAGGAAAAAGCCATTTTTGATCAGAGCCCTGTTGAGAAGCATGGCCTTTGGAAATGTGGTTTTGCCGTATTTGCTTTTGATGTCCAAGCCGAAGTGGTGCAGCAGCTTCAAAAACCGCAGAGGGTGAAAAACCATACAATTATGGCAGAGAAAATGGATGAGTCTACTTGGATTTTTGAGTAGTAATTTTTTGGCTTGCTTCTCATTCCACCTGAACCAGCTACAGGAGGAGCAGGTGCCAGTGAACCTGCATCTCCATCTTCTCTTTTTCCCAGGGCATGCTTTGTCCTTCCCAGGAAACAGCAAGTTTTTCCCAGCCTCATGCAGTCAAGAGTCAGACAAGAGGCTGTGAATTAGCATGAAAGGAAAAATATTGTTTTCCTTCACTCTGATTTTCCTTCAGAGGAAGATTCGCACGACATGGGCTGAGATGCCAGTGCCGTGGTAGCTCCAGGGCAAGCAGTGTGCCGGCGAGGCTCCTCAGCGCTGACGGCATCGGTGTCCTGATGCAACGTGGGCCACTCGTGCAAGAAGTGTGTGGTGCTGAGGCAGCTGCTGGGATCGGGGCAGGGAAGAACTGACCCTTTTGTTGCTGACAAGACGATTTCATCTTGGTGCTGTAAAAGCTCTTATGACATCCGCAATTTTCCAGATGGATAACAAAAAACCTGCGAGCAGGGGCATTTCAGCGGCTTTCGAAGTGCTTGCCTGTGAAGCTGTGTCCGTTGGTTTCATATCTGCTGACAGGGCTTAATAATCATTACGTTAAGTGGAGCCGGCACTCAGGGAGGCAGGTAGAGCCTCTGCTGCCCTTGGGCTAAGGCACTTTTCTCCCCGTGCAGCACAGAGATGCGAATCTGGATGCGGAGCCGTATGTTGATGGGCTGATTTCTGCCTCTTCTCACCCCAGGCTGCGGGGCTGTGCGGGAGCTGCCAGCAGGGTTTCCTCACCTCTGTCTCAGGAGCCCCTCGGCACCCTCTCATGGCATCCAGGGATGCTTCTGGATCTGGCCCAGGGGTTGCGGTGCTTTCACTGGGTTCCAGCTTCGGTCCTGCTTTGGGAAGAGGAAAACAGAGCCGGAGTTTCCCACAGTCAGCAGGCACACGGTTCGTGCGAATAAGCAAAGCATGTCTTCACCCAAAGCGCTCATAGCAACGATGTGCTCTCTTTCTGATTGATGTTGGGGGTAATAATAAGCATGGTCTTACCTATTAAGCTATGATACCTTTGTTTTACAAAGAAGAGATGTCTGGTAATACAACAAGGAAAGAAAACCCTATAATTTTGAGGTAACAGTGGTCTTGGATCAATACTTATTCTTACTGATTTCTTAATCAATTTCTCTGGCTTTTTTCGGTTGAGTTTTTGGTATTCCCACGCTTGTCCCTGCGCACACAGCTGTGGGATGCTGCAACAGGGCTGAGTAGCCAGCGAGGGGCTCTGGCGCAGCGGGGCAGGGCAGCCATCCCTTCCACTGCTGGGGTGTGATGCTGGGGAGCCGGCTGCCGAAAGCTGTAAGGAGGGTTTGTGACGTGCAGGGTCCCCGCCGCGTGCCGTTTGCTGCTCTGGGCTGGTCACCGAAGGCACTCTGGGGCTGGACCCAGGGGCGGAACTGCTCGGTCGCTGTTTATTTTAGTTCATTGCATGCTTTTACGCTCCGTGCCCCTGGCTTCAGTGTCACTGGTTGTCCCTGGGGTTGCCACAGCTGGCTCTTCCCACAGCACTAAGCAAGGGTGTGGATGCAAATCCTCTTTCATTCCAGCTCAGTCCTTCCAGCATTGTCATTGTATTTTTTTTTTGTTGTTGTTGCCCTTTTCTGAGTTTTCTTGGTGTGCAGGAGGCTCATGGCCGCGTGCCCAGCAGGGTTGGGGGTTGCCCTAGGTTTTTGTTCCCCGGCACTCGCTGGGGACATCTCCTCCTTGTGCAGGGCGACGGCCGTGCTCCCTCGCAGGCTCCTTACCCGTTTGCAGTTTGCAGCCTGCTGTCACCACCAGCCCGTTAGGACATTAACTGTTTTCCAGGTTTCTGCCTCCTGATAAATTGGTGATTTATCTCCAAACCTTGTTTTTCTTTAATGTTTTTGAAATTTGCATCTTGGCTTTCTTACTTCTGTCTGTGTTTGCCGGCCAAGGGGCACACTGCCTATGTGACTTTGTGCCTTCGGCGCCACTTGACTTAGGAGAAGGTCGTGGACTCCGTGAGAAGGAACCAGCTCTGCTCAGTCCTTGAGCCGCCGGATCAGCAGTGGCTTTTGAAATTGTTACAGTCCCGCCCTGCCCCCTAAACGGACACATATCAAACGCTTAGCTAATTCAGTGGGTTTGTTTCGTTTCCAAATTATTAATAAAGATGTTAGATAAACCCAGCCTTAACGCCAGTCCCTGTGGTGAGCCTCTCCAGCTTAAAGATTTGCCATATTTGTGCCACCCAGCCTGGCGCTAGCAGGGAAGAGCCATGTAAATCAAATTTACTGTTGTTATTAGTACTGTTGTATGACAGTGCTCATATCCAAGCCAGTTTGAATGAATTTTTCAAGGAAGTTTTTTTTCTGAGACACTATCAAATATTTTACTAAGCCTGAATATATTACAGCCTTCATTGACTAATTTTGTAATTCAATCAGGGGAAAATAAGGCACTGAAGGTAGTTCAGCATGATTTGTTTTTATAGACCAACTGCTTTATCCTCTCAATTCCACTATCATTTAGACTCTTAAATAATATTTTTCTTATTATTTCTTTTGGTTTTTTTTTTTTTTTTTACTATAAATTTAAAGTTAAGCTTAGTAATTTCTTCTGCATGTCAGCTGGGAGAACAAATGAAAGTTGTGTGCGTATATGTGTATATGAAGGGAAATATCTTTACGGATTTGCAGTACGTCTGCCTTCTTGACAAGTTTCTGTGCTAAGAATTAAATTGTTAGCAGCATCTGGTAATGAGACTTCATCCCTTTTGGGCTGCTGAGTGTTTTCTTCTGAGTATCCTGCTGTAGGCTGCTGCAGGTCTGTCCCCTTGGTGTGCTGGACAAAGAAAGGAAATATTGCTGAATTTTTTTCAGCAGGACTTTGCTTAGCTGTTTTGACCATTATTTCATTTTCTCTTTCTCTGTTTTTTTTTTTTAAGCATATTAATTCTGTCTCCTGTTTGCTCTCAATCTCCCTTCATCTAAAGTGTCGTGATAGAAATTGAAATTAGATACAGGCTGATTTCACTTCTGGGTGTTTGCAGAAATCCCCTTCCACCCTGCTGCTGCAGGACAGCTGGATTTTAGATTTTTCTCCCCTTTTTTTACGTTGTTATTTAGTTCTTAGTAACAAACCATATGGTCTTCACTATATTTCTTTTCTATCTAAGTTTATTATGCTACTGGTGTATTTAGGAGTGATTTGGGCTTATTCTCTCTGCTTAAAGATTTCGAGTAATGCTTCTTGGCTGCTACTGTCTATTAACATGATATCGGAGTTAATGGGATGTCAGCATGTGCCAAATCCCCTCATCAGCAAAGCACGTGTATTCCAGCCTGGCATATTAAAACTGAAGTTGTAAGGGTAGAGCAGGGCACCGTCCTACCTTTTGATATGTATAGGTAAAGGCATTGATTTAAGTTCTGCTGTACTCGCTGTGATGAGGTCGCACCAAAATAATCCGCTTCCTCTTAAGTGCATCCCAAGAGAAACTAAAGGCTGTACCGGGTTTAGGGATGCTTCAGCAAAGGACGTCTCATCTGGGTGTGCTCCTGCCAGTGCTTTACCGTGGTTTCCGCCTGTGATTTTGAGACCAGTCATATGGGCAGGCTTTTTGTTAATCTGCCAAAAAGGAATGAGGTTCTACTTTTTTGTTAAAAGAGGAGAGGTGCTGTTAAATTTTGTTGATAGATGTTTTTACTAACACATGCTACTGGGCCTTTGCATGCCTGCCAGATGCCCCTCTTTTTTTATTATTGTTATTTTTTGGATGAGACCAAAACTGGCATTTATTTACCCACTACTAGACAGTTTGCAGAAAGCTGTGTAAGCTCT
>VZSC01007516.1:0-14322 GCA_013398225.1 Steatornis caripensis
TCCCTTCCAATGCCTACCATTCTGTGATTCTATGAAATTGAAAATTTGCCAATAAGTTACATTTATTCGTGCCAGGGATGTAAGCCACTAGAATCTAAAAATCTATTCTTGTCACCTCTACAGAAAAACCACAGAATACAGGTTACAACTTGATCTCTGCCTGTGATTTATCACGTACTTGTAAGCAAGAATTTTTTCTTCTTGATCCTAACATTTAATTTTAAAAAGTCTCTATTCAGACCAATCCTGGGGTTCCGCACTTCTGACCAGATGATCTCCAGAGGTCCCTTGCAACCCCTACCATTCTGTGATTCTGTGTTCCAGTTCCTAGAGCTGGAATATTTAAGTTTCTGTAGAAGGTACACATTAGGATTTAGAAAAATAACTTCTAAACCAAAGGTCTAATAGAAGAAAGAAAGACAATTCAGACATTTGTGCTGCTTCAGGCATTTCTGAGACCTCCTAAAAATTTAGGTTGCAAAAATTTCTAAATGAAAGCATGCCCTTCAGAACAAGAGGCCAAAATTACAGACCTCTCATTTATTTTCAAAAGAACATTTAATTAGAGTGCTGCCAGCCCCAGTTTTACCATGGGGAACTTTATGCTTCCATTAGCATTGATCAGTGCAGCGCACACACCTGTTTCACACAATGCTATTGCAGCCAGGTGCTCGCTGCAAGTGCTGGATAATCTCATGTCTCCAGAGCAAGCGAGATTTTAAGGCATATGGCGGTACCAATAATCGTGTTACAGCAACAACAGCTTGCCTACTTAATTAAAAAAAGTGATACGCAAAGAATGGGACTGCCATAAATTGTGCCCACTGTAATTCTTAAGGAGCTTTAATTCATTTTGTATAGGGTAAGACAAAAAACCAAACAAACCCAAAACACCCAACAAAAAAATCCTGCTCATGTATTCAACCGAAGTAAAGACAACAAGGAAAGGAGTTTGGTGTACTCTGCTGACCAGTAGATCTATTAATGAGGAGAGGGACTTGTCCAACACATGAGGCTGCGAGAGAAGGTAGATGGCCTGGCCCTCCTCTAAGTACTACTGCATTCACACCAAAGGTGTCTGTCTAAAGCCAACCTGACAATAAATTGAAGGAGGCAGACCATGCCACATCCTCTGCATTTATATACCTACTTGTCTCAGTGCAGCAGGGCTCCAGACTGATCAGACTCCCATGTGCCACCCCAAAATAAGCAAAAAGCAATAGTTCAAGCAAGATTTAGCTTTAATAAGCAAGAAACCTGCAATCCAACCCATTTGCACAGGTATATATGTCCCAGTGTCTTTGCCGAAAATCCAGCTGTTCCTAGCACTACTTTCCTTTTGCTGTACGAATACAGAAGGAGGCGGCTTCAGCAAGGACGGGATTTGAAAACTACAAGCAAACCAGTGAGATCAGGAACCAGCAGGCAACCTCCAGGGTTGCAAGCATGTTTATGGGATGTGCCCATCGCACCTCAGCCAAAACCAGAATCTTAAGTAGCTCTCAGCCTTGTTCTCTGACACAGTGTTAAATACATAATACTGCCTGGTGATAAAAACTCCCATTTGTGAAATAAGCTGTCTCCTAGTAAGCAATTTGCAAAGGATAACAAATTTAAGAGGATAATACGCTTTTGCATTGTCAGCAACTTTGTCTCGGGGTGACCTATCTTCCAGGCTGTAAAGTAATTGCACAAGAATATGCAAATCAAGCATCCATGACTTCTACTGAGAAAGTAACCAGAGCTTCCATCTGCTTCAGTGGAGCCTAGGATTTCACCCCAGGGTATTTATTTCTGGACGGTATACTGTGTTCTGGCTCCTGATTCACTATATCTGTTCATGTGGAAATTGCAAGCAAATTGCAAATAGTTTAAACGACCAACTTTTGAAAAATCAGAAAAACCTGTCAATCTCCGGTCTTTCGGAGGCAGTCCTATTTTCACAGAGGCTTTCTAACTACTTCACCAGTGTCATCAGAATTTTGCTTTTAGTCTTCCTTCTCACAACAGCAGTTTTTGTGGAACAGAAATTCTTCTTTCCTCCCTTGACGCCGGTCCACGGGAGCAATGCCTGTGCTCCTACAGAGCAGAGGATCAGCAGCACAGACAGGAGAACATCCCAGTCAGCAGCCAGAGAGGGAGTGCTTAGCTAGCAAGCTAAATCTGTCGCGGCACCGGATGCCGGCACTTTCCTTTTCTTTTCCAGAAAGGAAGTTTTCACATGTGTCTGAACTTGATACTTAGCAAACTGTAAAGGAATGCATTCCAGCAGGAGTCAGATGACCATTTGCGCAGTTGCAACATCAGAATGCAAGTATCAATGCTTTCCACAACTGATTAAGGTGAATGGCTTCCTGCTCTTCTGAAGAGATTTAGAACAAAAGTATTAAGATCAGTACAAATGAAGTATAAGAGAAAATATTTGTGTATGTGTGCACATGCGCTCACATGCACACCGTAAGAGCGAGCAGAATGGGAGTTAAAAGGAAAGTTAGCAGCTATTTGCTACAGAGCACCATATATGTGATTTCATGTAAAAGAAAAGAAAGATCAAACTGACCTAGAGATAAGATGTCAAGATAATGAAAAACAGGACTGGAGCCATAAAATATTCAGATAAGGAAAAAGAGAACTGTGAAATTCAGGATTTTTGTGGAGCAATGAAACAAAACAAAACATGAGGCACAATATCAAAACCACCATCCACTCCTAACTAATACAGTCAAAACCCAATTTGTCATCACCAGTGAATAAGAACCCAAGACACATTATGAGTACCCGGTGTCCCGTGTCACACAAATGATCCTGGCTTGACTGCTTGTGCACACATACGTGGCTTGCTTCTTGAAAGTATGCGTGTATGAGAGCGAGTGAATGAAATCTATAACACAGTGAGTGCTGGTAGGCAGAAACCAGTCATCTTAAAGATTCTGTAAAATCAGTATCACCTACCCCCTCCACAAGGTCTCTGGAAGTGCTAACCTTTTGTCTCACTATGGAGATAGCTTTTTTTTTTTTAAATAAAGGTATACTTCTCCAACATTAACGACTCATTACAAGACCTCTTCATATTATCTAAACTACACTGGCTTCACTGGGCAAACGAGTCTAACGCAGCTGGTATTTTGCTGAAAGGTAAATATCACAATTCACCAGTTTCTATTCACCCTTCAATTTTGTAGTGGTGCAACTAGAAGACTGTGGAACACTTGCTTCCTTCTCATGTATACAGGTACGCTCTGGGTAGCCTGTGGTATCAAGCAGCCATGGCAGATTAGCCACGACTACTTCTCCAGTGTATGCCTCTATCACAGATACCATGTAACTGCTCTACACAATGGTATAACTAATCCGTGTACACATAATCAATGCATAGGTAATAAAAACGTATACATACAATGTGTTTTCAATTGTAAGTATATGCATAGAGCATTGTCTTGTCCCTCAAATACTATGTGTACCTGTACAAGAACTATAAGCCTATTAATATAAGATATTGGAGCATATTATCTAAGGACTTTTCAAAGGTAAGTCCACCTTCCAAACTTGAATGCAATCAGCAATTGATGACTCTATATTATGATCAAGACCCTATCAGAGTACCAGGGGAACAGAAAGGCTGATGTGACTCAAAAAGGATGAGAAGGGCACAGCGTGCCGTGAGCCACCAGAGGCTCATCCAGTGTCACAGCAGGCAGGGTCCCAGTATCTGAAGGGATGCAAGATTGCTATAGTTCTCTCTATAATTTCCATCCTTTATCGAATAACTTTAGTTGACCAGCTTTAAGCTTTGGGTGCCTTTCTTACTGAGATCCCAAAAGAACCAGGATCTCCTCTATGGAAAAGAAGTTACCATAAACAGTTTCCATTTATTGTTAGCCTCTCGTATTCTGTGTTATGAAACACTTCCATTACTTGAAGAGCATTTCTAATCTACATTTGCAATTTACACTGAATCATATTTGATGATTCATTAGACAAAAAAATACTATCACAACATGACTTCTAACAGAGATGATGCAGTAGCCTATAGGGATGCTCATTTTCCATTCATTGCTTTACAAAGAGCCTTTGGAGAGTGTCAGACAAATCCACACTGCGAAGACATCTCAGTTAATCGAAGAATTTTAACATCAGAAGGGGACAGAGAGCTCCCTATTGACTCCCACTTGGAGGCAACCCCTGAGAGACGTCATTTTATTTTTCCTGTTTTTTTTTTTTTTTCAAGCCTGCATGTCCACAAAACATCTTGAACTTGAACCTCTGAACTGCAGCACATCTACAAGTGCATTTATTGGAAGCACGCACCAATAGAAAGATACACAAAGTGAAAAAGACATTGTGTCATCAAAAACCCCATTTCTTTTGCAATGGATTCCTTTGTGTCAAAAAATAATTATAACTACCCTTACCGTTGGGAATCTATAAGCCAGCCTTTTAAACACAGTGGGGACTCTATACAAAATCTACACAGATGACTCTCAAGTCTCTGTGTACCCAAAGGGAGACATCGCGGAACAAACAAAACCCACCCCACCTAAACGACCCTAGAAAACTGGAAGGATGTGCACGTCTTAACACACTTTCGAAAATCCTGTGAATACAGTTGTGTGTGCAAGTACAGTTGTGCATGTGCACAGATTCCACTTGGCTGCACAACACCTCGTTAACCAGGTAGAGTTGAGACTCCCACGGGGCTCAGCACCGTCAGCCAGGATGGGATGTGGGCAGCAGTGAACAAGAACGAACAAGCCCTGCCAGACCTGACCTGAGCACTGCAGCTCCAGCCAGCCTGTTCTGCACCACGTTTCTCAGCACTTCAGGTTTCCCACAGGCTTGCTAGTGAAACAAAAAGGCTGGACTTAGAAGGTCCAGGAAGCATGATCTTGCACTTGAACTGACAAATACCCTCAGATGGCAGAGCACAGATAAAAGGCGCTACAACAGCCAGCAGGATTTCTTCACACCAATCCAACACCAGCCAAGCCAACCCAGGCTGCCTCTGTAGAAAGCTAAGCAGCGATCTCTGTACCAAGTTGCCCCACAATTCCGGTTTCTGAGCTGGCCCCACATGGCAGGCATTGCCCCAAGAGACTCTCTGAGTCAGTGAATCCAAGCCACCTCCAAGAGTTTCTCAAGCATTGGTTTCCCTTTACAGAATGAATCGCAAACCTCCAAAAACTGCTAACACATCACTGGGAGCTGTGATGGGATTTCGTAAAGTATAGCTTGGAAGGAAAAAAATCAGAGAAAGGAGAATGGAGTGAAATATTTTCAGTAAATTTCTAGTATTATGCTACCATATATCTCTGACCCAATGCAAATAAGAAAACGCTGGCAATATACAGAACCCAGAGATAAATACTGCTATATCTCTTAAAAGAAACAGACTAGGATAGAGTTCAAAGAAAAAACATCAACTTAACTCATCACGACTCTGCTGTTTATTACACAAATAACACAAGACAGCGTGTTGTGTGTTTACATGCGCACACACCTAATCTCACACCAGTGCTGATGATTTCAGAAGACTCCAAGAAAAAGAGAGATGTATTTTTGATTTAAAAGACTGTCCAAACTCCTTAGGCTGCTTTGAAAATAGCAACTCATAGGCTTTTTTCAGGGATGCTCAATCCATTTTTGCTAACGTGCTCCAAGCAATTTTATGAAGGTCTGCTCAGCAGGAGCGGCATCGCAGCTCAGCTGGGCCAGCCATGTGCGTCGTGCCATCTCGCAGCTGAGAAACACAGGCACATGCTGAAACTGCACCCAGAGAGGTCGGAAGAATGGTAACAGAAGTGAGAGGAATCAAGTATCTGGAACCTCCTCACAGCCATATCTAGGGTAAAGTCCATCACTTATGCTGCCCTGATCAAATACATGTGCCAATGACAGAGAGATGATAAAGGTAAAGAAACATGGAGATAAAAGAAATAATGACATAGTTTAACAGAAAATATTTGAATTCTTGCCACTAAAAGTTCTTCCAGATATTACCTTGCAAGTTACAATTTATTACAATAAAATTCATGCAGATACTATGCAAGACTCAAAAAATTCAACACAGACTAGGGTTATTGAGCTGTGTTACCAAACAAAAATAAACGTGTGGGAGAAGTAAAAGAAATGCAAAATGTTAAATGTTGAAAATATTTGACTTCTTGGAAATACAGTAAACAATTGAGCCAGCCCTGCTGTCATAGCAGTATATTTATTAGGAGGCTAGTCCCAATGGGTCAAAAGGTTAAATGTCTGAGCCACTGCGAGAATTACGAGAGGCAGGAAACTATTTCATTAGATCCCAAGATAATCATGTTTCATTGCTGACCCTGGCAATACAGAGCAGAATACAAATAATATTAGAATGACAGCACACAGCAACACTTTGCGACAAAGAATAGGTACATTTGGAAACAAAAACAGGGATTTAGGCTTTTAACTTCAGTGAAATAGCACAGAGGAAGGTCTGGGGGTTTGGCAAGGTCAGAGTAAGAACACAACATATTTTCTTTAGAAATAAATAACACCACTTGTTGAAAGCACTCATAAGCCAGGCTTCTCAGGAAAAAAAAAAAAAGCACTGAAGATAACTACAGAGAAAGTGTCCAGATTTCATCTCAAGGTAAGATCGTAGTATTTGCTACTATTCAGACTGAGATTACATACTCAACATAGAGCAAGGTTTTATATGTCCTGCGCTATCCAGAAGATTAGACCAAGTTGTTGTAATAATTATTAAAAACCATACTTGTTACTTGAGTTGCTGGAAACACTTCTTGCATAAAAGATCTTATTCCAAAAGATTCCTCCAAAGGGCTGAGGAGGTCACTCAGATCTCATGACTGGCCACCTTCTTTGGCCATCACACCTCTGGAAGAAACCCAGACTTTCTTCCTGTGGCCTCTTTTCAACTGCATTGTAACTACCACTATGCTAGAGAGGGAATGAAAGAAAAAACAAAGAAGCAAACAAAGGAGAACACATTTCTGCCCTTTCATTTCTGCTCTGATAGAAGTGACTACTTCTAACTACTTCCAATTTCAATTGCAAGGGGACTAATCTACTTAATCTATCAAAAAGATGTCATTTACCTAAAGAAGTAAACCAATTTCAAGTGTAGAAAATACCCTGAAACAAGAACCTTTTAATCAAAAGGGAAAGATCTTAAGTTAAAAGTTAGGCAAGTCCAAATGAGAAATAGCATGAATGCTTTAAAAAGGGACAGCAGTGGAACAAACCTCTAGCAAGAACATCAGATTCTTCAATGTTAAAATCAGAGAGTCACTGTAATATAACCTGAAAAGGACAAAAATACCAGTATCATAGCAGAATTTAGATAGGATTTATTAGAAAGAATCTGTCTATATATACCTATGTATACACATATTCTTTTAATATGGCTGTGTAGCATGCCCTTCCAGGGCAACAGGAGAGCCCCCAAAACCAAAGAAGTATCATGTCATGCAATACAGTTCACAACACGAAAAGTGAGAAATGTGTTATTTCTCTCAAGATCAACAGGCCTTCACTCTGATGCGAACACAGCAGAAAGGATTTGTTTGGGGAAGACCCTGCACTTTGACAACAGGAGGATGGCCACAAGGCTGCAGCACATCACATAAGCCTTACCCTTCTTTACCGCGACAGGAAGACAGAGTATAGCTCAAAAAATTAACAAGAAACAGCAAACTTGCCTAAAATTTATGGAAGCTCAAGTAAGCAAAATTCTGTAGCTAAAAGATTGTGCCATATCTGCAGGACTTCAAAGGCTATAAACAACCTGAGTAAAAACTCGTTTGCTGACATGAATCGTAAAGAACCCAACCGCCACGATGAGGACTCAATAGCTAGAGTCCTTTATCTTCTATGCTCCATGCAAATGGTTCTGGCCAGACCACTTGGCACACACATCTGGGTGTACCCATCACATGGTTATGAAAGCATAAGGGAGTTGTAAGTATGAAAAATTGAGTGCAAGTTAATTATTCAACCAATTAGGTTAATTTTGTGAAATAACTATGACCTTCCTCTTCCAATGAGGTTTCTCGTTGAGATTTGCTCCACTAAGTTCCTGCACTGTGACGAGTTGTCTGCAGATAAACAAGTTGAGGAAAATAGGCACCTTGATAAGTAAAAAAAGCATGCAAAACATCAAATCAACCAGTCTTTCGGCATGTTTTTTTTTTTTCTACAGAACCGAGTCCACAGACTTGTTCACTGACATCCTGGTCTGGATCAGTACACATGGAAGTACTGTCCTATTATCATTAACATGAAAATGTATTTCAACTATTTGACCTCAAGTTTGCTGTTTACGCTTGGTTAATCTGGTTACCTACTTCTGGAGACTAGTTGTAAAGCTTGGATGAAACAACTGATGGAGAATGTTGACAGTATAAGCAATTAAGGACTGATGAAAGTCTGTGGGGAGGAGAAAGACACCATCTCACTGACAGCCTGCAACAGTGTCAACAACCTAAGTGATTAATGGAAAGGAAGCTGGTTTGCTTTCACTGCTTTGCTGTAAAGTAGTTTCAAATNGTTCACTGACATCCTGGTCTGGATCAGTACACATGGAAGTACTGTCCTATTATCATTAACATGAAAATGTATTTCAACTATTTGACCTCAAGTTTGCTGTTTACGCTTGGTTAATCTGGTTACCTACTTCTGGAGACTAGTTGTAAAGCTTGGATGAAACAACTGATGGAGAATGTTGACAGTATAAGCAATTAAGGACTGATGAAAGTCTGTGGGGAGGAGAAAGACACCATCTCACTGACAGCCTGCAACAGTGTCAACAACCTAAGTGATTAATGGAAAGGAAGCTGGTTTGCTTTCACTGCTTTGCTGTAAAGTAGTTTCAAATATCCAAGTAATCTACATGACTGAGAACTACAGAATTACTCAAGGCGTGGTGACCTGACCAGTAATACTTAGGAAAAATCTAGGAAAGACAGACTGAAAGTATCTTCACCCTCTGTCTTGTCAGCTCAGAAAAAAGGCAAAATAAATTCTTAGTTAGAAGCACAGGGCTCTCAGTGGGGTCTGAATCCACGGACAGAGGATACTTCAAAGGCAGCTAGGAAATGCAGGATGAATTTTTTAAATGCACTAAAGTAAGCATGAAGTGGGGAATTTAAGTTAGGAATATCTAAACAGCATTAGAGTCTTTGGACACTGTGGTATATAAGAAAAGACCCCAAAAATAGGAGCTGAAAAATAAGATATAAAAAGGCTGAAAATAGTATTAAAAACAAAAAACCTGAAGCCCTAGAGCAGTAGTCATGGAACTTGCAACAGTAGGTAGAGGAATACGAAAGCCAAGGAATGCAACTCAGTAGCAGAAAGATTGTGAAGAGCAACTGGATTAAGAGTTGTCCAGGAAAAGGAGTCTTCAGCAGAAAAGGGGTTAACCATTTTTTTTAAAGAGAGGACACAAGAAGGAAATAGAAAAAACAAAGCATGTGCTGCCATTCATGTCATGCTGGAGGTGAAGATGAATCAGAAGGATACTGCTGATTACATACTGGGTAATGAGCAAATACGGTAGCAGGGAAAACAGGTACAGTGGCAGACACAAAAGTTGGGGAAAATTCAAACAACTGGAGCAGAAACATCTGGTGTGACTTTACGAGTGTCCTGGAGAATACAGCATACATTATTCCTGCACTCCATTAGAAAAGAAAGAAACCAAATGCAAAAACTTTGTGACAGAGCACTTTATTAAACACAGAGAGCCAGGGATTATGAGCAAAGCATAAATGAGCAAATTATTACTGAAATGAAATTAGATGCTAGTCAAGTTAGAACCATACCAAGTTATATTAGGCATTTAAACAGGGAAACATGAGTGATTTGCAATGGAAGGGTAAAACATAGATCAAAATCAAACTGCTTAAGCAACCAGCAGAACAGTAGATGACAGGGTTGCACTCAGTTCAGAAATGCAAGCTAATCCAACAACTGAAAACGAGCTAATAAGATGGACTTGATGAATCTTGCAGTGCTTTAAAGGCTTTGCCATATTATCAAGATTGCTTAATCTTATACATCCTCAGATCTCTCATTTTCTTATTGCTCTTCACAAAGAAGCAACTACTGGGAGCTGCAGCTGTGTTGGTGCTCAAGAATAAGAGGGAACATAATTATAATTAAGATAGCTTCGAACTAACAGTATACGAAGGATGAAGTCACCTCTTATAGGCGATTATTGCACCACTACATAGCAACAGCTAGCTTGGGTGAGCTTGTAGATAATTTCTGAAGGATTGAAACATTTTACAGAAAGACTGTGAGATGAATTTTTGCATGCCTCTTTAATAAGGATGAAGAGTCTATTTAAGTGGTAATCTATTACAATGAAGGCCTAGAGAGTCAAGCAAAATTCATGGATGAAGAGGAAACCAAAATAAAAAGATACGGATCTCCTGTAACCTGCATCAAGAGACTGGCCATGTCCTTAAAGGACATCAGAAACAGAAACATTGGGTAACATCTGGGAGTAATTAGAATGATGGGGAGAAGACAGAGCTGAGATAAGAAACCAGTGCTTTAGTGAAGAGGCTCAGTGAAAACTATCAGAGACATGAAGAACTGAAGACCACAGTTACAGCAAAAAAATCCAGCATGATCAGACTAGGATAGCAGTAATTGTTATTTTGGGAGGGCAGGAGAACTATAAACAAATTCAAACCAGAACCACCTTTGTATGTTAACTGATTCCAGGGCCAGAACAAATAGTATTTAACAGGCTTGAGTACCAAACGGAATCTGAAGGACTATATAGACATGAGATGTAGCTCACAAGCAGATCATGAGCATATGTAAAGGGCCTTGTATTACAGCTGCTAAGGGCAAAAAAAAAATAGGTAATGAGCAATGAAAAGGACTGTTGTGTGTTCAAATGAAGACAGACCCAAAGGAGCACAACAAACCGTATTAGGCAGCTTGTTGTTAAGGGACAATAATTTGGTGCTGATGTAGCTAACAGATGTCTATGAACGAGGTTAGCGAGAACCGCATTTCTGTGGTTCACCCATATTGGGCAATAATAGTGCCCAGCCCAAAAGAAAAACAGACATGGGAAAATTGAAGTGAAAGTACTTATTACTGGTCCAGCCCCTTGCCACAGTGCCGGTGAGGTATCTAACAAAAACTGAAGAGGGATTGCAGTTCATTAGTGGTAGTTTAGATCAGCAAGTGGAGCGTATCCCTGTGCAACAGCCCTGTGCTACACACAGCTCTCCAGTTTGGCCAGTACTGCAGCAGGCAGTGGACTNGCAAATAGTATGTCACAGGCTTGAGTACCAAACGCAATCTGAAGGACTATATAGACATGAGATGTAGCTCACAAGCAGATCATGAGCATATGTAAAGGGCCTTGTATTACAGCTGCTAAGGGCAAAAAAAAAATAGGTAATGAGCAATGAAAAGGACTGTTGTGTGTTCAAATGAAGACAGACCCAAAGGAGCACAACAAACCGTATTAGGCAGCTTGTTGTTAAGGGACAATAATTTGGTGCTGATGTAGCTAACAGATGTCTATGAATGAGGTTAGCGAGAACCGCATTTCTGTGGTTCACCCATATTGGGCAATAATAGTGCCCAGCCCAAAAGAAAAACAGACATGGGAAAATTGAAGTGAAAGTACTTATTACTGGTCCAGCCCCTTGCCACAGTGCCGGTGAGGTATCTAACAAAAACTGAAGAGGGATTGCAGTTCATTAGTGGTAGTTTAGATCAGCAAGTGGAGCGTATCCCTGTGCAACAGCCCTGTGCTACACACAGCTCTCCAGTTTGGCCAGTACTGCAGCAGGCAGTGGACTGAATCCTAAATACACAGTCTCATACCCAATAGAATGAGCCCTAAACCTTTTAATTCCACAATCAGCTTCAGTTGCAGCTAAAACACTATGAATGTTGGCTGGGCAAACTGGTGTTCAGCAGTACATTTAGCAAATTTAGCAGAACACCCCCTGCTGTAAGTTTGCTTTGATGTCCTAAGGGAAGCAGTGCTATTTTATTAAGATGCCACAGGCTTTCCCAAGTGCACCTGCTCTTTGTCCACCTAGCATGCTACAATTATACTCACACAGGCAACTTAAAGTGATACTCAGCCATCATCCTAGATTGTAACATTCAGAGGTGGCTAAAAATAAAGCTCAATATCCTAATTGGACCTTAAAAACTGAAAAAGGTACCTTGCAAATTCTGACTTTAAAAGAAAGACCCAGACAAAGAACAACCTTTACTTTTTGTGGCATAAAACAGAAGTTACGCTGTTACATCGCAAAACCCTTTCAAGCAGACTGAAGATGGAGTAGTAACGCAAGCAGCTCCCAGAATACCCTTTCTCTCCCTGTTATAGTATGTCAAGGGCAGCAACTTTTGTGTGAACCTAAACAGTAGCCACAATCCCTCAGTGTCTAATGAAGCTATAAGAAATGATTGCTCTGGTAGTACAGTTAAATCTCTGGGAGATCAAAATTACTCAAAATCACCTTGGAGAGTTAAATGTTTCACATTTGGAGTACAGAGTTATGTTTGATACAAATCAACTCCAGTCCCACCCAACTTAAGTTTCCAAATATCTCAACTGGAACAAATGCCAAGTAAGGCCTATTCACACAGTGGAATGAGAAATACCTAAAAGCAAAATGGAGAGGAAGATACGTAAATTCTTCATCAGGAAGTTTGAGAGTTGCGAGCAGGCCAATATATCTAGTATAGATCTCAAATCCATTTGGAGTAAGTGATTAAAGCTAGAGCTGAAAGGTTTTCATGTGCTGAAAGCTTTCTCACAAGGAGTTAAAGTTTCAAGTCTTAGTATGTGACCAAGCAGAATCACGGCTCCTTAAACAGGCTATGTCCTTGTTAGCTTGAAACAGCAAGAAGAACGCCCAGAACATGACCTGGCCTACGTAGTGTGCTGATAGGAAAAGGTTTTTATAGAATAGAGTATTTGGACATTACAAGCAGCAAAACTAAATCAATTAAGCATAGAAATGTCCACCTTGATAAATTATACCTGTGGAGAACCATAATGTAAGTGATGAAGTTGGTGCAAAGGGAGAATAAATGGTAATGGCAAGATGCAGACGTAGGGCAATAGAAAGGCATGTGCTGACAGCAGGTCATCAAGATCCCAATCTCTCTTACTGCCACTTCTCAAGATACATAGTTCAGAAAGACATGGGACTCGAGTCTAATGGCTTGATAAAAGCATGTGAAAGATTTACTAGGCTTGTTCATGTAGTCATTGTGAGTTGGAACACATGCTTATCTTGCACTGATAAGCACCAGCTTTAGACAAAGCATGGGAGCTGAGCAATTTGATCAGAGCAGCAGTCTGATGCTCTAAATCAATTGAGCGGCGCCAGGGCTGAGGCAGAGGCCTCACAGTCTCATGTTGTGTCAGTAAACAAGGAGAACTACCACACCTCCATACCGACTCCTCTTCCTTCTCCCACCCACCTTTACTGATAACGCAACAAGCCTTAGTGGGGGCCAATTGACACACGATAAACATACAATTGACGCATGACGACTTTGTCCAACCTCTCCAAGACTATAAATCTGACATTTAGAAATCCACATTTTGGGGGATGAGAATTCAAACCGCCAGATGAGTCGACAGGCCTGAACCTCTCCCCTTCCAAAGCAGGGATGCCTCTTCGGTAAGACTTGTGCCTCCAACTATGTCGGAATTTGCCCGACAAAAATGTTAACTAAAGCGCTGAACTATAAACTCGAGCTCGATTTTCTGAAGTAAGTGAATTTATCAACAGCAGTTCTGAACTTGTTATATCTGTTGCCTTAATAAATGACCTGCCTTTTTTTCAACTTTGTGAAACCATCTCAGTGAAAGTCCTTGGCAGGGCTTTGAAACAGGCAAATGTCTGATAAGTGGCTACACACATAATCCTTTAGACATAAACCATTGACCAAGTTTGGGACTAAGACTGGACCCTCTCTGAGAAGGAGTCTGGAAAGCAAGGGGGTCCTTTCTGAACCTCATGATGCAATAGGAGGACTTCCCTCAGGCATGTGCCAGACTTGTATTCATTTTACATGACAAAGTGGGGTTGGCACCTCAAGACACCCAAATAATGATGCAAAGGGCAGCATGGAAATCTTAAGTNAATAGGAGGACTTCCCTCAGGCATGTGCCAGACTTGTATTCATTTTACATGACAAAGTGGGGTTGGCACCTCAAGACAACCAAATAATGATGCAAAGGGCAGCATGGAAATCTTAAGTTTATAGACTAGAGTTCATAGATAACTGTTGCAAAAATAATCAAGATTTAATCATATAAGA
>VZSC01007517.1:0-66309 GCA_013398225.1 Steatornis caripensis
TAGGGAGGCAGCTCCCACCCGCAGCTGAGCCTGGGGCGTCCCGCTGAACAGCAGCTCGAAAACCTGTGAGCACAACCCCTTCTGGGCTCCAGCAATGTCTGCAATGAAGCAGGTGGGACAGCAAATCAAGCTAATGAAAAGGGATCGGTATTTTCGTTACGGATAGTTACTCCCTGCGGTACAGGAAGAAGTCAGGCTGTTGAAATGAGACAGCCTAACGACGTGTTTACTGCCATGAGCGAGAAGGGCTCCCGGTGTTCTGCACGCACAATGAGCTACTCAAGCTCTCGCCCTCTCCAGACCAGCTGGCGAGTGGCTGGCAGCGTGGCGAGCCATGCCTCCGCTCGGCAGGCTGAGCGCTTGCCATGCTGACGCGCTGCTCTGGCACCCAGGTCAGAAACAGGTTTGGACAGGGCTGGACTTGGATGTCCCTGCTCTCTTTTGGGTAAATGGTTATTAAATGTCACGGCCGCAAAGCTCTGCAAGGCAAGGTAGCTGAAGGGCTGAGCAACCCCTGATGATGCTCACCTGAGCTCTTGGTCACACTCTCCGCTGGTCGCCAAAGCCTGACAGCATCGCGTGTCCCTCCTGAGCCAGCCTGCAGGGTCTCCTCTCCACACCCGATTTGTTCCTTCCTTTTAAGTCAATAGTCTGTCCTCGGCAAACCTGAAGGTGAGCGCAGACATGGTCATGATGGAAAATTTCCACCACATTCACTGCTTCCTGTGCCAAAAGAAGATCCACTGCCTGGAGGGCAAGAAGAGAGAAGCCAAGCAAAGGTATAGCGAGCACATGGAGAAATATGTCATCGAGTACCTGGGCCAGCCGCTGGAGAAGCTCAATGTGAGTACGGGATAAACTGACCCTTGCCGGGGTCTCAAAGGGCAACTGCACTTCCCAAAATTGCAAGTGAACTGGTATTCAAATCACCCCTGCCCAAACCCAGTCGGGGATTATATTAGCGTGTTGTTGCATCCCCAGTGTTCTCACACCTCCCCTGACCGCCTGCTGCTGGGTGTCGCCGGGCAGCGCAGCCCCAGCAGCACCGCACGCTGGTACCAGCTCTGCAACTCAGCCTCCGCGCAGCGGCGTGAGGGCCCGCTCAGACCCCCCCTCCAGCTTGCGTGCCTGCATCTGGCAGATGCTAGTTTCTTTTTGCACGGCTGCCTGGACTAATAAACTTAACGCAGCTTCACGCTTCCCGAGCAGCTGCTTCGTTGACTGAGCTAAGAGCATCTGGCTTTGCTAACTCAGACAGACATCCCCCTTCCTCCTGAAGGCGACGGCTGCTCCCGAGATCCCTCCTCGCTCTGCTTCTTCTCGCTTCTCACCCGCCTAAAGTGTCCCATAGGCTGAGATCAGCTTGAATTATTTATAGGGCCTGTTACTTTCAATTTGTTTCCAGTCTCTGCTGTCAAATATCGTGTAGGTTTGGTGTATCATGCGACCTGCAGCCCTGCTATGTTAATGGCTTCAAATCCTTCCTCTGCGAGGGAAAATAGAATTTTGTGGCTCACAACAAAGCAGAGTAACATACGAGGGTACTTGGATTGCATTCTGCCCAGGGATTTCTGGAGCCCCGACTTGGCCTGCGCTAGCAGACCACACAGCCCTGCAGGTTTGAGCACAATTCGCTGGCATCAAGGGAAGTTGCAAAGGGGCCTAAATAATGTAGGAGCCCATTTCTGCTTTTAAGAACAGCTTATATATTTAGGAACCTCTCTCCCTCTGAAAATCCTTAGGATTTAGGGTATTTCTCCACAGCAAAGCTGCAGTAGAATTACCCAAAGCAGCAAACAGATTATTGGGCTGTATGAACGGGAGGGTAGGCAGTAGGTTGAAGGAAGGGATCATTCCTTTTTTTCAGCCTTCGTTAGGCCAGATGTGGAATACCATATCCAGCTGTGGAAGAGACGTATGTCACATCCACCCCTGACAAGAGGGGTTGCTAAACTGGAGCAAGGCCAGTGGAGGGCCACCAACATGGCGAGGAGAGGCTGAAGGAGCTGGGCTTGGTCAGCCTGGAAAAAAAAAAAAGAATCTCAGGGGTACCTTGTAGGCACCCTGCCTAGAAGATGACTGAGGTGAGAACAGTCAGAAAACATAAAATGGAAGGTTTCAGTTGGATAGAAGGAAAAAATTACTGTAAGAATAATAAAGCATTGAAGCAGTCTGTCCAGAGAGGCTGTACAGCCTCTATGCCTGAAGATTTTCAAGACCTACTTCGAGAAACGCCCCAGGTACCCTCGTTTGATTTCAGTGTTGAGCCTGCTTCGAGCAGAAGGTTGAACTAGAGACCTCCTGAGGTCCCTTCCAGCCTGACAGATTCTGTGTCTGGAAAGCTCACGCATTAAAAAATAAAAAGTGTTTGTCAGCATTGAGGGGTTTTTTTGTGGGGCTACTCTGCTCCCGGTACTTTTCTGAACGCCAGTTAAGGTCTGTGTTCCTTGGGGCTGGCATAGCCCCGGGCTCTCAGGCAACAGCCATGCTTGGGGTGGGACACGTGCTCCTTCTGAAACGCCATCCTACAGACCAGCCTTCCCTGCTTTCATACAGTGTCCTGGAAGAACTGAGCAAACTTGAGCTCTGCTTCACGCTTCTGCAGATTCCGGGATCCCCCAACCCCAGCTCTGGCCCCAAACCCTCTGCAGTGAGCAAAGCTGTACGAAGCACCGAGAAACACGAGCGATTTTTTTCCAGCAGTCCCGTTGCTCCAGAGTACTGCAACCCTTAGAGATCCCGCTTGCCGAGCAGGGATAAAATTCCCTATGTCCTGCTTTCCTGGAGGGTAATCAATCTCCAATACTCCATTTCCACTTAATTAGACACAGGAAGGGAACTAAAGTCAGGTTTCAGCCCCGACGCGGGAGTCTGCCTTAGGGCAGCTCATCAGTGAATGTCTCCTTGCCTTTCCAGCACTTCTTCGAAGGGGTGAAAGCCCGCGTGGCTCAAGGGGTGAAAGAAGAAGAGGTCAGCTTTCAGCTGGCCTACAGCAAGCAAGAGCTGAGGAAGGTCATTGAAAAATACCCTGGCAAGGAAGTAAAAAGAGCCCTTGAGACCCTCTACAGGAAAATCCACAACTACCTCTCCCCGGAGGAAAATCTTTTGCCGGTAATTGGAGCGTGATGTGGGTGTAAAGCTATGATATTTTATGGGGTTCCGGAGCGCAAAGCAGTGCATCTTCTGCTGATGGCCAAGTGCCTTTCTTCTGGCTTGTCCTACCTTAGTGCGCCTTGCCTTCCTGCACAGTTAGCCCCCACCTATAGCTGTCCTCATGAGCTGTATTTTCCCCTAGGTGGTTTGGCACGCTATGGAGCAGGAGTTCATACGTCAGTACCAAGAGTTTGAGGATCTGATCCAATGCTGCTATGCGGGGTCAGGGATTGCCATGGACTTCACCATGGAGGACTTGCTGAGCTACTTCAACTCCGTCACTCTGTCCCACGCGTAGCAGCAGCACTCTCTGGGTGTCTGTCGGGAGCAGCTCAGGAACCCTGGTCTACACCTTTATGGAGCTACGCTCAGACCCCTGCCCAAGCAGAAGTCTGATATACGGGGGTCCCATCCTGAACTTAATGCCAAAGTGCCTCTGACTTGTCGGTCTTAGGCTAGATCTCCCTTGGGGGAGCGGAGTTCTCAGACCCAAACCACAGCTTCCCCTCTCCAAGAAACCATTAGTAAAAAACCCTCTCAAACCTCAATTTTTTGCCAAAGTAAGTGAGAGCGCTGTGCCTCTTCGACAGCCCACTTCCCAGCGCGAGCGAACAGTGAAAGCCATCTTTTCTCCAGGAATTCTCTCCTTTTTATCTGCTCTCAGGTTTCACAGTGAACCTGTGCTAAAACAAGAGGGTTACAACAGAGTGTAGCGTTACCGTATCCAGGTAGCAGAACACACACCGTTGCTCTACCAATTCTTCAGCAGAGACAGATGAAAGGTCAGAGTTATTAAGGTGAACAATTTTATTCCTTTTAGCTAAGGATTTACTTGCCTGTAAACTGGAGTGGAGCAAATGCTACAGTTGTAGAGGTCCGAACCGGTCTCTCAAGGAGTCTCCTGTTCTGCGCTCCCATTTTCTTACAAAGCATTCTATAGCAAAATCACAACTCGCTAAGATATTTATTCTTGCTGAAAATATGGCCTCTGTATCTCGTGATGATAATCATGGGGCTGACATACTGCCTGTCATAACCTCTCTAAAAATAAAAAAACTGAGGATCTTGACCTCTTTGGTTCAGTACAAAAGCAACTATCAGGTCCACAGTGAGGACATGGGGTCAAGGACCAAGACATCGGTCTATAAGCTNTTTCTTGCTGAAAATATGGCTTCTGTATCTCGTGATGATAATCATGGGGCTGACATGCTGCCTGTCATAACCTCTCTAAAAATAAAAAAACTGAGGATCTTGACCTCTTTGGTTCAGTACAAAAGCAACTATCAGGTCCACAGTGAGGACATGGGGTCAAGGACCAAGACATCGGTCTATAAGCTAAGTCCAGACCAGCACAGTCATCGGCCAGGTAGAGGCATAGCTGGGGCTAGGCTGGAGACCAGCACCCCTACACCAAAACTCAGGCATAAAGTGAAGGCCCTCGGAAGAGCTTAAATACACTCCAGGGCCCACGGATGTGGGTGGAAGCTCCTAGGTGAAGCTGATCAGGGATATTAAGGCCAATTAGTGCCCTCGGGGCTCTGTCAGGCATCAATGTAAACGGTCCTGCTACCAGCACCTGTGGGAACAACTCTGAAGGTTTTAGTAAAGAAAATATATTAGGATTTTTCCCAAGAAAATGAGGATTGGGAGGTCTACCTGCCACTTGTCCCTCTGTCTGCCAGCCCCACTGCATAGCTGTTGAACCTCTTGATCTGGAGTGGACAGGACAGCAGAAATCACCACGACAGTCAGCTCCTGCGTGTCTTGTGAAAACCAGGGACCGACAGAGGGAAGAGGTGTCGACAGCCTCCTTCAGCTGAGGCTGCAGCCCAAGCTGAGCTCACCCCACTCCGTCCCGCTGGCACAAGGCTGCTGCAGAGCCCACGGCAGAGGGCTGTCACCCATGTTTTGAAAATAAATGTGGTCTGTTTTCCGTAATTACCCTCGGAGCGGATTCATGAGCCTCTGTCCCCATTCAGAACATTGGCACCCTCTTCTTTTCTGTTGTGTTGAGACTGGTGGCAGCCCCCCCGCTGGAGGACCCGTAAGGGACACCGCTGCGCTAGGGAGGAACAGCCCTTCCCTGAGCTCCGGCTGTGGGGTTCCCACCTCAGCTCTGCCCTCTCTAGCGCAAGCAAACCCAGTGGCCTTCAAGACAGGGAAGGCACGAGGGTGGTGTTGCACGTCCTGGGATCAGCTTGTCTAACAGGCTCACCCTCACCATCGCTGGCTGACTGCAGACAATAACCCATGAACTAGCTTTGGGGGAAATTCTGTGGGCCAACTTAGACGATTAGGGGAAAGAAATCTAAAAAGGATGTACAAAAAGGATACAGGCATGATGACTCCCTCCCACAGCGACCCACAGATGTCCTTTCCCTTGACCTCAGGCAAAAAACCGTTTTCAGCCGTTTCCACGTATCAGAAGTTCTGGTTTTATTTGGCGCGTTGCTGTACGCAGCGAAGCGTGGGCAGCTTGGGTGGAGAAGGTCTAGGCAGAACGATTTTAACCCAGAATGTCCTGTGCCTTGAGCCACGTGCCCGGCAGCTGTTCTGCAGCCTGAACTCCTCAGTTCTTTGGAGCCAACTGCCCGGAGAGCTTCAGACCTTTCAAAACTCCATTTTATTTTTGACAGATTTGTTCTTTTGTAGAGGAAGAAGAAGAAAATATCTCTGCCTCAGGCCACAAAGAACCCCCCTTGGACATGTCTGTGTGCAGCAAAGGGTGTCCAAAAAGGTGCCCAGAGCTGTGCACATCCCCCCTGAGGCTCCTTTGCTATTGCTTCTCGCTACACGTTGGCTGTTAGCACGGCACCTACAGCTCGTCCTTCTCTTACCGATGGGAGCTTGCAGTGCTCCCAAGGACAGCAAGTGCATCGCAGGGCGGTAAGAACTCAGCATGTTGCGTGGTAGAAGATAATCTTGGAGGCAAAGAGGTGAACAGGCACGTTGCCCGCTGCCGGGGATGGGGCGCGGGGGCGCTCCTGCAGCTGCTTGGAACAGCTCCTCTTCTCCAGGGGTATCTTAACAGTAAGTCACCCCAGCATGAGCACCAAGCCCGACTGTGTGCTTTAACGTAGCACATTAACACATCTTTCCCTTGCGAAGGGAAATACATGTAGCAAAAAGACCCAGACTCTTTTTCAAGCTCCTCCATGTAGCTGGACTTTCAGGTCCTTCGGGTCAAGGTACACCTCTGCAGAGAGCCGTGCTCAGAGCTCCTGTTCCTAATCTCATTGCTTTTCCCCTTCCGTTCTCCCGTGACGTCGCTGCTCGCGCACCTTGGCTCCGGGCAGCAGGAAGAGGACGGTCATAAGGGAACCGTGGATTTTTGCGCCATGTATTTTTGCAGTCCGATTTCCTTGCAGTTGTTTGCTGAGGGGCTCACGTGGGAGGGNCTGCTCACGCACCTTGGCTCCGGGCAGCAGGAAGAGGACGGTCATAAGGGAACCGTGGATTTTTGCGCCATGGATTTTTGCAGTCCGATTTCCTTGCAGTTGTTTGCTGAGGGGCTCACGTGGGAGGGAAGGGTTTTGTCGGGCAGGTTTGCTAGGCAGGAGGCTGGAGCTGCAGGCTGCGGCACGAGGGCCCCGCAACTTGGGAGCACCCAGGGAAACTTCCTGGGCGGAAAGGGCTTTGCAGAGGGTGTGAGCCCGGGTTGCTTGGGGGTGAGGTTGTTGAACACCAAATGCCACCTGCAGCAAGGAGGAGCGGTGACTTTCCGCTGGCGCAAGCACTGGGCGCAGTCCTGGCCATGCTGCGGTCCCAGCTCGGGCTTGGAGACAACGGGCTCCTGCTCCAAGGAGCTCCTCTGACTGCAGGGAGCAGATGTCCCGGCGAAACTGCGCCTGGCTTTATGCTGGCCTTGCTGGGCTTTGGGATCTCTCCTCGCCAGCCATTTCCCACACGCTCTGCTGCAGAAGGGCGATGCCAGAGGATGTGAACCCGACGTGAGAGGAAACACCAAGGGCCACTGCGAAACCAGGCTGCTGAGTGCCCCATACCCTCATGCTCATCTCCTTGAACCTCTGGCACCAGCCTCACCCTCTGCCTGCTGATGACGTCCAGCAGTTTGAAGGCAGATGACGAGGCAAAAAGGCGTTGGCGTTGTGGGCAGTTTTCCTGATTTGTGCCACTTCGTGCCACATCAGTGTTGAGAGGCTTTATTTTATTTTCCACCTGTTTTTTTTTTTCCCCCGAGGGGTAGCAGGAGTATCTCGCTTCCCTTGCACAGGGGTGGAAGTGGAGAAACTTGAGGGTCCCAGAAGAGTGAATTGTCATTTGAATCAGAATTTGGGGCTCTTGAAGATCGAGAAGTGAACGCATCTAAGTAGGGAGCCGTTAGTGACTTGAAGGAAACTTGACTCCACTTGTCACTGAGGGGCTTGTCACAACCCTCCCAGTTTCCGCAGCCGGGTTTTCTGAAGGTGGAATCAACCAAGCCCAAAATGAAACAAAGACTTCACAGCCTCCCAAAACCATCATTCGGGCCACAAGGGCCAAATCCATTTCCCTTTCCCAGCTTGGTGCAAAGTTGCTCCCGGGCTCTGGAGAACAGCAGCAGGATCTGCTGCCACCGAGTTAAGCAGCCCGAACCCGCTTTAAATGTGTGTTGCTGGTCAGGGGTCCAGGGTTGGTCAGAGGGTCATCGGAGTGGTCAGAGCAGGATCATCGGGGATGGGGCTGAAGGAGGGACGTGACAAGTAGGTCACTGAAATGACTACAGCACTCTTCATTTGCCTAAAATTGGGTTTCCCCTGCCAAGCCACCATGTCGCGGCCCCAGAGCCCTCAGGCACTCGACCCCGGGCTCAGTCCCACAGCGCAGTCACATTGGTGGCAAGTTCCCGTCCTCTTGGCGCTGGTCAGGGTCACAGCCCCTTTCTTATGGTCCGTGTTTATGGCTACATCANCGACCCCGGGCTCAGTCCCACAGCGCAGTCACATTGGTGGCAAGTTCCCGTCCTCTTGGTGCTGGTCAGGGTCACAGCCCCTTTCTTATGGTCCGCGTTTATGGCTACATCATGTAGGCACCAGAAGGGAGTTTGTCCCCTTCCTGCAAGATAATGACACAGAGCCTTTCCATGGGGGCATCAAGCAGTGGCTTCCACCTCTTCTCCCAGGAATATTCTTCCCCCGGAGACATTTCCCACTGCACTGCCAGGGCCCAGCTTGTCTTCTCGCCCTGCCTGTGCTCCACCTGGGTGAGTGTCAGCACCTTCACGTGAAGAAGGTCGGGAGACAACAGAGGGATTTGGAGGGAAGGCTCACACACGTGGTCCATCGCTGGTGCACACAGGATTTGGGGCATTGGGCGCTCAACATCTTGGTGTCATCAGCCCTCAGCAAGGTCACCCAGCTGGCCCTCCAGATCTGGCCCCAGCCATGGGTTCTGGCGTGCTCGGGTCCCACCAGAGCAAAGCTGGGGTCTGCTGCCCTCCGAGGGAGCAGAATTCATTGCTTCTGTACTCGTGCCACCTGCAGGCCAAAAGAAAACCTGTTTGATCTCCATGCACGGTTCAGTTCACGGCCGCCTGGACCGTGCCCCCGAGCAGCGGGATGCTCCTGACCTTCACCTTCTGCGGTTTTGCATGCAAGTTCGCAGCTCGGAGATGTCCTGGAAGGAGAAGTGTATGAATCCCCCGCCACGTTTCATCCGGCACCTGGACCACCTTGTGTTGACTGTGAAGAGCATTGAGGACACTGCGGCCTTCTATTCCAAAGTCCTGGGCATGGAGGTGGTGACTTTCAAGGCAACGGTGGGGACAGGCTCATCTTGGGTCTAGGGCAGCTGGAGCTGCAATTCTGGGCCAGTGGCTGGTCCCTGCAGATCTCTGACAGGGTCTCTGGGGCGGCTCCTTGGAGTGGGGGTGGTGGGACCAGCACAAGCTGCAGGCCATCGAGCTCTGCGTTTCAACAGAATCAAGTTGAGTCAGAGGAAAGCCCAAACCACACAGCAGAAGGAGTCAAAGTGACAAACAAAGAAAGGTTCTTTGAAAAACAGTTTCTAGGACTGAAGGAGGAGAACCCTCAAACCCACACATCCTCTAAAGGTGTCTGACAGGCTCTCGTTTTAATATTTCCATTGGCAAAGAGAGGAAAAAGTGGTCAACATTTTCAGAACAGCCACAACTGATCTCCTGCCCAAACTTCAGGCCGCTTGGCCTGTTTCAGGTGTACACACGGCACCTTTTTAACTTCCAAGCTTATGTCCTGATCTCCTGCCCCGTCAGGACTCTTAAAAGCAGTTGTGCGCACATCCCAAGGGGAGCCTCAGTTTGTTCTTTGGGCAGGAACAGACGGCAGCTCAGCGTCNAGGGATTTGGAGGGAAGGCTCGCACACGTGGTCCATCGCTGGTGCACACAGGATTTGGGGCATTGGGCGCTCAACATCTTGGTGTCATCAGCCCTCAGCAAGGTCACCCAGCTGGCCCTCCAGATCTGGCCCCAGCCATGGGTTCTGGCGTGCTCGGGTCCCACCAGAGCAAAGCTGGGGTCTGCTGCCCTCCGAGGGAGCAGAATTCATTGCTTCTGTACTCGTGCCACCTGCAGGCCAAAAGAAAACCTGTTTGATCTCCATGCACGGTTCAGTTCACGGCCGCCTGGACCGTGCCCCCGAGCAGCGGGATGCTCCTGACCTTCACCTTCTGCGGTTTTGCATGCAAGTTCGCAGCTCGGAGATGTCCTGGAAGGAGAAGTGTATGAATCCCCCGCCGCGTTTCATCCGGCACCTGGACCACCTTGTGTTGACTGTGAAGAGCATTGAGGACACTGCGGCCTTCTATTCCAAAGTCCTGGGCATGGAGGTGGTGACTTTCAAGGCAACGGTGGGGACAGGCTCATCTTGGGTCTAGGGCAGCTGGAGCTGCAATTCTGGGCCAGTGGCTGGTCCCTGCAGATCTCTGACAGGGTCTCTGGGGCGGCTCCTTGGAGTGGGGGTGGTGGGACCAGCACAAGCTGCAGGCCATCGAGCTCTGCGTTTCAACAGAATCAAGTTGAGTCAGAGGAAAGCCCAAACCACACAGCAGAAGGAGTCAAAGTGACAAACAAAGAAAGGTTCTTTGAAAAACAGTTTCTAGGACTGAAGGAGGAGAACCCTCAAACCCACACATCCTCTAAAGGTGTCTGACAGGCTCTCGTTTTAATATTTCCATTGGCAAAGAGAGGAAAAAGTGGTCAACATTTTCAGAACAGCCACAACTGATCTCCTGCCCAAACTTCAGGCCGCTTGGCCTGTTTCAGGTGTACACACGGCACCTTTTTAACTTCCAAGCTTATGTCCTGATCTCCTGCCCCGTCAGGACTCTTAAAAGCAGTTGTGCGCACATCCCAAGGGGAGCCTCAGTTTGTTCTTTGGGCAGGAACAGACGGCAGCTCAGCGTCCTGCACATCCATGGGGTCTCGGGACTCAGCTGCCATACAAGCCTGCAGAAGTCTCCTTGAGGGTCTGCCAAGAGATGCCACAACCTCCTTCCTCACCCTCTTCCCATCGCCGCAGCTGTGTTCCCTCTGCAGCATCAGCCTGTGTGTTATTTGTGCGGCTGCTGCGGGCAGGATGGAGAGTGCCCCAAACTGAAAACTTACATCATTGTGGTTTGGAAGTAGCTGCGTGTGGCTGTAGGACTTTCTTGGGTCGCTCCACGTCTTGGGGGAGGTCGTGGGAGCCTTGCAGCGGCCAGTTCTTGTCTCGCGTTGCTGCAGCAAGAGCCCAGAGTTAGCAGGACTACAGCCAGGTCCCCACGACTTTTACGACTACGCAGGTGAGTGGATGCTGAAGGCTTCCAGCCCAGTAAGTCTCATTGCACTTTGACTCTTTTCTTTGGGGACAGGGAAATCGCAAAGCTTTACGTTTTGGCAACCAGAATTTTAACCTACATGAGGCTGGGAAGGAGTTTGAACCCAAGGCTCGGTGCCCAGTCCCCGGCTCTGCAGATACCTGCCTTATCACAGTGGTGCCCCTGGACCAGCTGCTGGATCACCTGAAGGTGAGGAAGGTGTAGAGTGTTCACAGGGCAGGGTGACCCCGGGACGCATGAAGCCAGAGCCTCCCAAGTGACACTTTCAGGGTCTGTGTCTTAGGAAATGTCAGAATTGTCTCATCCGACAGCTCGTGTTTTCAAGGCTGGAGGCCGGGGAGAGTGCACAGCACCTGACGAGACGGCCTTAGGCATTAAAGGCAGTGGTTTAAATCCAGCTATGCCTGCTGAAACCCGCTTCCTGCCCGGGAACTGGAAGCTTGGCCTCAGTGTCCGACACACAAAGCGCTCCTGAGGCTGGCGCTCTGTGCCTCCTACTCAGCTGTGCATAAAGAGTTACAGGGCTCCTGTCACCTGGCGTGGGATAAAGCAGAGATGAGACGGCTGCGTGGAGGGGAGGGTGTCTAAAGTCAGCGAGTTCACCTAGATTTATGCAGGGATGAGGGGGAAATAAGGTGCTAAGATGCTGGCATCAGGCAGAAACCATTGGCTCCCCTTGCAGCCCAGCGTGGCCGCCCTGTGAGGCAGCAACAGGGCTTTGCTCTGGCCCCTGCACCAGCTGCACACGGCTGGCCCGCACGTCCCGGCTGCCAAGGGAAGGGTGCAACCTTGTCCTGCAGCTGGCAGGGATCTGCTCCCCTTCTCATCCCCATGCACGATATTCCCGTGGTCGGTTTGTCTCATGTTTTGGAACAGCAGCCTCCTTGCAAACCTTGACCCCCCCATGGCGACCTGGCCATGGGAGCTTGGGAGAGCTCTGCCAGAGGCCAGCGCTCTTGCCTTCCTCTGCCCAGAAGAGACACCCAGAGCCGCTCCAGGAGCGTGGAGCTGCCAGCATGGCTCCGAGGGGAGCGGGGCTCTTCCCTGTGAGGATGAAGATGTGTCGGTGGGGTTGGGGAAGGGCTGGACCTCTGCAGAGCCCGCTCCGACTCGGACTGGCGGCTCTCAGTTCCTTGTGGCACTGCCCTAAGTTTTCTTCTTTCTTTAATTCTTCGCAAAGCAATCCCCCAACTCTTTAAAAAGAGTGACCGAACAAAGGACTTGGGGTTTTTTTTTTCAGGGAGAGCAGTTCCCCAGCCGGCCACGCCGCGGTAGCAACGTTAGCATCGCGGAAACGGGGCTGGCGTCCTCTGGCCTCTGCAGTTAAAAACCCTTTATAAAAACTGAAATAATCCGTGAATTGCGCTGGTTTGGTGGTTTTTCTTTTTTTTTTTTTTTTTTTTTTTGAACTTGAAAGCTTTCTGAACTCTTTATGATTCCCAGAGTTCATTTTTTATTCTTTTTCCCAATATGAAAGGAGCTGATCTCAGCAGGTGAGGGGCAGGGCGATTAGCTGCTGGAGACGAAAGACAATTCAAGAGGTCGTTGTAGAGATAAGGAGCCCTCTGGTGATTACCCTGGGTGAAGGGAACAGGGCGCAGAGGNAGATCCAGAACTCTCCGTGGTGCGGGGAGAAAAAAAACCAAGCACCCAGCGTTTGCGATGATCAAACGCTTGCGCCGGTGGTGGCCGTAGGGGTGGGAGCTGCGTCCAGCCCGGCTGGAACCGTTCGTGGGAACGAAAGGCAGGGCCCCAGGAGGGGACCCCCAGGACGGGACCCCCCCGAGGAGGGACCCCCCGCCCGGGCAGCGGGGCCGCCGCGGTCCTAGAGCCCGCCGCCCCGCGCCGCGGCCGCTCTCCAGGGTGCTGAGGGCCCGCGGCGGTGCGCGTGCCCCACGCGTGGGTCCTGCCCACGGGAAGGGGGGTGATGCCCACGGGAGAGGGGTGATGCCCACGGGAAGGGGGCTGATGGCGGCTCCCTGCTCCCTCCAGCCCCTCCTCAGCTTTCCCCCGCTCTCTACGGGTCGCGGCTTCTCCCTGGCTAAGCGCCTGCGCCGGCGGAGCCCGATTCATTTCTGGGGTGGGATCGTGGGTTTTGCTTGCTTGCTAACAAGGATCCTGCCTGGCTCTGCCCTGCAAGTGTCCTTGCACTCACTGAGCTTGCTACCGTAAATACGTTTGTGGAGAAATGTTTCCTTTCCTTAATTTTGAGTGTCGTTTATCTTGGAACAGCAGTAGAAAGGACAACGGCTCTTTTCTTCCTCAGCCTGAGAGGAGAAGTTAGGGACTTTGGTGGCATCATATTAATCGCAGAATACCCTCAGTGTCACACAAGCTGGTCTATAATTTTCACCGGCCATTTTTTTCCCCTTGGCTCTTTTGAGCCCTCACTTCCCTCACGAGGAGCTTGGGCCTCCTAATTAGTTAAGGCTGTGAAACATTTGCTGTTTGAAACTGGAAATAACAAGTGAGGCGCTTTCTTGGGCTGGGATACTGGAGGCGTTTTCAGGGTCCTAGGCTTTTAGAGGAAATAGCATGAATGAAAGCAGTCTCAGGTATGCCTTTAGCCCCTAGACGCTCTGGGAAAACCGCATATTGCTTCAACTGATAAGAGGCCAAATAAAAGGAAAGTTGGACCCTACCAGCCTTGCTGTGCCTTCCCTTCCTAATTTTACACATCATCTGCTGAAAGGTGTCAGGATCACTTCTGATGGGACACCCAAGACATGAATGAGGTTTAGAAGGTTTTCTGGATCTCAGGGATAAAATGTGGCCTGAAACCCAACTGAAAAGCTCTTTTTTTTCTGCTCCAGCACCTTCAGGTAAAAGGTGCTGGTTCCGTCATCCCCTGCTCAGCTTCCCTGCTACATGGCATCACCGCAGCACGGTGCAGAAGGCATGGAAATGAGGACACTGGAACAAGCGTTAGGACACCGAAACTCACAGATAATCCACTGAGACACTTTGCTCCCTCCACCAAAGCCCATCTCGGTTCTGTCACACGTATTGGTTCCCTTGACAAATGCTGAGCTAATGCCTGACTTGGAAGGCGCTGGCTCTGCGGGTTTCCAGTTCGTTGGGCTGTGAAACACGGAATGACATTTTTGGTGATCTCACACCTGACTCAGACCAAGGGAAACTGGAAGCTTGTCATGGAAACTTAGCAAGTATTTGAAATCTGTTCCTTAATGGAGAAGCACTCGGTAACTTCTCTTTGCTGAGAGATTGTGTTTAACCACAGCCAGGCTTTGCTGGCTGATAGCTATTGTTCTCACCAGGAAAAACACCCTGCGGGGCTCAACATGAATATATGACTCTGGAGAAATCACTGGCCACAGGCCAGCCTCCTAGCTGGCCCTGCCCTACCCTCTGCTGGGTTCCCCATCTATTGGAAAAGCCTCTGTGTTGCATATGTTCAGATTAAAACCTGCATACGTTCAGATTAATTGATGGTTTACACGACGTAGCATTAAATCTTTATGCAGAAAATGAATTTACTTCAGTTCTTTATTCAGAAAGGTTCAGTGTGAATATGCTAGACAGTATGAGAGAGTGGATTAACAGATGGGCAAACAGGATTGCTCTGGCTGGGAAGTTCTCTGCATAGACCACTACCGGCAAGCTAAAAAGGAACCGGCCCACATTCCTTCTTGCCTGTCCCACCTCGGTCCCGCTTGCAGAAGGCAACCCCCACTTCTGCAGCAGATTCTGTACCTGTGTCATGCTCACATTGGAAACAAGTCCTTCGGATCGGCAATCACAGTATTTGTTCAACGTACAGAGGAATATTGCATAGTTCTCCATCTCACTGTTCACACAGGACGCAGGGTACGAGAGCTCTTCAGTGAACGGCTACTCAGGAGTGCATGTACTGATTTCATCCCAGCTGGAAAGATGAGTGAAGAACTGAGTCTCAGTAAGCTTTCCTTCCTCTCAGGGCAGAGAAACAGGAATTTCCCAACGTGAGTCACAGCCTGTACATGCCCAAGCCACCATCCGAATGTGCCCATCTCTGCACGGACTATAGAGACCGCGTCTGGTGAGCCAGCTCTCAATAGGTGCCTGGGCGACCTGCGCAGAGCCAGGAGGGAAGATGTGGCTCAGCCCTAGGACTGGCAGGGATCACCTCGCAGGAGGCATAGGATGTAGGTGTAGGACTGATGTAGGGTTCCTCACCTACCAATCGCCTTTCACTCAGAAAAGACGTACAGGTTTTAAGGGTCCTTGAACCATCCGTTGTACGCAGAGAAGTGACAAACACTTCCAAAGCGCTCGATAAATGGGAGGGTTTAACTGGAAAAGAGAAAAAAAAAAATCCCTCTCTGCCTGAGTTTTTCAGGCAGGGCTGTTTACAGTAACTGATAGGTTTTTCATCTGGCTGGCATGACTAACTAACCATGATCCGGAAAGTGCCCAGAAGAGCACCAAGAAAAGCACACATTTTGCAGCTGAACTTCCTCTTCTTCCCAGACTCAGCGGTTAGGCATTCTGCACAGAAAAAACTTTGAACGCAGCTTTAAAAAGCATCTCGACACAGCTCCTTCTGGGGAACCGCCTTCCAAAAGATACCTCAGGTTTCTCGTAGATTTCCGTGGGATTTTTTTTTGTATTTGTGGTGGCCTTTCGGCTCCTCAGACAGCATCAGCCACGAGCTGAAATTAACTCTGTCTGCTAATTACTGTCACAGACACACCTCCTGCCTCATGGGCTCCTTTGGTATTAAAGACTCTATTTTGATTTCGAGGGGTGGGAACTTTCCTGTCATGGGAAATCAATAGTAAAGCACCAACGAAGAAAGGAATCAGAGTTTCACCGGGACAAGTCCCTTACCAAAAAACCACTTGCTGTCCCCTCACAGGCTGCAGGCCAGCTGGGAACTATCTGACAGATTCTCCAGGTTGTCCACCATAGTGATGAGGGTTTCTATTTTTTCTTCTGGAAGCACATGAGAGGCATTGGATCGAAACTTCTTCAGGAGCGATTCTTTGCTCAGAGGCTTCCTCCAGTGCCCGTAGAAAGTGTCACATTTGCCTGTCAGGACATCTCCGCTGTGCAGGAGCAGTGCCACCTCTCCGTACATCTTGTCAAAGTTGGCCACATTATCTTCAGGGTGCTCCACCACCACTTTGTCCAGCAGCTCCCTCAGCTCCTGCCGGTGGATGCTGCTCTCTGCGAAGGAGCCGAGGCCCACTTCACCATCCAACAGGGCAGTACAGGCATTGAACTGGAAGGAGTGTCTAGCCTGGTGTTCAGAGCTGGGGAAAGGCCGATTGATGTACTTTGACACTGGGATCTTCAGCACGATAGTGCGGATCAAAGAAGGAGAGAAGGACCCTGCGTAGTTGACGAAGAGGTTCCGGACAGACAGCGCAGCGTCCACCACCCAGTGCATCCCCAGGTGGGCTGGGAATCGCTTGAAAGCAATGTCCTGCTTCTCCAAGAGGAACTCATGATGGTCACTTGGTGTGGACAGTGGTTTGGGTTGATAGACACTGTAGAAAGCACTGAACCCAGAGCAACCAGGGATATCATCCAGAATGAAGGGGTTAGCCTCCATCCCTCGGGCAGCCAGCAGCGCTGCTTCGAAGCCCAGGCGGGTAGCATTTCCGATATGCAATGGCTTGGCTTGGGTGGCAGCGTTTGCCATGGGTGCCCCTGCAAGCGATGCAGCAATGCCCAAAGCGTGCGCGCACTGGGCCGTGCTGAGAGAGAGCAGTTTTGCAGTGGCCGCAGCACTGCCCATGGTACCGACCACCGAGGGAGGGTGGAACCTAAAGGGGAAATTGCAGGTATCAACATCCCTGCCTGTTTGGCACAGGGAACACCCAAGCACCTCACCTACCAGACCTTCCTATGGGGCTGGAACTGAACTGCCAAGTCAGCCGGCGGAAATCCCTCATGGCTGAGGTGCAGGTGGCATCCACCTAACTCAGAATTTAGCCATCTGAAAACTAGGCATCTACTCGAAACTTCAGTGGAGACAATAGAGTGAGCTCAGCATCTCCAGAAAGCAATTTTTTATTTTCCCTAAGAGTAGGTGGCATGGCTTGTGTCCATACAGCCAAACCTTCTGCCCCCAGACAAATAAGGTGGCCTCATCCAACACGCCCAAGGGGAACAGTTCCCGGTCAATACTATCCCTTGGACCACACCAGGACACTGCCTGGTGAAGGGCAGTTGGCACGGGCAGAAGTTGTTCCAGGGACGGTGCCCACAATGAAGCCATCTGCACGGCTGTGGGCCACTGCCTGTCCTGTGCTCTTGCCCTGGTTAGTGTAGATGACGGCACTGCAGACTCCGTGCTAGTCCTCTTGATGGTTATTTTTGAGGCAAGACCGCTGGCGGTCACCAAATGAATGTGCTGTGCCTCATCAGCCCTGGCAGAACTGGCATTTGGCTCTCAGTAGGGCTTTACCCTGATCCTGAGTTCAGCTGGACTTAAACTAACACTTTGAAGCCCTGAGCAGGCCTGTTGACAGACTCACCAACCCTCTTCTTACTCGGTGAAGAAAAGGAGGTTTACCTTTTTGGAATGTCGTGAGCCTCAGTGGAGAAATGCATGAGCCTTCCTTGCACTTCCAGGCCCACATTAAATGCCAGCAGGAAGTCCATGCCATTGGGTTTGGTGCTGGGAGGTAGCATCTGGGAAGCTGCGAGAAGAGCTGGCAGAACGGCCCCTGACGGGTGAGTAGCAGGGTGCCAGGTATCATCGAAGTCCATGGAGTGAGTCTGCCAGAGAAATGGAGATAAGGACATGCTGGTGGGGGGGGGCTGGAAGCCGGGGGAGCTAGGAGTCCTTGCTGATATTGCTGAGGCTACATCTGTAACGACATCCACTCAGTCACCCTGTGGTCCCCATGGTGGCTGTTTGGTCCCTCTAAAAGCAGCGTGCAAGACTGCAGAGGAGCCCGTGACTTCTTGTCCCCCATTACCCCTCCCAGTCACCAGTGTGCTTCCTGTAATACTGGCTAGTGTCTTTGGAGGCACCACAACGCAGAGCTTCTCCTAGAAGAGCTTGCCTTACCGCAACTCCGTTGGTGAACGCAGCCAGCGTCGGGGAGAGCTTCACGCCTGGCTTGCCATAGACAGAGCTCACGGCGACGGAAGAGTACAGCTCCTGGAAAAGGGAGGGAAACTCAGGTGAGGACCTTGAGTGAAGCCGTGATCGTGTGATGCCAGAACACCCCTCCACTGCAAGGCAAAGTCCTACGCCAGCCATGAAATAAGGCCTTGGTGGTGGTGGTGTCAGGGTGGGGACCGTGCAACTACACGGCAATGTGGGGCCGTTCCTACCCGGCAGTACTGCAGAGCGATATCGAACACATGCGTCGTGCTGCCCACGAGCCCAACCCCGATGCTGTCGAGGATCATCCTCTTGCTTCTCTGACGGACGGTCTTGGACAAGTGCTCGGGTTGAACTGCACGGATGAAGGAGGCAAAGCTGCTGGTCACAGTCTCCTCTGGAGCACTCCTGGCCACCACTGCAGCACCAAGAGAGAGGGGAGGGGGTAAAGACACATGCGGGCTCTGTGCTGACACCTCACAGGTCCTCATTCTCTGGTCTCACTGAGTTTATCGAAGGGCAAAGGCAGCTGAGGAGTGCAGGATCTGCCCAGCATGTCCCTTGGGTCACACGGCTACATAGAGCCCTACGGATTTGGGAGGTGACATGCAGCTTCCCTGTGCCATCCCAGGCTGTGAGCCTCTCCCTGAGAATGCCATTTGGGCCAGGAGTCCTCTCCTGGGGCGCCAGGCACTTGGAGAAGTCTAGGAGAGGAGGACCCTTGCTCTGGGCTCCTCTACAGACAGTGGAGACGTGGTCCTGGAGAGGGGACCGGCATCTTCTCTGAGGGGAGGTGCCATTTCTCCCTCGCCGCCAGCACAAGGTGAGCAGGCTGGTGTCAATCCTGTCCCTCTCCATGGGTTTTCAAGGGTCTACAGCATGTCCGTCTCCTCCTGCCTTCACGTGCTGTAAGGATGGCTCCGTGCACCTCCTGGGGTGGCTTCCAGAAGTGAAGCAGTTCCAGGGCTCAGCCGCATCCCCCCACCCTGGGTTTCAAGCAACCATGTTTTATAGGGTCCATACAAATTATGTCCCTTTATCTGGAGAAAGGGCAGAGCAGGCTCCCTGCTACGTCGTCAGCGGTGCCCTGTTGAGAGTGGATCACATAAAACCAAAACCTCCTATAGCTTCCATTAATTTTTGGCAAGCTGGACTGGACCCTGGATTTATCCAGAATTTTGGTCCTACAAGGCACTGAGGTGTCTCGGCTCAGCCAGCAAAGCTCTTGAGCCCTATGCACTCAAAAGGATGCTGGTGCTTAAAAAAAAAAGTCCTCTGTGCGTTGTTTCATAGTTGAGCTCAGCGTATCAGAGCATTCAGCCTATGCTTCAGAAGGGGAATTCAACCAGAAGCTCTCCCGAGCTTGGTGTTTGAAGGAAAGTTTTCCCCGTCTCCGCAAACGCCTTTGCTGGTAGACAAGAAGGAACACACCGAGCTTCCCGAGGCAAAACCGGTGCCAGCGCTTATGCCGTGTAAGGTAGCGCTGGGCAGACAGCACAAGCTGCTGGCGCTTTTGCGTTTGGAAGTCACCGTTTCCAAATCTTTGGAGGTGTTAAAATTCCATGGAAAACATCCAATTTGGGACCACTGTACTTTGTAATTTCAGTGACGCATTGCTTTGTTTTGATGAATTTATAGTTCACAGAATTACGATTATTATGACCCGTTATAATTCATAATATAATTTTGAGAGTGCACGTGGGTAGGAAAACTATAAAATTGGGTATAGCTAACGTTTGCGTGGTTGCGAATCCATGTGTATGTATACGTGTATACGGATGTGGGAGGTACACCCGCACATGCACACAGATAAAAGACGGCGTTAATGTCCAAGGGAAACTAATCACATGAAAAAGTTGAGATGAGCGAAGCAAGAACATAAAAATAATTTGCTTCAACATCGTACAGGAAACCTCATCAAAATCAGCAGGTACACATGACACCTTATTTTTCAAACAGAAAATATCCCAATTAAAAAAGTGACCATTCCCTAATTTCACTAGTGTGTATTCATTCCTAAATGTCATGCCTACTGACTCACAGTTTGCTTGCAAATGTATTTGGACTCACCTAGAGCCTAGGAGTCCAAAAAACCACTTGTAAACACAGCTGAGAATGTCATCATTGCTGTGACTCGCTGAAATAAAATTCCCCCCTTGCAGCGGCTCTATGAAATATATTGCTGCAGGAATCTGTAGCACTCAGCAGTTTGGAAACCTTCTGCTGACAAAAATCTGCGTCCTCTCTGCGTGCCCTGAGAGCACCTTCGGTACCACCAAGGAAAGCAGCGGCGCCCTCAAGGAGAGGGAAACGGTGAAGCCAAACTGGGTTGGACAGGCTGGAGGAAAATCCGCCCGAATCACATCGCACCCATAAAAGTTTGCTTGCTTCCTTCCCGTCATCAAACGCTCTTTGTCACTTTGGTAGGCAGCGATATTTTTTTAACCCTTCAGTTAAAAGCATTTCATGGCTCCGGTGTTTGTGTCCTGGTACGGCAGCTGTGCTGCAGAACTTGATAAAATATTTTTTTTAAAAGGCTCTGTCCAAGACCGAACAGATCTGTGTGGATTATTATTATTTCTCTTGCTCTCAAGTGTTCATTAAGTGACATTCATTGCATTTACCGTACTAATAACGCATTTTAAAATAAGTTTATAAGTAAACTTATCATAGACCGAGTGGCTACACGGCAAAGCGCCGCGCGATTTGCCCAAAGCAGAGAAGCCGGAGACGTGCAGTGCCGGAGAAGGCAGCGCGCCGGCTGGGAGACACGGAGAGCGATCCGTGAATCACTTCTAGCAACGCTAACAGCAAGATCGGATGCAATAAAGAAGCAATGACAAACGGAGGGGTTAAGGACCCGAGCAATCCGGTGACAGCTACAGTTTCAACATCTCACATTTATGGTCAAAGAGTAAGAATTCGGAAAGCCTGGTTCTAAATCGGTTAAAGTTTCTGCTTTGGCGCTGGACTAGCAATGAACGCTTTTACCGCTTGTTACTTCCCTCCTTGTTCTTTAGCGACCGAGGGCAACAACCATCACAGGACCCCCAAGCACGTTTTGTCTTCCAAGAATTTGAGCGGTTCATCTCCGTGCGCTCAGCCCAGTACTTTTTTTTTTTTTTAAAAGCAATGACATGATTATTTTGGGATGCTCTTTAAACAAGGACGGGGAATGCTGTTCTGCAGAGAGATACAAACCGTGAGCAGCAGTTTTGTGAACTTGCCGGGAGCTCGCCAAGAACTTCTGGGATTTCTAGAGTGAAGGCAGAGAAAGAGCACTCGTCACCTAAGCTGCTTGAACTTTTTCAGAGCCGTTTTACTGGTTGAGCCTCTAACGCGGCGCTGTAAGACACTCACAGATCAAACGAGCGGATAAAACTAACTCCGTATTTAAAGGAAAAAAAAAAAAAAAATTTTTCCGCAGCTCAGTCCAGCAGGGATGCCAAGAACAGGCAGGGAAATAAAGCAGAGCAGTCGAAGGGGCAGCAGAGCCCGTTCCGACCTACCGCGAAATCCTCACGGCTGCGAGCAGGACCAGCTCAGGGTGGACACGAGGAGGAAAAAACCCCACAGAGCACACNGGCAGCGCGCCGGCTGGGAGACACGGAGAGCGATCCGTGAATCACTTCTAGCAACGCTAACAGCAAGATCGGATGCAATAAAGAAGCAATGACAAACGGAGGGGTTAAGGACCCGAGCAATCCGGTGACAGCTACAGTTTCAACATCTCACATTTATGGTCAAAGAGTAAGAATTCGGAAAGCCTGGTTCTAAATCGGTTAAAGTTTCTGCTTTGGCGCTGGACTAGCAATGAACGCTTTTACCGCTTGTTACTTCCCTCCTTGTTCTTTAGCGACCGAGGGCAACAACCACCACAGGACCCCCAAGCACGTTTTGTCTTCCAAGAATTTGAGCGGTTCATCTCCGTGCGCTCAGCCCAGTACTTTTTTTTTTTTTTAAAAGCAATGACATGATTATTTTGGGATGCTCTTTAAACAAGGACGGGGAATGCTGTTCTGCAGAGAGATACAAACCGTGAGCAGCAGTTTTGTGAACTTGCCGGGAGCTCGCCAAGAACTTCTGGGATTTCTAGAGTGAAGGCAGAGAAAGAGCACTCGTCACCTAAGCTGCTTGAACTTTTTCAGAGCCGTTTTACTGGTTGAGCCTCTAACGCGGCGCTGTAAGACACTCACAGATCAAACGAGCGGATAAAACTAACTCCGTATTTAAAGGAGAAAAAAAAAAAAAAATTTTTCCGCAGCTCAGTCCAGCAGGGATGCCAAGAACAGGCAGGGAAATAAAGCAGAGCAGTCGAAGGGGCAGCAGAGCCCGTTCCGACCTACCGCGAAATCCTCACGGCTGCGAGCAGGACCAGCTCAGGGTGGACACGAGGAGGAAAAAACCCCACAGAGCACACCCCAACAACAACACCCCCCCACCCCGCCCCGCCATGGCACCGTACAGAACGCGTTCGGGACACGTAAAAGGAGCAGGCACGGAAGGAACAGGTTAGTAACTGTGAACGAAGTGTCTGTGAAAGCCATCCGATTTTGTTAGTGTCGGGGCAGGTTCCCGTTTAATGTCGCGACAGTGTTGACCGGTTGAGGAACCGCCCGGAAAACAACGTTACCTCCTTAAAGTGAGAAAGGAAAGAACGGAGATGGATAGGGTTTGTACACGCAGTAGTAGTTACCTGGAAGGTGAAGTAGACCATGCTGGTGGCTGTTACCACTGCTTAATGCCCAGCTCTGCGCTGCTCTATTCGAGGGATGGGAGAGGTGTCTGTCTGCAAGGTGCTTTGGTGTCAGGGTTTATATATGCTTCTGAAAGGCAATTTGCTTTTTTGGGTTTTTTTTTTTTTTTTTGCAATTGAATTTCAAGCGTGATGTCATCAGCCTCTGGGGACTGAGAGGGTGGGGGGAATAGATGAGGAGGGGTGGTTTTTCTCTGCCGAACAGAAGGAAAACCCCTCTGGTTTCAGGAAATAATAAAAAAAAAAAAGGTTTGAGACAATAACTGACAACGTTCAAGGAAATTCCTGTCTCCGAAACGCCACAGGTGCCAATGCGTGAAGCAACCGGCCCCAGGCTCCTCCTACAGAGGAGGACTATAAAACTGGCTCTTACCAGGAAATAAGAGGGACAAGAGCATCCTCCCACTGAGCTGAAGTGTCACCAAACCAGGTAATCCAAGCTGCAGAGGCAGCAGCATGGCATTGGTGGTTTTCTTTGATGCTTTTCTTAAATACATTCAGTGTTCTGTCATTTGGCTGAATCTTTCCATAGCTCTCCTTCTTCTAAACGCTCAGCTCCGCGGTGTTGCCTGCCATGTGCTGCCGGTTCATCGAAATGTTAGTGCAGACGTGAGCGCCGTAGCTTCCAGGAGACACTGAGCCCCTCCGTACCCAAATGTCTGGGCTCTGGGGGAACGCCACGGCTCTTTGCTTTGTCCGACAGCGAAACCTGGGGACGTTTAACGTGCCGCGTATTATTTTGTGCAGGGTAACAGCCTGGCGTGGCGCACCGGGCACGTAACGCCAGCCTGGGTTTTCTACCGAATGCCAGGCAGACCCTCGATCGCTGTGAATGCAGCGATGCGCCTCACGCAACCTCGTGCTGTGTTTCACCAGTGCAGAGTCAGGGTTGTGATGTTTAATCCAGCTGCGTAGCGTCGTTGTGCGCTGTTAGCCTTGCCGTGTGCTTATCCAAACAGAATTGCGTTTCGTTCTCGTAACGTGTTTGTCCGGAGAGGCGCAGCGGTTTCTCAGAGCTGCATAAACATCTGTTATCATTGATAAGGTGGGATGGAAAACTCATCGCAAAATGCCACCGGGGAATAAGCGTCTGAAAATTCAAGGTTTTGGTGTTTATATCCGTGTCCCACGGCACGCTACGCCTTGCTCCAGCCTCCTGTGTCCACACGGGAGCACATTCCCGTTGATATTAGTCAAGGCAAAGAAGCAAATTGCGAAGTAGATGCACAGGTGCAAAGCCCAGGTGTAACAGCAAGATGGAAAGGGGGTGCGGAGGAGATCGACCTTTTCTGGGGGGGTGAAGGGAGTGAGTGAGGGCACGGTGGCAACTAAAGGAAGAGGTGCTCAGGAGGCTGCAGCCCAGCCGGCACGCTGGCCACGCGGGCACGGCTCAGAGGCCATGCTGCGGGGAGAATGGCCAGGATGGAGGGAGGATCTCAGAAGCCATTTCTGCAAACCCCAGGCTGAAAATGTCGGGGGCAAGTAGGAAGAGGAAAGAAGACAGAGGAGGTTGGGCGGGTGAGGCGATGGCTTTGCCTTTGCCCTCGCTGCGCGAGGGATTTGTGCAGGGGAAGGACCATCCCGGGCTGCCCCGTCCGTTCAGTAGAGCCAGCTCTCTGGAAGGCCTGGCAGCGCCCCAGGTCTCCAGGTGCCTCCTCACCACGGGGAGGTCTCCATCCTCGTGGTTTCCTGGACAGAGGCTGTGCTGGCTGGTACCCTGTGTGCACGGAGAGCTGCTGACCCCACACGGTAGCAAGTGACTTCTCATTCGCTCCTCTGCCTCCACACCGCCCTGCGTTGCCTGCGCAATCTCAGCCCAAAGAGCTGCTTTGCATCAGTCCCCGCTGAGGACGCCCAGCTTGCAGGCTTCAGCGCAAAGGAAAGGCTTGGTGGGAGACCCCTCCTTGCTGTGTTGCACGGAGCCGGGGGCAGAGGTGTCGCGTTGCCGGTTTTCTGCAGCGCATGCAGAGAAACAGCTCCGTACGCCGCGCCGGAGGCAGCAGCTGTACAAATCAGAGAGTCACAGCAGCGACGCGTGGTTTTGTCCTAGGGACGAACGAGGCTTGGGCATACTTTGAACAAAAGACACCTCTGAGTGTTTCCATGCAGACCTTCGTTTCTCCAGGTCTTGGTGCAGCCCACAGCAGGATGAGCGCTGCTGCCCCTGAGACAACAACGGGAGGGGATTAATTCTTTGATGTGTCCCTACGTTGCAGGAAACAGAGGTGGCGAGGCAATGCAGAAATGCTGAAAGGGTCTTAGGACGGGGAGCACAGGTCTGCGTTTGCAGTGCCGGGGGGATGCTGCGGGTGGGTGCGAGCATTGGGTAGATCTGCAACCCCAAAACCTTCTTCTCCCAAGGGAAGCTCCTTCATCCTCCTCCTTTTCCATATCTTGGTCCAAATCCTCTCACGTCCTTTCCCTTTACACTTCCATAGCCCAATGCGGCACGCTCTGCGATTTCTTCCCCCTCCTCTCAGATGTCCTACGAAGGACTGCACTGCGAGCAGAGGGAACCAGCCCTATTAGTTGTGTCTCCACGTCCTTCACAAAACCAAGCTGTACGTCACCGGCTCTGAAGCCGCTAACATGGCTAGTTATGGGGGAACTGCCAACAAAGGGAGCCTTGGCAAATTGAAAACCACTTCTGCGAGCCAAGCAGTCACCTGGCCAGCCCATCTTCCTCCAGAAAACCCATCTCATTCTCCTCCAGAGAGCGACTCAAAACAGGGGCTTGTTGCAGCGTGCCTAGAAAGCCACGGTCTGAGCTATTTCGGAGCGAAACATCTGGAGGAACTTAATATTGTGGCCCTCCTCCAAGTATAACCATTTAAACCAAGCCGCTTATTTATATCTGAATGTCGTTTAAAAAAAAAAAAGAAAAAAAAAAAGACAACGTCATGGACTCTACAGGTAGCAGCTCAGCTCTTCCCAAGGGTACATCGCTTCTTAGGGCCTCCTTCCAGTCAGCGGTTTATACAGATGCTTGACGTTACGAGAGAGCGCTCCTCCAGCAGGACTGTGATTCGGTGCATCTCTCTTTCTGAGCCAAAAATTCTAACCTTTAGCACAACCAGATAACAGAATGAATTAATTGTCCCCCGAGGTCCGCTTGGGAGTTTTTGCCCTTTCCACATTTCATGAGAGTTTAAGTCCTGAAACAGTTCAGGGCGGTTAGGAGTCAGTTTGTCCTTCGGTCTTCATTTTTTTTCAAAAATTACATATTTTAGAATAAATGGAGAGAAGGAAAACATGGGGTTTTTTTAATGGAACAAAACAGTCCAGAGGCCACTGATGTCTGCAAACTGTATCTGTCTGCCCAGGAGTACTGCGTGTTTAAGAGCGGACACCGGGATTCAGGTTCATTAATACTCACGAAAGTATTTCTTCTTTGGGTGGTGCTCCTCCCCTCCTCCTCGCTTCCCATATCAATAGTAGCGCCGCATGTTTCCTTTCTTTCCAACAGGCTTTTTGGAGTGGCTGAGGACAGAACGCATCACTTTCTCCTGTTCCAGCTCCTTTAGGTCATAAAATGTTCTAAAAATACCAAAATAACAAGAACATTGCTGTTTTATTTTCATCTTTGTTTCCTAACAAAACCCTCCAGAGAGCAAGCTCCGGCTCATGGTACCCAGGAGTGCAGAGGAATGGAAATGTGGGGGCTGCCTGCAAATAGACGAGTTAATGGTAGAAATATGACGGGTTTGAAAATAGACTATTTAGTCACTAGGGTTTCAAGAAAGGGATGGAGCTGGAAAATTCCATCTGGAAGGGAGACTGTGTATGTGTGCGTCGTGCCTGCCTGTTTGTCTGTAACAGTGGATAAGAAATGTCCTGGAATGGCTCAAAAATACCTTGTGGGTTTCGTCTGAATGTTTGTTCGTTTGTGTTGGGCTATTCATTCCTCTCCATCTCCAGCAGCCTGGAGAAGAGGGGGCAGGAACCATCACCACCACCTGCAGCGCTTTGGGGCACCTAAACATGTTTTTGCCAGAAATCCTCATAGCCTAAATAGCTTGTGTGTGTTTTTTCTGGATAGGACTCCGGAAAGTAGGCACCTAAAGTTCTGCTTTGAATCGAGCCTTTGTCTGGAGCAACGAGTGGGGAGGCACTATGGAAACACCTGAGCCTGTCACCAGTTTCTCCCTCCTTGGAGCAGGGGCACAGCTCTGAAGGCTGGCTGAGCGCCCGAGCCAAAGCAGCGCTGGTCTAGACGCCGACGACGGTGAGGTTGCGGGGGCGACCGCCGACACTCTTGTTTTGTCTGGAAGGGCCATGGCGAGCGCGGCGGGTTTCGCGGCCGTCTTTTACAGTGAGCCGGCGGTGCTGGGCCTCCTCGCGAACGTGGTCAGCGCCTTCCTCCTCTGCCTGCAGAACTTCGCCATTGCGCACACCGGCCTCAGGCCACAGGGAGCAGAGGACATCCTCGCAGGTGGGTGCCGGTGCTCTCGGGGGACACTGGGGCTGCTGGTCGGAGGTGAACTTTCCCTGAGAGCGCCAGGCAGGATGGACCCTTTGAGAGTCATCCCCATGGGCCAGTGGACAGCACTGGCAGGACCGGTGGGGAAACGTGGGCTTTCTCCAATGTACAGAAGGTCTGTGTCCTCCCTAGGATGCTTGCTTCTCCTTCCACAGCCACCGCCAGGAATCTGGTCCAAACTTTTCATGTGCCATTCCCCTACCTTCATGGATCCAAAGCGCTCCCGGACGTGCTCACCATCCTGAGCATACCAAGGGGATCACTGGCCACACACCAAGGCTCTCTGCACAGAAATTTGTCATAAAGGCGGGAAGAGAGGGGCAGACAGAGGCCATAGGGCTGGCCACAAGAAGGCTGTGGGACCTGGGGTGGGGTGTCCCCTAGAGCTCGGAGATGCAGCACTGCTTCCGGCAGCTCAAGCCTTTCTGTGTCTTACTTCCTACCTGACCTCTTCATGTGTCTCTCAGGTGTCCACCTCATCCTGATTGGAGGCTTTGTCCAGCTCCTGGCAGGATTCCTTGCCTTCCGGAAGTATGACCACCTTGGAGGAGCAGCCTTTCTCACCTTCTCCGCTCTGTGGAGTAGCTACGGGGCTACACGCATCATTGTGGCCGCTTACCCCTCCTCGCAGAACATAACGCTGCCCTTGGGGAATGCCAGCCACCTCCTGCCCACTGGCATGGACCACCTCTCTGCCAGCCAAAGTGCGGTGGCTGGGCTGGTGGCCTACATCTCCATTTCCTTTATCCTTGCCTTCTGCTCAGCCACGGTGAACTACATCATGCCCTTCATATTTGGGGCCATCGCGCTTGCCCTGGTCTTTGAAGCAGTTGCACTCTTTAGCCAGTGGGCCCTGGTAGTGTCAGGTGTCGTTGAGCTTGTCATCGTCATGTGCGGGTTGTACGGAGCAGTGGCTCTCCTGCTCAAGGGCATCACACAACGGTACATCCTTCCAGGCTTTGGGCATCCTCTCTTCAATGTCTTGCTACTGGGGTCAGCACAGAAGAGCTCTTCCAATGCCATTGGGGAAGAAAAGAAAAAGAATACAAAGTATGCTGAGCCTATGGCCCTAGGCAACATCTGCGATACCATCTCTCCCTTTTTATTTGCTTTTTACTTCTTTGGGTACATGAAAAACTTCTGTGTCGGAGCAGTGTGGATATCCATCATCTCCAGCTGCCAGCTGCTGTCCAGCTTCTACAGTTATCTGAGAGGCGATGTCTACTACACTACCAAGTTTGGTGTCCACAGCCTGTACTGGCTGGTGATGTCTTGGGAAGAGTTTACACTCATCGCCTTCCTTGGGCTGTCCAAGGCTCAAGAAAGCAGGCTGGGAATGTTTGGAGGGTGGTTCTTCCTGGCCATTGCGTGCATGCTCTTTCTGATGTCAACCCACAGAGACACCCTGGAGATGCTGCAAAATGCATCATTCATCATCCTCACAACCGCCTCCCTCCACCAGATCCCAATGCCAGGCGCTTACCTGTTCCTCGGGGCTGCCTGCAGCCTTTGCACTGCTCTCTCAATGTACGCCACTTTTGCCAGCCTTATCAACTCCATCGGGGAGAAGGCTTTGATTCCAGTTGGTGTCCAGGCTATGTCCAGCTCAGCTCTTCAAGCCACACTGATGGCTGCCAAAACTTGCTTCACAAGGTCAAAGAATTTCCCAAGCAGCACCGATGCTGAAGTGCCGGATGCCTTGTTCTACATCTGCAACGGCCTGGCTGCAGTCTCTGCCATCCAGGGTAGTTTCAGCGACCCCAGCAGACAGCAACTCTCCATACCCTCCGTGCTCATCCCGGGAGCCTTAATGCAGCTCTATGTCTGCAGGATCCAGGTTCAAGGAGGGAGAAGGTTTGGTTGCATTCTTCCATTCTGCTACGCTGCCTTCTGGGGAGCGTGGACCTGGCTTCGGTTTGCAGGTAACGCAAGATCAGGATTACGATTTTACTTACTCAAAAAAAGAGGGATGCTTTTAAGAAATTTCAGATTGCTTCCTCCAACACAAGTCCTTCTCCCAGGAGACACCAGGTTTAGCAATATTCCTCCCTGTAAAAAGATAATGACCAAACATCCCAGCTTGTACGCGGGTGATCAGTTGCCGTTGCTGCAGTCACTTGGCAGTCTCACAGCTACAGGAGTCTAAGTTGTGTCTTCGACTCCAACAGAGGTCAAGATTTTCGTGCTCAGCTATTGTGAGACAGCACTCAGACTGTCTGCAGGCTATTATCTCAGAATAACAGTTCAGGAGACCCTTTTTAGGCAGTGGAAGGCTCCAGCTTCTGGATCTGTCCTTCAGAAGCCTGGAGCAATTAATCTGAGTTGGTCATAGCCGTGGAAGAAGATGTCAGAATGCTGAGCCTGGGCTTTAAACAGCCTTATTTAGCTCCAGGTGGGCAGCATGTTCATACAGCCTGCATGCCAGAGCCTATTAAAATGAGCACCTGTGGGGAAAGTTAAAGCTATTGCTCAGGAAGTATGGCAAGAGGCTGTTAATGTTTTCAGCCAAACCGTGTTTATTACAAGCTGGAGGTAAAATCATCCGCTTTTTTGGATAACTGTCACCGGTTCTTCAGTTAATACCACAAACACTTCGCATTGCGGAAGCAACAGGTTTCAGCGTGGTAGGCTTCCTTCACAGCAACCACCATTAATTAGATTGAATTGTAGGTGTTCCGACTGCAGACATGTCATTCTTCCGTTACACTGCACTCAACGGTTCGCTCACAACCAAATCTGCTGGTCCTGTTTCAGGCCACTTGGTGAACATCGGTGTGGGAAACGGTGAAGGATTCGCTGCTGGTTCTATTGCTTTTTTGGTGCTCAACGCTTTTTTAATTATTTTAGGTAAGTCCCAGTACCTTATGTGATTGTTTATTGAGGGTATTTGGGGTCAGATCATTAATCGCATCTGTGGTCACTCTGCGGTGGAGATGCACAAGTGAGGGAGTTTCAGCTCGCTCTGTCAAGATGAAGCAAGAACTGAAATGTTTTGCCCACAGCCAGTAACAGAAGCTGAGTTGGGCTTAGAAGAAACAGTCATAAGGGAGCGGAAGAACATTTCAAAGAAAATAAAAGGTTCAAATAAGGTGAAAGTGTTAGACGGACTGGGCCACTGGCGTATATCCAGTCACCCTCCAGCCCAGCTGCTGTAAATCAGAATCTTCTTGGCTGCCCGGTAAGTGTTTTCCATGTGAGCACAGTGTGCTGGCAGGTTAGGGCTTTGGCAGCTTGTCTCTTGAGAGCCGTGGTCTGAACAGACCATAGCCGTTCCTCCACGAACAGGGAAGTCAGACCACAGACTGCTCAGTTTAATCAAATAAGATCAAGGTGGTTTAGGAAGTCTTCTGCTGTTTCACACACGTTTTTACGGGCCATTCTCTGACGTGAGCCCCTCTTCTTTCTATTTCTTTTCACAGCTTCCTCTTTTAACATGGTGCTTCTCTGCACGACCCTTGTGATGGAGCTCTTGACCATTTGTTTTCTGCTCTTTACACTGGAGAACCTCCCTTTGCCGTTCGAAAGTGAGTTTGAAGTGAACTTGGCCCTTAAACCGTCACCCATAGAGGGCAGTGAGTGGGTCCCTGCTTGGGGAGCAATGTTCTGCACAAGCTCAGCATAGAAAAAAGCAAGCAGAAGAGTGCGTCGTCTTTCTGTCGAAGACTGATGTGTGTGCAAGCTGCAGACGCTGAGCCTTTTGGCTCCGTGGCTGGAGGAGGAAACCTTTTCTCATATCATCCCCAGGCCCTCGGGCTTTCTAATAAACATTTGGTGTGGCTGATACCGTTGAATCAAGTTCAATCGTTCATCGTTGAATCAACCTCCTGAGGTTCCGTACAGTCCTACTTTCTAGTAGGTGTTCAGAGAGCTAAGATTTGGGATGAACTAAATGTGCCACTGGTGTGAATGGCTGTAGTTCTGTTCAATCTTTAGCTTTGCAGCAAGTGAGAATTTTATTTGTAATTAGATAGAGTGTTTTAGCAAGATGCTTTGTGGAAGTTTTTCCACCAGGAAAAAGAAAAAAAAAACCATACGGCAATAGATGTACAGGCAGGCAAGGCTGGAAATGCTTTCGATTTTTAGACCCGCGAATATGCCGGACTGCAAATGTTGCATGACAGGAAACACTGAAGTAAGTTCGCAATGCTGGGAAGTCGTGAGAAGTAGAAGAAAATAAAACTTTCTCATCACCCTTCCTGCCTTTGACTCTCCGGGTTTTTTTTCCAGTTGTGATGCTAAGCATCTTCAGCATCATCTGCTTCTACGGAGCAACAGCGTCACTTGCAAACAGCATGTTTGGGAAGGATCTCATGATGATGGGACCTCCTCTGTTCACAGTAAGATTTTTCTTTTTTTTGCATGATGGTGTAGCTTCCCCGGTCCGAAGGGATATCCTGCGGTCTTTGGTCTTACCTAGGGGAGTTCAAATTTCCATTGAAGTTCCTTCCTTGGACCCTCGTAGTGCCATTTGAAATCCCATTTCTGCAGGGAGCTGTGAGCTGACAACAAGCTCCTTTCCATTATGAGTAACATGGTTGGAAACTTGGAGGAAGGGCAGGGACTTTTACAAAACTCCTACCTGGCTCCAAAATGCCTGTCTATCTCCATCGTCCTGTGGAAATAGCTGTCTCCAATCCAAGAATTATTGACAGACTGAAGTTTTAAAGGCCATAACCTTGGGGGCAGGGAACTAGGGAGTTAAAGGTTTCCCAAAGTGGACAGCAAGAGATCCCCACTGTTTCTGTTAACTTTAAATTTTTCCTACCGCCTTGTATGTCTGACCAAGGCAGTTCCACCTAACTGGGTTGATCGATCTGACAGCTCTAATTCCTGCTGCAGAGAAACATTTTCGTTAAATCAGCATTCCTAACCACAGAGATTCATGAGAAAGCACTTGAAACTTGATCGTACTCAAGTTCCTTTGGATTAAAGATTCCCCAGCAGTTTCCTTAGGTCATTTTGGGGAGCAGTTATTTCTCCAGGAAGAAGTCACTGTGACGGGTGGGATTCATCTCCCGCAATTTCAGGCATCAGCAGTTCAAATGTCCGCACCTGAGCTAGTCTCTTTGACTTTCCTTATTACTGGGACAGAACTACTCGCTTGTGCCTTGTAATTCCTCTCATCTACTTTAGGTGAAGCATCCCTGGATGTGCTGCCTCTGCCTTTTGACTATCAAGGGAGCATGGCACACGGAGATACCTGCACTTGGCTGGACTGAATCGTACCCGGTGTTTCATATGTTTGCTTATTCCCACCGTAACAGATTTGTTGCCTCCTGATTATTGCCAGGCTGAGAGCTCTAAGAAGGACACCGAAGATCCTCCACCCTGCATCTGCCCCAAGTCCCACTGTACGAGTGGCTTGAGGACCATTGCTGACTTGCTGAACACAGGGGCGGTGTGTGGGGTCCCGACAGACACTGTGTATGCTTTGGCTGCCTCCTGCAAACACCCTCAAGCCATCGAGAAGGTCTACAGAATCAAGGTGTGAATACAAGGTTGTCGTGTTGTTGCTTGGATCCTGCTTATGTCCTATAGACGAGTTATGTAGAGAAGCAGAAACGGGAGCCCCTTGTTTCAAGTTGCCTTAAGACGCAGGATTTGACCGTGGATAGAGTTTATGAGCAGCCACACCAAAATGTCTTGGACCATTTTCTGGGCTGAGCAAGCTGGGGTAAAGCTCCCTCTGCTCTGGGCATGGGGCACTGGGAATCAGACAGCTATGTCCTGCTTCACTGGGGGGGCAAAGCACAAACCCAATCTGCAATAGCCCCGGCGCTTGCCACAAGTGGGTCTAAGCCTGCGTTTGTCCTCTCTGTCTTAAGAAGTGCTGAATCAGAATCTAAATTTCCCCCAGACTTCTGGAGACATTCAGTGCTGGTCTCGGACCCAAAGTTTGCAGCTTGAATCCAGCTTTTGCAGCCTGGCCCCATCTATTCTCCATGAGGCAATTTCCTGGCTAGCCTGGAGAAATAAGCATAACAGACTATCTCAGCTGGCACTTAGTGCGAACATCAGCAACAAAGGCAGTCTTTTCTGTCCTGCTTTGGTGCCAGTGCTAACCTTCCCTGTCGATGAGATAATATAAACAGAATGTAAATACATGCCCAGTTCCTTAGTCATTTGGCCTCACTGAAACTGGTGTCAGTTGAGGACTGAAATGACACTGCTTTGTGAGCTCTTTTTATTTTCCCTCCATATCGCTGTTCATTTTACAGCAAGCTTATTTCAAAGCACCGGAGATCTGAAGGAGTGGTCATGTAGATTTTGGTTTCCAGGGAGTTAGGCTCGCCTTCTGTCATCCTGTTGTGAATTGGTGGGCTTGACCTTGCAAAAGTTAGAAGAAAATCAGATCCCTGGTGTGTAAGATGTTAAAAGCATCGAAAATGAGCAGAGCGTCGCCGTCCCTCCATGGGCTGTGTCTAAAGCAGGGGATTTGGATGCACCCCGCCTAGATCCCAAGGGCAGACCGCTGTTCTCTCTCTTCTTCAGTTTGCATATGCAGATCTGAGCTGCGGCATCAGTCACAGCACGCAGTCCCCTCCTATGCTCAGCATTTTGTGCAGAGACAGCGTCTTGATTGCTTGGAGCTCCTGGTCCCTGGGAAGCACACAAACTAAGATTCCAGTGGGCTTCTATCTTCTCAACACAAACTTTCTCTCTTCATCTGTTTTTTCCCTTCCCTCTTCCTGGTTTTTGCAGGACAGGCCTCAAGAGAAGCCCATCTGCATCTTTATTTCAAACCTGGACCAGCTGCGAGCAGCTGCTCCTCCCATCAGCCCGCTGCTTTGGGAATTCATGGAAAATGTTTACCCTGGTGCCATCGGCTGCATTATCAAGAAAGGAGAGTGGCTGAAGAAGTTAGGTGAGATGAAGGAGACAGCCCTTCTCTCCCTCGTTCGTGTTTTCAACGCAGCAATTCTGCAATCCACACACCCTTTTGGATGTCGATGGGGACAGATTATGTTCATTTTATCCTGAGAAATAATCTCCGGGGCTCTTACATGCCTTGGTAAATGTTTACAAGAGGGCGTTAATGGGCTGGAATGACTCATTAACAGTGTGAGCCAGCAGGAGGGTTTCTTTAACCCAGTCAGTCTCCAAGGAAGGGAGGCTCGTTAGTTGTACCTTAAAGACCGTTCGCCTTTCAAGCCCATAGCTGTTAGATAGAAATGAGCAACCCTGGGTAGACCATCAAAGACAGGTGAGAGGTCCTGGGGCTGGGGACAGGGTTCCTATGGGCATCCCTTCTCATCACCTCTTCCTTCCTACCACATGGACAAAGCCAAAACACTGTGCGCAGCACCATGATTCACACTCAAACCTGGCATTTGGGAATCAATGAAAATATCAAAGACTGAAGAAACAGTAGGAGTTACGCATGCGTGACAGGCAGATGTACGTGGCAGAGGGTGGGAGGGTAGGCAATGATCACAAGAAGTTAGACTCTGTGATATAGGTAGATCCTATGTCCATGAAGGCCGCTATGCTGATCTTCAGCCATTAATCTTTTCTTTTTGCAGTTAGTCCCAAAATCTTACAGCTGCTCTTGTAGATTTCTGATCAAGAAACTTTTCTGAAACTATACAAAGAGATTTGCAATTTTGTTTGGGACGCGGAGCAGGGCGACTTGCAAGGAAAGCGGGAGGTCTCCCTCTGACGCCATGCCAGGTATTACGCCTGTGTTGCCTCTGCCAACGTCCTCTGTCTGTCTTTCAAGGGGTTGGAGCAGGCTACAGTAGAGTGGGAACTCAAGACAGTATCATGATCAGAGTGCCCGACCTGACTGTCCTGGTGCACCTCATTGACATGACGGGACCCTTGGCAATCACGTCTGCTAATCCCAGTGGAGAGGTTGACAGCACACACCACGACATGGTCATCTCGTGAGTACCCTGTTCGCTGGCACTTCTCTCGCAGTGGAAGCCACCTGTCAGGTGGGTGGCCAGCAAGTTTAAGTGGTGTATAGATCACGATCTGACGGCCTGCGTTGAGGCGAACTTCAGCACAACGTACTACAAAGTACCGTGTAGTTTTGTCGGGTTTTTTTTCCCTACAGGCGTCTCGGCCACAAGCTGGAGGGTGTTCTCTGTGATGGAGAGTCTGATGAGGTTGTGGCATCAACCGTGGTCAACTGCACGAAGATCGATGAAAGTGAGTGTAAGAACCACCCTTTCTATGTCAGCAATTGCATTTTGCTGGGATCTTTCCATTCCTTTCAATAGTATCAATCTGGCAGCACAGCGTGCTCCAAGAGTAACAGTTCTTGAGTGCCTGGACATTTGCAAACATGTTGATGAAGAGAAACAAACAAAAGAAGTCCTTGGAGGACCTCTGTGTTGACAGAAAACAAGGCAGTGAGGAGAAACACAGTTGTGCAAGCAAAATTTGCCTTATAAGAGCAAAAATGCTTCAAGTGGGAGGGTGGATGCTTCTGAAAGGAAGGGTGTATGCTCCTTGTCGGCCTCCAGAAGGAAGGTGTCACAGGAGCTCGTCTACAATGACGGAACAGCACAAGCTGAGGTGCTGTGAGCTGGGTCCGGGTTGGCCTTTGAGTGGGATTCTCTAGCGGAAAACTCAACTCTTGAACTAAGTGTGGGGTCAGTGTTGCTGGGTGGTTTTGCTTTCTGACAAAGTTCCTGGTCCTCTTGCTACTCAGCTTTTTTATTTGGGTGTCCTGAGCATTTGGATGGCTTTACTGGTCCAAGCCGTTCCTTTATGTCCCCATCCCTTTCTTTCACCCTTTGGGGATTATCCTAACTTTCCATTATTCCTTCGGGAAGGTGGCATCACCATCGTGAGGGAAGGCTGCATACCAGCAGGCAAGGTGATGCAGATATTTGAAAGCGTGAAGAACAGAGCAGTCTGAAACCGAGGGGAGCTTTCCCCAAGCAAAAGAACAGCATCTGGTCTCACTAATAGACAGGAGGCATCCCGTGCCTCGTTGGAGCACGTGGCCCTGTTGAAGCCATACCTTCTCTAATCAAGCACTTACGTCCTTGGGAAACAGCAGCGCTTCCCCACCCAGCGTCTCTCCTGGGAGCTTTCTGTGGCTATTCATTGTTTATCTCCAGTAAGTGCCTGAAACCGCCGGGAGACCTGCCCACGGAGCGCCAGCATGATCAGGAGCTGATGCTTTATTGCAGGAATTCCCAGAGCACCTGCGTTTCCTAAATGCCTTGAACTGTGAATGTCATGCCCGCTTGTATATCCCCTTCCACAACACTCAGATCTGTGTATTTTAAACTGCTAAAATCCACTAAATAAATCCTCTTTTTGGAACATAAGCAAAAGGCTTTGAGTTTCATTTGATTTCCACCAAGCTATTCATCCTCCAAAAATTGCAAGGCTCCGTGGCTAGACGCTAGAGGAAGGAATAAATATTGGAAGAGGGCTTACAGCAAGTAACTCACCCCACCTTGGCTCAGGTGGGTCCCCAGCTGGTCCCGGGGCGCTCAGCTCCTCGCAACGTGTAGAGGCTGACGCGGGCCCATGGCCGAGGTGGGAGCTGCAGAGGGTTGGGTGGCCCCTGGCTGCACGGCCTCGGGAGCCGTCCCCAAGCACGCGGATGTGCGTGGTGAGGCTTGGACGGGAGGGAGTCTTCTGCCAAGAGCAGAGAGCAGAACTCTCCTCTCCCCCAAAGCGAATAAGACCCAGGGGGAGTCAGGGACGAGGGAAACTCACTCTTGGTAAAGACAAGCCCCAACCAAGGAGACGATGAGTTAGGGCCCAAAGGCAAGAGGCTGGCTTCAAAACACTGAGACGTGCATTACAGATTTGGAGGTTCTCTGTAATGTCTTTTCCTGCACCGGCGGCAGTGTCCAAGTGGCAGGTCTCTGCCAGTTCCCTACGGTTCTTCCTTTCTCTCCCTCCTGCTCCGGGCAGGGAGATCGCTCCCTCGGCACGGCCACAGCACCACCCGCCACCACCCAAGGGACAAGCCCCTTCCCTTCTCTGCTTCCTCATCGTTGCTTTGGAGCATCTTTCCGTCTCGCTCGTGGACTTCTCCCCTCAAGCCACATCCCCCCTCTGCACCTCCGGGCAGGAGCTCGCTCCCTCCCTGCTCGCCCGATGCTGCGCCGGGGCCTGAGCAGCCAAACCTGGGCGCTTTCCGGGCTGGATTCCTCCCACGCTTCGTTACTAACGTGTAAACAGTAACTCCAGTTTTAACCGTGCTCAGCTTGCTTTGGCGCGGGGGTTGTTGTCCCTCCGATCCTCCACGAGGTGCAGCCTGCTATTTGGTTTGCACTCAGAAGTCACCATAAATAGCAGCTTTTACTCTGGCTCCGGGTGGCAGATGTTGTTTCATTCAAGCAGCTCCCCGAACTCCCGATTCAAAATCGTCGGCAGCCGTTCCTCGGGCCTGAACACAGGCTCCCCTTCACCCCGCAGCCTTCTGACCCTGCAAACCTGCTTGCGCCCTCGGCTCCCGGGCTGAGGGCAGTCACTGTTCGCTCCGCTCAGGCACGGCCGGGCATTCCCAGCCTCCTGCGGTTTCCCAGCCTGTGCCAGCATCTGTAAGCGGGACTAAGTCACGCTCTCCCCCCTGCACACACCTTATGGCAGCTGAACAAGGCTCCGCACACACTGGGCCCTTCTCTCGCGCACAAGCGTGCGTTCTGCCACACTGAGCCGTCGGCCAGGGCGGCACCTATACGACCCGTCGATGTGCCAAGAGCCCCTGTTCCTCCGCGGAGGATAAAATCAGCTCCCTCCTCTTGCTGTAAGTGGACGGCACATCCCCGTAACCTGCGCAAAGCGACGTCCCTCCTCCCTGGCTGCCCACACCGGGCACAGCGGAGCAAGCATCTGCTCATCTTTGCCAGCTCCAGGGGCTGCTCAGGGCTCTGCCGAGCTAAGAAGCGAGCCGGGAGGGCTCTGGCTCGCTGCTCTTGGGCTCAGCCTCAGGCGAGGAGCAAAACATTTGCGCCACCCCTTACTCCTTGGGTTTAGACCAGGCGTCCCGCTTCTCATCGTGTGCCAAACCGTGGCCCCTCGTCCTCTCCGGGACGCTGCGCACGTCCGATCCGTCCAGACGGATCATCAGCTGTACCCGGCACAGGGGGAAAGTCAGCAGCTCTACGCTGCCAGGGTGAGACGGACCGGCTGGGAGGGGAGCAGGAAGCCACAGGAGACTGGGTGACATGGAGATTACTGTGAGGATTTCTGGGGAAGTTTTAAAACACCGTCATCCTCCCTGGCCCCGACCCAAAAAGGCGCGGAACAAAATCCTCAGTAAGTCAGTGCAATAAAATCCTCCCGCCTCGCTGGGACGGAGCTACCCGTGGTTCCGGTGCTCCCGGTACCCCAGCTGCAGACGCTGCCACAGAATTCTTCGTTTAAATGTACGGATAAATGAATTAGGTAACTATATTAGACAAACAAGGAGAGGAGGCCACTGCTAACAGCGGGTTATTAGTGTCGTGCAAAGAGTTGTTAACCTTCCGCAAGGCCCAGAACAGTAAAGCACTTAATAAATGTATTAAAGCGCCAGCTGAGGTTCACCACCATCCAGCAGAGGCTTAACTTCAAGCTTGTGGTGAAGTCCCACGACATGGGATTTCTCTCATGTTTTAATACTTGAAAAACTGCTTGACCTTTCCGAGCAAACGAGGATTTTTAATACCGGCCATAAACCGGTGGGGCAGGGAAAAAGGTCGCTTCTTGACTTGTCGCCTCTGCGACGCGGGTCTGCGTTAGGCCGTCTCCGTGTCGGCGGCACAAGAGGTTTCCGCTCAAGGGAAGGGTGTGGAGTTCCCCATCTGCCGTGATCAGTGCACGCGCCAAACGGCCCGGGATTTGGTAAGTCGAGGCAAGTTTTGACCCGGCTGGAAAAGTTACCTGTGGGGGCTGTGGGCCCCCCGGACATTGCACAGTGAGCATTTTGGCTGCGGTAGCAGCTCTCGCCTTGCACGGCTGCTGTCTGGAAGGTAAATCAAGACCGGGGTGTCTGAGCCCTTGAGGAAAGCACTCGGGAGCACTGTGGTGACTGGAAAATCAAGGGTTAAAATAGAAACGATTTTGCAACTTCAGTGCTATGGACAAATCTATAATTTACGTTATAAATGGAGCAAGATAAGAAAATTACAGGAGCCTCTTGGCTTCAGACGACTGCTTCGTTTCAGGGAGAACCATGAACGGTATTTCCTTTGGCAGCATGCTCATGCAAAGAATTACCTGCCGGCAGAGCACAGTGGAGTCAATAAAGCGTCTGCACCTACGGGCAGGGTGAAAGCCAGAGATGTAAAGATGGGGCCTCATTCATGCATTAATTTAGGTTTCCTGAATGAGAAAGCAAACAGCGGATGTTACGGGAAAAATAAAAGCCAACATTCACCATAGTCTCGGCTTCTTACCTTGACACTCGCTGTCTCGGAAGCATTCTGCTGGCTCATGAGAAATTACGGGAGAGAAGTGTTTGCACTGTACCCGTTTTCCGACATCAAGCGTGACATGATAGAAAGAAAAAAGATGTTTTCATTCAACACAATAAACCGCACAACCATGCTCATCTTCCCCCCGCCCAGTTTGTGCCGGGAACAAGCACGCATCTCTCTGTGCTGCAAACAAGGAAATAAATTAGATTTCTCATTGCTGTCTTAGTACTGCTAAATAGAGTGGAATACCTCCTTTACAAAACTTGTTTGGGTAAATCCCCACGATATTACTGTAATGACAAAGCCTTTTTGTCAAGATGCTGTGAATTACAATATTTTACAGTAACATTAGTTTTTTGCTGTTTTAGCTGAGACTTATCATGATTCTCCTCTTGACAAGCAAACCTCTTGCTCTGTAGTGATGCTGCTCAGAAACGCCCAATTGCACGTGCAAGACCATGGGAACAGAGGAACTGTGAAACTTAAAGCGATTGAAGACCTGCCTGGCTTGGGAGCTCATGCCCAGCAGATATCCTCGACGAACGCCAAAGGAAGGTCCAGATTTCACAAGGTGGTCACCCACGTCTACCTCCAAGAGGGTTTAGTTTCATTGTATTCCCAACAACTCCAAATCCTGAAGACGCGTGATGAGATCCTGCCCAGTGCCTTAGCGTTAGCCGTCGGATCTCTAGAGATCCTCCGTGATTTTGGCCTGCACATCAGGTTGGCAATCCTGCCGCTTCCGCCAAATATGAGACAGAATTCGTCACTGGGCTCTGCACAGTTATCGCGACAAGTTAACCTGGAAAATGGCTTAGTCACCAACCCCCACGGGAGTGAGNCGGATCTCCAGAGATCCTCCGTGATTTTGGCTTGCACATCAAGTTGGCAATCCTGCCGCTTCCGCCAAATATGAGACAGAATTCGTCACTGGGCTCTGCACAGTTATCGCGACAAGTTAACCTGGAAAATGGCTTAGTCACCAACCCCCACGGGAGTGAGCAGCACCACGTCGAGACTCCGCGAACACAAAAGGTCTCTGTTTCCCGTAAGCTCAGCACAAGAAGGTTGGGAGCTGGAGCAACGTCCGCGTGGCCGCGTACCCACAATTATTCCCAGGGACTCAAAGCAAACTCCCCAGGTCTGCGCCGCCCCCGCCAGCGTTTCTGCAAGGTTAGAGGGAAACAAACACACCTCCCTTAGGTCAACAACGGGAGCCTTCAATTCCTTTATTCAAGCTCTCCAAACACAGGGTCCTTTCATTAGCGCTATGCCTCTTGCCGTGTTTTCTGCTAGGAGACGCTACGTATTGCCGAAGGGTCATTTCCAAATGGGAACCAGCAATGAGCAACCAGATCCTTGGTTTCTAACAGAGCTAAGGGTGAAGGATGTAAACCATATACGCCCCTAAATCCCTCCTGTGGATAGGTTTCTTCATTTTTCCCCCCTTCTCAGCGTAGTGCTTGCTCAGAAGCGGGCTGAGCCCTAATGAAATCGTTTCCAAGGATGGGGCACCAGGCCTGGCCGAGACGAGCCGCCCACTTGTGTGTGCAGTCGGATGGGAGAGGGAAAGAGGGGCAGAGGCAGCGGTGGGGGAGGGAGTTTTAGGCATGGGGACAGAAAGTCATTATTTCACTAAAAGAAACATCAGTGGTGCAAGATGTTGTTGCCTGCTCACATCACCGAGGAAGTAAATTGCACTAAATGTCCCAGGTGGTGAAGGGCATCACAACTCTGTTCCCAGAGAGATGCTGCAGCCTGGTGAAAGGAACATTAGGGCATGACCATCCGGCTCTCCACGGACAGGCCCATGCTGTCACCACGAGACCAGCACCTGGAGGGTGACAGCACACGTGCATGCACCACCACGTCTCCAATGCCTCTGCAGTGCCTCCTGTCTCAGGAAAGCAAGATTTGGTCAGTTCAGCTTCCCAGAGCACTGAATTTCCATCTCTGTCTCCGCACAGAAAGCCAACTTGTCCACTCTCCCGGACTCTCGGCTGGCAACTTTCACTGATCACAGTTTAATCCTAAAACAAGGAACAGTCGTTCCTACACCAGGATGGCAGGTCCCACGAGTTGGTTACTCCCGTCCTGCCGCTGACCCATGCCTAGAGTCGTGCTCTCTGGTTTCAGTTCTGCTCTGCCCATACTCGTCACCTTCCCACTTCTTGTTTTTTCAGTGATCGATTATTTAATTTTATTCATCATACAGTTCTATCAATCAGCAAAAGGCATCTTTCTGGAGGCAGTGAGGCCACAACTCCATGAATCCGCATTTTATCAAGCACACTTTAAATGTAATTTTGTGTAGAGTAGCAGGAAAAAAATAACCAGTCTCCTCCGTTTTGTGGTACACATGCACGCACCGTCTTTCCCGACTCTTACCCTTCTGCCAGAGATCTGGTGGGACTCACTTCCTCAACAGAAGGAATGAATTGTACTGTTTTGGCAAAGCACGTCCAAAACGTCACCGAAACCTGCAGCATCGCAGACAAGGCAACCTCCAAGGATGCGACAGCCGCCGTGTAAAGCCAATCTTCAGTTATGAACCCCCCAAATCTGCTTTGTTTCGTATCAGAAGGTTAGCTACAAAGAGAAACGGGCAGGGCCTTTAGCTTCCTTGGGCTCGCACTTTGTTGTGCCTTTGGAGAGCTAGAGCTTGGAAGCGAGATGGAGAACATAATCAACGTTAATTACGCCTGTGGAAACCCCATCTCGGCTCTTTCTGTGGCCAAGGAGAAGCAAGCCTGTGTCCTGTGTCCCAGCGGTCATGGTCATTGCTGCCTACGGGATTTGGCTTCTTCTTCTTGCCTGGAACTGTAGCAAGGTGCTATGTCTGCTCCCTCCTTATTCCTCCTCCGCCTCTACTGCCACTTCTACTTTCCACAAGACTCTTGTATTACCGATTAGGACTTGGTTTATTTTGCAAGCGAACGCAGCTGCTGGCAGCAGCAGGCAAGGAGGGCCTGGAGCAATAGCAGGGGGTGGTAAGGAGGAGGACAGGGCTGTGATACCCTCTGGGTCACGTAAGATCTGATAACCTAGTGGGGTAGTGGGGGAGGACGTAGTCCTTAGCAAGGCTGGAGGGGAAAGGATGCCAGAGGCGGTTAGGGGACTTACGGGAATTTTGATGAGATAAGGTGAGTTTGCTCAGGGGCAGAGTCGGTGCTGCTGGTACTTACCCATCCTCCAGGTTCTTAAGAACAGTGCACTGAAAGGAAATCTGGGCGCCGCCTGCTAACTTAGGGTGTTGTCGCTGACTGCACAAGGTCACCGTGGAACCTACAACAGTGAGAAACTGCTTGTATACAGCCATCATTAATTCACACCACCACGATATTTGGTGTGAACCAGCGGCCGTGTCAAAGGAGGGAGTTGTTGTAGCACCTCCTGTAACTGGTGTTATGTCAGAGAATTCAGAGCTGGCTGCTTACTGGAACTCGGCAATAAACATCTCATTAAGAAAGGCCCAAGTTACTTCCTGCTGGGTGGATAACATGAAAAATAGACTCTGAGAACGGCGGTGCTCAGGTAGAGAATGTCTCTAAGTTCAGGATGTGATCATCACCTGCACAAGCCCTGCCCCTCTGAGAGCTGCGCAGAGCCAAGACAGGCTGCCTTGCGAGACGGCCGAAGAGTTTTCTGCCTCTGCAGCGCTACGTGGAGAACGTAAGGCTCCTCAAAGGCGCCTGGGCACGGCTGGTCCTGAAGGGACGGCAGTGTCTCTGTCTCATAGATAGACAGAACTATCTATGTCAGGGTCTGAACCCTGACATCCATCTCACGGCCAGAGCAGGAGAATTTGTTGAAAATCCTGTTTTTTTGATGTCTAGGAAGAGATAACACCACAAGTAAGATCATCTCTTTGTGTTTTCCAGGAAGGAATGACAAGGTGGTTCTCACAAGAACTAACACTTCTGGGCCTTTGAACACGGGCTTTTCAGTTGAGGTATTTATTAGGGCTGCTGAACCACGGCCAGAGGCCGTGCTGAACTGGATGTACGGGACAGACCTCCCCGCCCAGCCCCCCAACATGACCCCTTGCACTGACTGCTCTGCAGCGCTTTCGGCCTATCTTCCTCCATCCCGCCCGTGGGGCCGAGCAGCTGGGGACTCCCTGCACTGCTGCTGTGGGAACCCTCGAGTGCTGAGAGAGGAACCAGCGCGAGGGCCTGGATCCTGTGCCTGGTTGTCTTTGTGCGCCTTCACGCCCCACCGATGCGTGCCGGATCTAAACGGAGAACTGCTGGGGGAGGCATCTACGCCCACAGAGCTGGAGGCGCGGGATCGCCTCCATCAGAGGACACAGAGAAACACCACGGGGCCACCGAGCTGAACACGAGCCCTCACACACGTGGCCGGTTATTAACTGAGCTCCGCTGGCAGCGAGATGCCAAGAACCGTGGAAATGGAGCAGGGGAATACAGCGACCTGATAAACCCACCGGTCCCTGCCCAAAGATGCAACCACTGCAGAGCCTTTCCTTCCTCAGCCCCAGCCATGACAGCGCCGTGCACGAGGAGGAGATGAAAGTCTTGGAGCCATCAGACTCTTTTCTAGTCTGGGCAGAAAGGAAGAATATGATGGAGTCACAACTGGAGGTTAATCCCGTTAATTCTTGTTATGACTCAAGAAGCTCCATTTCTAGACCGCTGCTTTTTCCCCCAAGTTCTTTACACAATCAATTTTATTCACTAGGCACATAAATTCTCCGCTGCCATTCCACACCAGACAACTTCAGGCATGCCGTGAGTTACAAGGGAGCCATGCAGCAAAGGCCAACTCTAACAGAGTTATTTTCTGCTTTGGTTAAGTGCCCGGCTGCTGTCACCCAGCTCTCTCTGTCCTGACTTACTCTGAGCCTCCGCTCAGAGCTGCTCCGTAAATTCAGCACTACAGCTGGCACGAACACCGGGGGGCTCCCAGGTGGCTCCAGACCATTAGCGGTTGTCCGCCTCTTGGCTATCTCTCTCAGCTATCAGGTATGTAAATCCAAGCTGTGTTTTGTGGAGCCGCTAAAGATATGGCCCAGGATTTTGAAATACGCTGTTTCTTTGTTGTCCTTGCCGTTTCCCCCTAAAAGTGACAAACCAGATTATCTGGTCATTTAGTAGGAACCTAGGAACCTTGACGTTACAAGGAGGAGCACCAGGAAGAACGCAGCAGCGTGAGTACGACATACAATCACCGCGGGTTGTGCTTTCAGATGCTGTGCCCTCAGCAGTGCCAAGATCAAAGCGTTTTGCTTTGACTGATTAGAATCCAATCAAGCAGGACTTTGCTTCTGCCTTTTCCTCCACCTCAGGCCCCAGCCCAAACGACAGGCAGACACTGACTTTTGTATTTCAGCAGCAGGAGCCAAAGAGGCGAGGGCTCTGTCCCTAGAGAGCTCCCAGTTCCTGGTGTCTCTAAGCCGGAGGCGGTCAGGGGACATTCGTGACTCTTCCCGTGTCTCAAGGCTTCTGCTCGGCTGGGTACACTCAAGACGTGGTTGTGAAGCCGCCCTTCCTCTCTGAACCACTCTACCCGCTCTAGTATCAGGTCCACCCACTATACCAACATGCATCCTCGAAGATGTCGTTGAGTCAGTTCCTGTTCCTATGGCACGGCTCTATTCTCAGAAGGGTGGCCTGTATTTTTCCTGTGGCTGGAAAATACACTTCTTTATTTTCCATTCTTTCCATTGACACGGGTGTCTGGACTCCACAAAGGGCAAAATCAAGGTGGGACAACCCTTCTTCCTGGGTTGTTTCCAACCCCAGTGGGACTGAAGTGTGAGCTATTTCACAAAGAAAGAGGCCCATTCATGGGATTATTTGGTCTCCCAGGGTGACCTTTCAGGCCTAAGGGCCTCCGAGTCATTGACAATGCAACCAAAATCGGCCTTTTTCAGAAGGCTCTTTCCTCGGTCACTTCAAACTCCTCCTGGGATGGAGGTCTGAGGACCCCAGGCCCCCTTCTCTCCCTCTCACCCGCTGCACTGCAATGGAGCAATTCCTTCCCATCAAACAGGACAGGAGAGGAAAAGCACGAGAAGGGTCCAGTGAGAGACTCCTCTCAGGAGGGCTGGGCAACCATTTCTCACCAAAACCTACCTTTTGAGAGTGGCAAAAATATTTCATAAATTCTTGTCAACACCTCAAAACGGATTTGATCTGGGATTTTTCAGAAAACATGCTGAAAAAAGGTTCATATGTTTGCCTCAATGGTTTCATGCTGAAGCATTTTGGATTTGCCACTTAAAACTGTGGCTTTTCCTCTCTCTCCACTTCTCTTTAAAAGTGTTTTTCTTCACTTTGAATGCTGGGAAAACTCCGGAAATATTAGAATTTTTTTTTGCCTTGATTAAACCAAAACATCCCATTTAAAGCTCCTCCTCCCTAAGTTACTTCTTTCTGGTTTGCTTGTGTGCAGGAGAGCTGCAAGTGGGGTAAAATAACAACTGGACTTCAATGAAACACCTTCCCGTCTTGCGCCTTGCTCAGCAAAGTGACAAATGGTTCCCCCGCATCTTGTCCCAGTGTCCTAAGACCGGGATCAAAGCTTTCCGTAAGAAACAAGCACCTTGGAGAGAGGGAGAAAGAGGGAAAATGGGCCCAGGCGAGGCATCTTGTCAAGAGCCCAGCTTTTTAAACCACTTTGAACTCGTGGCACACCAAAACGTAGCATTACTTGCAGCACAGGGCAGCAGCATCTCTGGTATATTTACGCCAGGGTTGTTCTCCCACAGCAAAAGGCTTCGTGATGCTTCAGCACCTCCCAAGATCAACGCTCCTTCCACCCTCCCTTGGATTTCAGTGTTTATGGGTTTTTTTTTACTGAGTTAAAGAAAGGGGCAAAATTCAGCCCTGGTGTTTACGAGCTCATTAGCACTCCTCAGCAAGGGAGCCGGCACCATGGGGTTGATACTAAGCGCTATCTACTCTTTCCCTCCTCTTCCCCACCCTGGGAAGCGATACGGTTTGATTCCCTCGTCAGATCCTTTGTTTATGGCCAGAAACCCTGACGTGCTGAAATCCATAACCCTTTGACCCACGAGGTTTTTTCCAGGTACTCGCTGCAGACGATCGCACAGTCCTGTGTGACATACGACTGTTTATTGAAAATATTTTATTGCCTTCTAAAAAAATCAGTTTTAATAAACTCCAAAGAGAGACAGTAAGTAGACCAGCAAAATTATTTAACAAACTCAATTATCTGGCATTTTCTTTCTCTGCAGGAAGAGAGCCAGTTCTGCAAGAACAAGCTGAGAAAACCTGGTTTTGCTGTAGTTCATAGAGGTTGAGCTCCTCTGACTGCACAGCATTTATGCTCGAGTTCCAGCAGAACTTCAGGTGAAATCAATGAATCGATTCATTGGTTTCAGCTGGAGTTTGATCAGCACCTTGCACCTGAGTCAGGTAAGAATAAGATCAACAGTTTTCAGAGGCTGAACAAGCCACTAACTGCACAGCCATGCAGTCTTTGCCAAGGAAAACCCCTCATGTTGGTCTGAAACTTCTTTTCCCCTCCTCTGGGTCAGCAGCTACCACTCTGCGCTGAACCTGCACTCTGGAGGAAATGCACCACGAGATGCGGACAGTTGCGCTATAAGGCAAGAGACCAGCTTCTAGCACGCACAAGTGCAGTGCAGATGATTCTCCTGAAATTCATGCTCTGCAGAAGACGACATGGGAAGGGAGGGTCTTCCATAATGCTCCAGCTCTTCTAAGGAGATACTACTGGAGCCATGAGAATGGTAACTCCACCCTCACACTGACTGTGAAATACAGAAAATGGCATCGCAGACAATGGCATTTCTTTTTAGGGTTGTGTTCTGTGACCTCCATTTTGAGAAGATGCATGAGAAGATAGCCCCAGCTCCTGAGGCTGTGCTTTGCCTCACCTATTTTAGAAAGTCCACTGTAGTCACCAGCACAGTACCTGAATACATCTTCCCTCCTCCCTCTCCCACTTCAAGTTCCATACAGTGTTTTTCCCCCAACACGTAATTATGAAACACTTCACGTTACTCCGTGCCCCAAACTGAAGGTGTTAACCCCTGGCGAAAGGAGAAAAAAAAAAAAAACAAAACAAAAAAACAGCTCTGTTACTCTGGGGCCAGTCTGTCACCAATACAACCCTTTCCTTGGCCATGTCTGATCTTCAGTGAAAGCTAGCAGTGTCTGTAAGTGAAAGTTTTACTTCCGGGTGACAGTGGTTTGTAAGCCAGCTCCGCACCGGGATGTTTTAGCAGTATCCATAGAAAGATGAGTAAGTCACCCCTGCAGCTGGGAAACCTCTCCCATTCCCCAATTTGACCCATAAGTCATTTTCCAGCAAACACCGTCCTAGCGAGCACGTAACTGCTTGACCTGCGCAGGAGTCAGAGGCGAGTGTGATTCTCGCAGCCGTCATCGGTGGACTGCACCAGCTCGGTCGCTTCCGAGGCAGCCATGCCCACCCCGTTGTGCACAGCGTGGCTATGATTCAGATATTCTTCCTGGCCTTTTGTGGTGCAAGAGTCACTGTTAGGAACCACTCTGTGTTTCTTCTGCACCTGCTCCAGTATCTGCAGCACCTGGAATTAGTAACAACAGGCCTGAGCAGGTCAGGAATTAGGGGGAAGCCCTCACTTCTTCTCCAGCTATTGAAATAATGCCTTACTCTCTTTCAAGCTACGTGTCTGGGCTCAGCCTTGGGATTACATTAAGCATTTCTGTCTGCTCAGAGGTCTCTGGGACAGGTGTAAATGGAGAGCCTGCCCCACAGAGGTCCATGACCTTGGGTCTCAAAGCTCTTTCCGCGAACGAATCGGTCTCACCTCACGCGTTCCCCAGCAACCTGCATGGCACCGAGAGGTGCAGTGGTAGTCTGGAGGCGGGATTAGGACACAGGCAACATTGAGCTCTGTTTTCCTGCTCGTTCACACTGCCCTATGGCAAGTCCTCATCCTATCACAGATTTCTTCACCCCCTTATGGAACTAGGAAACCCCCAGTCTGAAACCCACTTAACGGAGGTGGAGAAAGGGAGCAGAAATAAAATCAAGATTAATTTTACCTGAGACTTGGGGATGATACCGACTCTGAAGAATCCTATGTTTCCACCATCGATTTTGGTGCAGTCCACAACGGTGGAGGCAATGTTCTCTGGAGACGGCCCATCACAAAGAACTGCATCCACCTGAAGAGCAGCAGATGTTCACACCAAATTCCCCTCAGGCATTTGGGAAAAGAGAGGGTAGTTTCCCCCTCTCAACAGCAGGTAGTTATTATCAAAGGCAACTCTGCTTCTTCCTACCCCACTATTGATACTAACTAAGGGCTGAATTTGGAATGAACAAACTTAATCAAAGCAAAGCGAGAGAGCGCACTATTGGGTGCAGGTCAGCAGTACAGCAAAAACAGATTTACGTCACCTGAGGAGCTTTGAAGAAGCCCCATCCACAAAGCAAATGTGTAGAAAACCAGATTTTTGAGGCGTTAGAGGTGGAAGATTTGTACCACCTTTTGTTTAAGACCACCCTCACACAAGCTGCCACGAATACACAAAATGTAGTACGCTTAGGATGTGGCAGTGAAATGAAAGATGGCCATCTGAATGGCCATGACCTTTGTACTTGCAGAACTTATGAAAGTTCTAAAAGCCAGGAATATTTTAGCGCTTTGGCACCAGTTTTAGACTAGCTTCAGCTTTCGATGGGACTCCCCAGTGTTCTGACAGCNCGACCTTTGTACTTCCAGAACTTATGAAAGTTCTAAAAGCCAGGAATATCTTAGTGCTTTGGCACCAGTTTTAGACTAGCTTCAGCTTTCGATGGGACTCCCCAGTGTTCTGACAGCTCAACGCCAGCTGGAGCACTGGCACATTCAGGCATCAGTGGTTTTATTGCTTGTAAGCAAAGCAGCATTTTTTTGTTGCTCATATCATTCTGGGTTGGAAGATGAACTAAGTCATGTTGCCAAGCCATAACTATACTGTATAAATCAGAAGAATTTTGGTTTCCCACCAAGTTCTGTATTTCACACTGTTCTTTCTCTGTGACACCAACAGGAGGAGCGTCCATGAGATTTTTTTAACGAGACGCTTTCCCAGATTCTTGACATCATCTATTGACTCGCCTACTGGAAACAAAGCGGTAGCGTTCTTCCATCCCCACATCTTTTGGGACCAGCTGGGATGAAAAGACACAGAGCCCCAATTACCTTATCTCCCAGCTTGGCATACACTTGGTTGTGGTGTGTTGTGTCTGCCTCTCCCGTCGGGTTAGCTGATGTGACCACAATAGGGCCAACCTGGTGGCAGAAAAAAGGCAATAAGCTCGGAGTGGCTTTTGCTGTGTAAAACAGGTGAATTGAGCTCTGAAGTTCACTCGTGAGTCTCTGCGACTCTAAAGAGAATTGTGTGACTCACCCAGGTATATGTGGGCAACTATAGTCCCACCAAACCTGCGTACAAGTGACTAACACCCTCCTGAACTGGGGTTTACTGATGTTGATTAGGAAAGAATATTTTGTTTTCCAGCAATAGCAATTGCCAAAGAGCTGCGATGTCTGTCCCAGAAAAGAGTAGAATGTACAGGCTATCACAGTTCCTCTGGCCACATTCTGGACTTTCTGAAGTTATTCTGGCTTTAGATAAGCCCGTGCTTGCAACAAAAATGTTGCGTGTAGGAAATAAAAGCGTCTGTTAATTACATCTTTTCTGACTTTCTGACCTGGTGGTTATTCCTTTCACCCTCTTTTCTGCAATAAAATCAGCTACCAGCTGCCTGCATACCCCACCCCTTCTTAATGATCTTTTTCTTGCAGGGGTTACTCATTATGGCACTTTTCACTCCCCAAACCTCTCTGAACATGCTAGGATCCTCACCTCATTGAGAAAAGAAAAAAGGGAGGAGAGGTGACATGCCAAGAGGGCTGAGAGAACGCTCCAGCCTCTCACTATCCTTCTCCCCTCCAGCAGGCCAGAGGACCTGAGTGCTACTGGCCAACACCAAGCCTGCTCCCTAGACACCGGAATGGCAAGGCCTGGTCACCAGCACTGCCGGGGACGAGTGTGCTCTGGCCACTCACCAAGTCGATGAGGTGTGTAGTGACAGAGCAGTCGGGGATGCGGATGGCAACGCTCTGAGGGGTGCCGACATATTTAGCGGAGTCTTTCATTCCCAGGAAGTCCACCCATTCACCTGCACAAGGAAGAGTTGCACGGCACTTACGGACGTACATCAGTCCAAACACAACGATCCCACCAGAAATGTCGCCACGGAGCGTGTGGCGTTGCAGGGACGCATGACTTAAAAGTTGGAGTTTCAAAGACAAAGCTCTCCACAGAGCTTGGAAGTAACAGCATTTCCTCACCTCTGGGAACCACCAAGCTAATAGGAGATGGCCAGGCAGCCTCCATGAAGTCCCAGAGGAGGGGAGTGAATAAATGCTTTGCAGGTTCCAGTTGCTTTAGGCTAGAAATCCAGAGTGACATGGGGCGATCCTGAGCCTGGCGCTTGGAGCTGGAAAGGAGGCAAGAAAAATGAGCCTGGAAGTAAGATGGGGACTTATTTTCAAGCTGAAAAGGAAATTGTGTTGGTGAGGCCCAGAGTTAAGACAAGGTGTGTAGGCTCTGCCCCAGGCCACCAGTCCGTAGTAAAAGCAGGACTGTTCAACAGATGACCTGACAGGAAGGGGCATTAATGACTATTCCCAGTCAGGAACGTCTACTCCAAATCAAAGTTTTAGCTTGTTGAATAGTGATGGGTAGAAGTCCCAACTGCCCAAGTTCTCAGCAAACTCCACCAATACGAAGGGTCCCATCTGCTTACAAAAGTACAGCTAGAGGCATGTGTTAAACATGAGGGGGAGGGTTGTTGCAACAATAAGTACCTACAAACATGTATAATAATCCCCTGCCCCATTTGTCACTTCTTTGATTTCCTTGTGATATCCAAGCTACCCGGCTCCATCACCTGCCAGGAGCCTTCAATATCCTAGAGGACAATTCCAGTTCACCTGCCTCCTTTCCTCCTTTCCGGGTCTTCTCCCCCAGGCTAGTCACCTCGCTGTTCCCATGAAAGCTAAGCTATGTGTCTCATTCATTGTTCTCAATGGTTGCTGCAACTAGTACTCAGTAGCAGCTGCAAGTCCTAGAGGTTCTTTAGACTAGCCAAGGAAGCCTTACTGGGGCAGCAAGACCAATACTTACTGGTGAGCTTTCTCCACAGCATCAGGCCGATTACAGGCTGCCACAAGCACATACACAGTATCTGTGGGGATGCCGCAAGTCCCTCCATTCTTCAGGATATCTGTTGGCATGAGAACAGGGCAGAACCCCTTGAGTGACTAGAAGTGAGGGGCTGTAATTCACAGAAAAGCTGTCACAGACAACACAGCCAATTTGGTGCTCTCATCTCCTTTTCCCAACTAACAAAGCATTTCCTCTGGCAGTGCACTTTCTAGCATTCATCCAAGAGGAGATCTGGCATTTAGGGGAGTTCTGGGCCACGTTCATCAGGGCCAGAAGTCACTCAGCCCTGTGGAGAGAGCAAGCACCATGCACTTGCCCTGCTTCCTCTGTACAAAGCTTTCAGTGGCAGCCCCAGCCTGGAGCATTCAGGTATCGCAGACTGGATGAGCAGACAGGGACATGACACAGGAGGGACAGCAGCAAATTCACTGCTAAACCCAGCTCCTATCAAGGAACTGGTCCCAATTCCCCCATAGTGTATTTAGCTTCTAATGACTCTTGTAGCTTGTCCCACTTCATCAAAACGCCATCAGATTATCACGGTTTCCAGATCTGGATTGGAAAAGTGTTCTTTTAACAATGTTCTGCTACAAAACCTCCCAGAATTTACCCTCCACCCCCACATCATGACCTACGTATTTCCCTTACCTGCAATTCTCTTGACTGAGGAAGCTTTCCTGGCAGGCAGGTGAAGGCACTTGGTCATTCCTCCCCCCACACCACTAAGCTGCACAATGGGCCTGCCCATTGGCAAGCAGGAACCCTCAAAGATGCTGCTGAAAAGGGCAGACAGGAAGCAGTAAAAGCTGACCAGACCAAAGATGAGAGTGGCAGCAATGTCATAGCCAGCTGGAAGAGCATGGATGGCATCCAGCAAGAAGCTGACAGCGACGAGCGAGAAAGTGAGGGAGTAAAAGAACCAGGCGATGTTTAGAAAGAGTGTGCAGAAGACAATGAAGCCATTGAAGAGCATGAACGCAATGATGCCTACAGCTGCATGGAAGCTTCTGGTAGTGCCATAGAGGCCACCATACCTTGTCAAGCCCCAGATGATCCACATGACAGCATAGAGAATGAAGGCACTGCTCTCCAAGGTTTTACCCCGGGCAAAGGCCACTGAGCCACCTAGAAGCTTAAGGATCCCACCAGCTACCACTACCCATGGAATTACAACAGTAGCAAGTGGGGCCTGTGGGTCCCCTGGCATTGTTATAGCAAAAGAAGCGAGGACACTGCATGCATAGCCAAGTACTTCTGCATCTGCGTACTTGGAATACCCTAGGTAGGGAGCGTGAAGGTCTGCCCCTTCACGAAGCTTCAGAAAACTGCTGCGAGCAAGAAGCGCCTTCACAGCACCCTTCCCTGTTGGGATCTTGGCACCAGCTTTCGCGTTGTACAGGTGAATTAGAGTCATCAAGGCTGAGGCCACAAAGATTGCCACATCCACACCTTGGGGTCCACCTTCGAAAAATCCTTTGGGACGGCAAGCTAACGCAATGCAGTAGGCCACATAAACCAGCAAATACACACCATCCGCTGGGCTCTTAAGAGCGAGAAAAAGAGCCAAGAGAACAAAAAGAATTGAGAAAACCACGAGGAATGGAGTAGGAAAAGACGGCTCCTCTGGCTGCCAGACTGGGTACAGAAGGCAATAGCCTCCAGCAAATTTCAGGATGGAAGTGAAGCCAAAGAACGTAGCCATTAGTACATCCATTGCACGGTATGACAAAATGCAGATGCCAATCTGATAGATCCCAGCTGCCCACAGCCAGGGCACTTGACCGATAAATAGTTTGCCAGTGACACCCAGAAGCCTACAGCCAAAGACACTGGCAGACAGCATGTTCAGGATCAGACCAGTGGCTGCAAAATGATTCACGCTGCCACTGGTGGACTGGATCTGTTCATGGGTCTTTTTCTTGGCCAGATCTGTGCCAGGGATGGCAATTTTCTCTTTGGTTAGGAAATAAAGAGTCCTTCCCAGAGCAAAATACCCACCAACAAAGCAGACAATCATGTAATTGCAAGCCACAGCAGAGGAACCGAAAGCTGCGCTATAACGCATGGCAACTTCATGAGCACTGGCAAGTGACAGAGCAGAAGCAACCATAGCTAGGATGACCTCTCTGCAAAGGAAGCCCACCGCTGCAATAATGAGTAGTGCCAAAGTAAATGCGACCAGGCCAGGCACCAAAGCATTGCGGAAATCACCAGCGTCGTTCAAAACTCCTTGCCCTCCCAGGATGAAGACCACTCCATAGCCGCACCAGAACACTGAGATGGTCAGGCAGAGAGACAAGAACAGGGAGGCATTTCTTAGGCTTCTCCGAATTCCTGTGAAACAAATGACAGCGGAGACAGAAGTGCGATTTCGAGACAGTAGGGTATGGAAAGCGGTAATTAGGACAGGCAGCTGTGCTATAGGCACATGGTGATTGGGAGCATGATCGCTACGCTAGCACGGAGCTGCACAGGTCCTGCATGATGCTAGGAAGAGCTATCACGAGTGTGGGTAGCTCTGCACCATGCCCCATTACACTGTGTAGACATGACTGTAAAGACTCCATCAGCACAACGCTCTGTGCTCATCAGAGTGCCTGAGGTGAGCTCAAAGTACTTGAGTTCCTTCAACTAAGTACTGTACGAGGCCTGGCATGCAGTTTGCCATAATGGAGTTGAGGTTCAGCAAGCCATTGTCTTATCTTCCTCATGATGCCTACAAGACTCAATANTAGGAAGAGCTATCACGAGTGTGGGTAGCTCTGCACCATGCCCCATTACACTGTGTAGACATGACTGTAAAGACTCCATCAGCACAACGCTCTGTGCTCATCAGAGTGCCTGAGGTGAGCTCAAAGTACTTGAGTTCCTTCAACTAAGTACTGTACGAGGCCTGGCATGCAGTTTGCCATAATGGAGTTGAGGTTCAGCAAGCCATTGTCTTATCTTCCCCATGATGCCTACAAGACTCAATAGCAAGACCATAATATATTAACGCGAGTTGAGTCCTGACACCTCTTACTTTTGGTGGTTTGTTTTGTTCCTGCTGTAAGCTGTCAGGCCCAACGTTTGAACCACAAGTGTCATACAACCTGCTGGATCCCCTTAAATAATTTGGCCTTCTCAGAAGACAGAAGCACAGGAATTGCAAAACTCATTCTTTCTCAAGAACTATCCTGTTTGGTATCCTAATCCCCCAAATGACAAAGACCTTAACCTAAAATACTTCAAGTTGCATGGAGCCCACTTATACCCCCAAGCAATATCACAAAGTACCTTATTTTTACTGCTATGCTTTCTCACCTCATGGTGTGAGGATACTGATGAGCACGGACAGACCTGAAAGCTTCCTTCCAAGCTGGAGCTTTGTAATGGACCTATGCTTCATTTGTTCCTCAGAGTGATACAGCTTTGTGAGCCAGACTCAAGCTGGGAAGGGAAGCAAGAGCCCTGCTGAACGAGTCCCCAAGTTACAGAGGGCTGTAATCGCACAAGCACACATCTCTTGGAACAAGGGAGCACAGGAATTCCTGCCTTTGGTAGGGAGCTGTTGATTCCCACCAACTGTGAAACGTCACCTGCCCGGTGGTCCATCCCATACGGTCCCATCAATACATCCACCTCTAAGTGCTTTCTACTAACACTCTGTGCCACCACCAACTGAGAGAAGAGGTGGACCTATGTTTTATGGGTTAAAACGCGGATTTTCATGTCCTCACCACTCCTAGTTAAAAAGGAGAAATAACTCAGCATTCACTCTAAAAAGTACGGACTTTGTTATAGCCAGTGGTATTTTTCTCTCAGGTAAGTAGATCTCTTGCCATGTACACGTCGACATGCCATTTCAATCCACAGGTGCCTAAAGTACTCTCAGAAAGCCTGGGAACCGTGTTTAGGGAAATCATGTTTTCAGTCTGTTAAAACTCTCAGAAATCCCGGTAAAGCATTTGTTCAAAACTAACACTGATTTCTTCGGTTGCCTATATAGGAAAAACCTGCTGTGCTGACGTACTCCTCTAGGAGAACGAATCAGCGGTCTGGCAAGGCTGCCACGGTGTGTACAAACCTGTTGGCAAAGCAGAGCAAATACATGCAAAGCTATAGAAGGGGGAGGCCTTGAAGCTGGCCATCGTCCCTGTCTTACCTGCATACGCCAAAAGAGACGAGAAAATCAACAGAAGGACTCCTAGAGCTGTGCTGGGGATCAGAGGGGTGGCTCTGGGTGAACTGTAGAAATGCACTGCCAGTAGGAGCGAGCCTGTGTGTGAGAAGGGAGGGGGGAAAAAAAAAGAGCGAGCTTGTAAACTTTGCCCAAAAAACCCAGGAGAGAACCAGAGCAGCAAGAGCAGGGATCAGAGAGAAAAAAACAGCAGTACGAGATCTGAAACAAATGAAATCTGAGGAGCCGGGGGGGTGGGGTGTGTCATAACTTGGTTTGTGTTCAAGGTCTCACCTCTTTCTGGGTGCCTACTTTTAAGAAACTTGAGATTAATCATGTTTGAAAGGGCTCCTCCGTTGTCAGATAAAGGTAAAATCAGCTCTCCGATTCCAACTACACAAGGCAGACAGACACGTGCAAGCTCTACAGATGATCACATGAGCCTTGCACCTATAGAAAACTAGCCTAAAAGTGAGAAGGAGCAGCACTCAGAAAGACTAAACGCAAAGAAGGAGCAAACGAAAGGGAGCGAGCACAGAAAACAGAGCTGCAGGGAAAACGGCTAGAAAAGGAAAAGAGAGGAAAGTGCATCCAAATAAAGATCGTTTATGAAAATGACTACCAAAAAGTTTTGATTTGCTTCCCACCCAGGACAGATTGAGTACAAAAGTTCAGGCCAGCACCTTAAAGCCAAGACAAATATTTCGTTGGCTGCTGAAGCAGGCGCAGGGATCTCTGGATCTAAAAGCTTTACCGAGGCAGAAAAGATTCAGAATAAACAGACTCTTTAGCCCCCTTTGAAAAGGGGGTTGTCCATGAAAGCTAGTCCCAACCCCATCCTCCCGTGCCAAGAAGACTCGATCCCTACCTGCGGAAATGCCCAAGAGCCCTATGGAGGAATGCAGTGACTCAGCTTTCCCGTCTGCCATCGCAGAGTCCGCTGAAGACCCAGATGCGGGCTGAAATGCTGCCTCTCTTTCCTCCCTAGCACTTTATAACCAAACCAACTCCACCGGCCTGCGTTCCTCCCTGCTCTCCACCCCTTTTCCCTACAAACATCTTCTGTTAGTGGTCCTTTCTGCATGCGGGAGGAAATGCAAACGAGTTCCTCGCTGCAATAAATTTCAGTCTGTGAGTCAGCACGGACTGCTGGTAGCTCCCTCCAGGGGCCTGTTAATTTTACTGTTGATTAACCCTTGTTAAAAAAGACACTTGAAAAATAACGCTGAGGGTTTATTACTATTACTGCCTTTTTGCTACTGCCAGTGAGGAAATTACACTGGTTAAAATTAAGGTTTTTTAAAGAATCCATCTTGCTGGAGCAAACAAGTACTTTGCAAGCCCAGGAGCTCCTTGGGGACCAGTTATTTCTCCCAACACTGGCCACGGTCCTGCTGTTTGTCCCCGTCACAGCTATGAATGCCTGGCACCACCGCCCTGCGCTGGGCAAGCCCAGGGCAGATTCAGTGCCATCCCCTTAAAGGTGACTCCTCTCCATGCGTCAGTCCACATCCACCTGATCCTGCGCACACTCGTGTGAAACTCCTCCCGAGTGCTTCTCACGAGTGAGGTGTCAGTGCAAACAGGCAGTCTGGAGACCATCAGTATGAGGACGAGCCTAAAGGAGCCTTGCTGGCTTTCCAGGAGAGACATGAAGGCAGTGAGTGAGCATCAGTCGCTGCTGTACCCCGAAGGCGACGTGAAGGACCTATACACGGCTTCCTACTCCTTCCCACAGAGAATACGTGATCGGGGCACAAAGGTCTTCACCAACAGAGGAGAGGCTGCAGAACGCAGCAGGCACCGGCCTCGGCATCGTGTTGGGTCACACGTCAAGTGGGAATGAGGCAGAGAACTGCTCTGTGAGAGCTAACAGGGCTTTGATGGAAAACAGGGGCGAGACTTGCCTGCACTGATGTACATTCCTCCATCGTTTGGTTTGTGTGCAATGGATCGGTGCAGGGCCTGTTCCCGTGAAGGACTCGGCTCCTGTTCCCATCAGCTCCAGTTAGAGCAAACTCCACTCTCAGCCTCTCAACAAGATAAAAGATGCAGAACAGTGTAAAGAGCGTCACGCTAACGTTACTGGGCTGGTCAAGGACAACTCTGCAGGGGTCCTACAGCAGCAAGCTGTGATGTTCCTCTTGGCAGATCCCGCTCTATGCTCCCCCATAAGTCAGGCTCCACAGCCGGGGCTGGAGGACAGAAAAGCTGTTGGAAATGGGACTTACAGCCTCACAGAGCGGAGCTCCAAGACAGGCCTCCAGGATCATCCAAGAGGCATTAGGTCTGTAGGAGCATCCAGAACAGCCTCAGGGTCCACAGATGCCGTCAAACGACTCCGCTCCTCCTGCTCTCTGAGCCAGCTGGAGCACGAAGGCATGCTTCCGCTGCACAGCTGGATCCCTATAGTGCCTCCCAAACTTTCCTGGTTTCTTCAGAGCTTTGGAGAACAGGTATCTTTAACTGTGTTCACCCTTCAAGATGAGCTTTGAGGCAACAAGGTTGCTTCACACACATTAACGCAGATTAAAGCAAGGTGTTAATATTAAAGCCCAATGCCTCTACCATAATAAATGTGTGCAGGCAGACATTCCCACACAGAATGGAATAACTCAGCTGAAAAGTATTATTTATCAAGAACACGTTCATTGCAGATAGATCTTTAGGTTCAATGTCTCTTGAGATGGATCTCACTACACGAGGAAGCAAGCATTGGAACAAGTCTGGTTTGTCCGCTTACACCTAACCAATTATATCGGTGAGGGGAACCAGCTCAGTCAGTTTGCAACAGGCCGAGCTAAACGATGGGGTCTGCAGCAAGCAGTGAGTTTGTTAAATCGTCAGCCTCTGGCTGTCTTTGTCCCATCATTAATGGGACTGCTCTCTGAACAGTTGAAGGAGGGAGAAACTATCTGTTCAAGTCGCAGCGTGATTCAGCTGTGTTTTAATGCAAGAGGAAAGAATACATTTCTAAAGCACAGTCAGAATACCTCCGACACCAAAATAAACAGCAGTGAAAAGGCTTTGGGTGTTTTCCACACATCTCTCAGTTTAGTTCCTGTTCTGGGCAATAAAAGCAATGGAAAGGAAAAGCCTGTATTAGATCAGCTGGACTGCAAGTCCTTTCTCCACGTGCTTTTTGTTCCTGCTTGTACACGCAGCAGCTAGGAGTATGTGGTGCCTGACGGCACTAGTTTTAAGAGACACATGCAATAAATGAAGTCTCATGCATTAGTAATGAGTATCTTCCTCATGCCTGCTACGACTAACAAACTTGCGAAAACACTATTTCATTAGACAGAGCATGCACTTCATGTCTCTTCCAAACATGAGAGAGACCCAAGGAAAATTTCTTACAAATAACTTATAAATAAACGGGAAAAACATTCGTCAGCCATCCTGCATGAAGTTTTTCATTCTCTGAAAAATGGCAAGGCAGCCTCAATAGGCCACAGTTACTTCAACAGTGCAAAGTTGAAAAGGAGCAGTACACGATCATCTCAGGTGTCAGCTTATAAAGGACAAGGACCAACAACGCATGAGCAAGAGGTTTTCCCCATCGCATGCCGTGAATCTTGGTGCCGTGTGCCCCTACAGAGGCCAGGGCTCTGCCAATTCCTGGTAACCCTTTCCTGGCAAATGGAGAAATGGTGCTGTTGATGGAAGACTCGAGTTAACAATTTCTAACCTCAGGACCCAAAGGCCAGGAAACTACTACAACTGAGTGTAAAATGTCTGCTCTTGAGAGTTGGGATATGAGGATAAGAACATTTAAAATCAGAAAAGGAAATCTTGGTGTTAACAGACTGAGGCTGCCTATGCAGTGTAGCATTTACAAAAAATTAGGCACAGAGAGGAACGCACTGGCTTGATCACTTGCTCTGGGCAGGCTCCCTTTAATATCATCTTATGTGCAAAGGCTTTGGTACTTTAGTCTGAAAGAGAATGGAAAATCGGCAGCTTAGAAGGAAAAACACAGCTGCTCTGTCGAACAGGTCACGTCAGCTGGGGATGCTTTAGAGACAACGTGCTGGGAAGAAGATCTGCAAGGGAGCAGTCAGTTGAGGAAACAAATAATATTTACATGCCCTGCCTGTGGCACTGGAAAGAAAACCTTCTTGCCAGTAAGAAATTCAGCCCAACCCTCCTGGCCCCACCTGCTCCTGGGGGAGGGATCGCCCTATAAAAGACTCCAGGCAGCGAACAGAGAGGCACAGCAACCTGGGGCTCTCCAGGGAATCCTCCTGCTCTGGTTGTGACCATGGCAAAGAGAGTGGCTGTCGTGCTGGCTGGCTGCGGGGTCTACGATGGGAGTGAGATCCACGAGTCTTCTGCTGTGCTGGTGCATCTCAGCAGGGAGGGGGCACAGGTAAGAGGCACCCAGGCAGGCTCCTGCCCCATCTCTGGCTCCTTTTGCCCTGCTCTGCTTTTCCATCTCTCCCTCCCTTGCAGAAGGTACTTGTCTCTAAGGAGCTCTGCAGCTTGCTGGGCAAATCACAAGCTCCCCATTGCTGCTAGGGTAGTCGCAAAGCATGCGTGACTGGAGTTAAAGCAAACAGCACAGTGCCGAAGCTGGTACAGCAAGCGTGGAGAACGCCCATGCTCTCACAGCTTTGCTGGCCAAGAGGATTGGCTGGGTGCTCTGTGTTGAGTGTATCCAAACCCTGAAACAAACTTTCCTAAATGCATTCTCTGTTCTTTTTGGCTTGCACTTCCTCTTTTCTGCTTTGCTATTTCTGTTTAAAAGACTGCTATTGTTTTCGGCTGTTTGAAATGCACCTTTTTAAGCCCTTGAAGATTAGAACTGAAAATAGACAAGTTCTTGTGAATTGAACTTGAATACGGGTAAAAAAGGCGACCCTCATGCAGACGCTCTAATAGTCCATTCGTCACGACAGCCACTCTGCGGGACTGGAAGAGGAGGGAGAGGAGCCTTATGTAACATTAACCTCAGCTCCGAGCCACCCCCAAATTCGGGAATCGGAATTGCTCTATTAAATACAAAGGCACAGTGGTGATGTACACGTGCCCACCCAATTCCAAAAGCGTGTATTCTCTGTTTGCCTTAAAGCTGACACTTGTCCAAACCTTTTCTCTGCTGTCTATAATTTTGCCCCTCCTTCTCTCCTGGAGCTGCTGCAGTTGCTTCCCTCCTGCCATACCCTGAATTGGCAGGCTCGGAGCACCGACCTGCACTCATCCCTTGATGAGCAGGGACCTCAAGCGGAGGAAACTCAGGCGTTATTTCAACCCCCTCCTTTGATTTTTCAGTCATGCTTGCCTAAGGAAACAAAGAATGGCATAGCATAGACTAGACTATTTCAGTTGGAAGGGATCTACAACGATCATCTAGTCCAACTGCCTGACCAACTCAGGGCCAGCCAAGTCAAAGCATGTTGTTAAGGGCATTGTCCAAATGCCTCTTAAACACTGACAGGCTCAGGAACTCTCTAGGAAGCCCGCTCCAGGGTTTGACCACCCTCTTGGTAAAGAAATGCTTCCTCCCATCCAGTCTAAACCTCCCCTGGCACAGCTCTGAACCATTCCCACATTTCCCGTCCCTGGATGGGGAGAAGAGGTCAGCACCTCTCTCTCCATGCCCTCTCCTCGTGAAGCTACAGCAAGCCATGAGGTCACCCCTCAGCCTCCCTTTCTCCAAATGAGACAAACCTAGTCCTGAGCAGCTCCTCACAGGACGTGCCTTCCAGGCCTTTCACCAGCTGTGTTGCCCTCCTCTCGACGCATTCAAGGACCTCCATATCCTTCTTAAAGGTGGGCCCCACAACTGCAAAGATTAGGCAGTCCTAAAATCCATCGCCCACCTGTTTGCCATCTTCCACTCTTAATTTCTGTGTGTGAGCTTGGAATAGTTCTGAAGGAAGGGGAAGCACTTTCCAGAAAAATAGATACCCTGGCTTTGGGAAAACAGTGGGTGGGAGAATAAACTCGAAGCCCTGTCTGTGCGGGAGGCACGTGGTTTGACAGCAGCTTGCTGGGTAGTCAGCACCCACAGGGGATGACTGGCTTTGTGGGGGCAGCTGGGGCAGGGTGGGGACTGTCCCACTGAAGGTGACCGCTTGGGACGCGCATGGAAACCTCTATGAAATGGCTTCACCACTGGCTCTTGGGACACCTCGTTTTCCTAGGAAGGAAAGGAGTCACTGCTCCCTCTCCAGCATGTCAGGCCCCAAGACAAGCAGTGTGGGCTAGCTTCTTTGCTTTCACCTAACAACACCCTCATTCCTATAAGGTCAGGGTAAATGCTCCTGCGCAGAAGCTACAAAAGACTTTTCTTTCTTTCTCCTCCCTATGACAATAACCTTCCTGATGCCAGTATCAGGTACAGATACAGATCAGATGAGCCTCAAGTCACTGCACTCACCAGCAAAGTTCTTTCCTAACAAAGTAACTCAAGCATTTCAATTCACTACCTGTGATCTTTAACATGCTTAGGATGCATGATTGAACGTTAACAGACCTTTCCCTTCCCTCCGCAGGCAGAGGTTTATGCTCCCGATGTTGACCAGATGCATGTGGTAGACCACGTGAAAGGACAGCCAACTCCGGAGAAGCGCAACGTGCTTGTTGAAAGTGCCAGAATAGCCAGAGGCAACATCAAGGATCTAGCTAAGCTGGACGTCAAGGGGCTGGATGCCCTAATCATACCAGGTAGGACGGCGTGCGGGGTCTGCATACCCAGCATCTTGGGAACAGCTTAGATATGCCATAAGCCTTGAATGACATGGGAGTCATGGGCTGGAGAGGAACTGGGTCACTGGGGAAGAAGACAGGCTGGAAGCAGGGACTGGAAGGACAGACGTCTTCCATCGGCGCTGGCACGCTAGCTTGGACTTACATTAAAAGAGAACACAGCAATGCAGAAGCTTATCCCAAGCGGAGAGGGCAGATAACTGCCAACTGAATTATCCTCTGTACCATCTGCTGAGCTTTCTTTCCCTGGGTGTAAAACTATGCCCTCCCTCACCAACATGCCTACCTCCTTATCAGAAGAAGAAGAGGCTGGGATAGAGAGGGGGTGACTCAAAGCAGAAAGCTTGGTCGGTCTGGTAATTCATCTTGAGTGAAAGTTACCACCATGTGGTTTCAGTGGGGATGGATGAGGCCTGGAACAAGGATTAAGAGACAAGTGAAAACTCATCAGCATGTTCCTCTGTAATTGAGAAAAGAACTCATGGGTGAAACACAGCACCTGACAGAGCATTTATGCCTCTCTGCCTCAGTTCTGTATGGAAGCAAGAAAGGTGCTTCGATGTCCCATCTCCTGGCAGTCAGCTCACAAAGGTTCAGCTTGTCCGTTTTTAATTCTTTTATCAATGTTGGACAAATATTGCCATCCACCAAAAACATTTTTGCATTCTACTAAGTAATGGCTGAAAAAAACCCCTGCCCTGGAGTACTAATCTTTCCGTCTAATCTGTTTCTCTTTTCTCAGGTGGCTTCGGAGTGGCTAAAAACCTGAGTACTTGGGCCACTCAAGGCAAGAACTGCATCGTCTCCAAAGAGGTGGAGGACGTCCTGAAGGCATTCCACGCTGCCAAAAAGCCCATTGGCCTGTGCTGCATTTCACCAGTGCTGGCAGCCAAAATCTTCCCAGGCTGCGAGCTGACTGTGGGTCACGACACAGAGTGTGAGACGTAAGTAACCTTGGAGTGCTGATATGAAATCACACCTCGATCGTCACAGAATCAGCAATGCCTCCCACAACGTACGTAGCACCCTGTCTCAAATGTCCTGCCCGGATATCTGAAGTCTCGTGATGAGTTGGAAGTTATTTCTGAGAATGAATGATCCATGTCATGCATTTATTAAATTAACCTTGGCTGATAATTTAAATAACGAGAGTTTTTGGTGATATTGCTCTGCGTGTCTCGTGTCAAAAATCAGAAATCTGATTTTACAGTTTCCTGTAATGGGGTACTTTACCATACGGGGGCACAAGAGACCACAAGAATCGCAAAGGAATAAATCAGATTTTGAGTCAGGAAGACGTTCAGATTTCTGGAAAGGAAGAATCCGTCCTTCCCTTGCCTGGGAGCACAGAGGGAGGATACCAGAGGGATTAGTGGAACAGGAGCAGCAGAAGGGCACGGGAGCTTGTTTCCTTCCAACACAAGGCAAAAGGCATCCTTCAGTCAGGCTCTCACCTCAAACGGATGCCACTCCTAGGACAGACTCTGCCATAGCTGCTGCCTCTACAGCATAGTAACTAGGGCCCTTTTGAAGACGTAACAGTTAAAAGTTGATGCTTTTCGTGTACCTGGAAGAAACGTTTTATTATTTGCCAGCAGATCTGTTTGTATTTTTGTATACTTCTTTCCACAACTCTGATGGCTTAAAATAAGACACCTTATTTTAAATACTATCTTATATTTGCCTCCCTAATGTACGTAGCGCCCTGTCTTGTGTACCTCTTGGTCCCTGGCTAGGAAAGACACCAGACCACTGACTCAAAGTTAAGCAGATCCTAGGTAGGGACAGGATGATCGCACAAGGCAGCGTTAATAGAGGGAGGGAGTTAAACTGTCCTTACTCATATAGGAAAGCTGTGACTGAATCCTCCCAATGGCAGGGAAGGAACTACGATGGCCCTTGCTAGGAAGGGCTAGGAAGTAATGTCACCTGTAGGAAGCCGGTGAAAAAACCAACCAAACCTAAACAGAGAGTCTGGAGCGGGCAGAGTTATGTATCGGAACATTTATCTTATTTCGGCTTTACTTCAGATTTTTAACTCACTGTAATCTGGAGGTTTTCCTGGTTCTATAGTCCAGGAGAAAGTCCTCTGACAGGAAAAGACTGAGCAGGCTTTCTGCAGAGACCATCCATCTCTCCCCAATCCACAGACTTCTCGCTCTAGGCCTTCATCACATTGCTCTGTGTAATGATGGCTCCCCCACATGGGCTTTATTCTCTTTTCTTCTTGTAGCTGGCCCTACGCAAAGACTGCCGAGACCATGAAGGAGCTTGGTTGCAAGCACGTGAACAAACACGTCACTGAAATTCACGTGGATGTGAAGAACAAGCTGGTGACCACCAGCGCCTTCATGTGCAACGCCCCCATTCATGAGATCTACGATGGCATCGGAAAAATGGTCAGAGAAGTGGTCAGACTTGCCTGAATGCCACAAAGCCACAGAATCCATCCCGCCTGGAGTGCAGGCACTGAGCCTCGGATAATGTTCTTCCCCTTTTACACCCACATGTCAACAGGCAAACTGCCACTCAAACGGAGTTCTTCCCCCCCCACTGGACCGCTGGTGTCTGCTGAGGAGGGAGAACTCCAGAGCAATGGAAGCGTTGTCGTGTCCTGCCAAGGAGACACCACTTACTGACAGCAAACTGGCAGTAAACGGGGTGTGGGCACACATGAAGCCAGGTTGCCACAGGGCTCAAAGACAGCCGCTGTCTTTGGTTCTGAGTGGCTGAGGAGTTGCCTGGGTCACATCAGCCACGACCGAGATTCCTTACACTCCCCCCTTTGCCAGTACTTCAAAGCTCCCCACATACCTCCACCTCACAGATCAGATGAATTAGTGGCAAGAGAAAGGAACACGGTTCTGCTACTGAATAAAACATGACACTTTTTACATGGGCTGAATTCCAGTTTCATTTTCTGCTTTTTACTCTGGATTAGGACGTGCTTTTAGTGCTACTGGTTGGCCAATGAGTGGGGAAAACTACACAGGAAGAAGTCACCAGCAACAAACCCCGCTTGTTTTGCTGGGATTTGTCAGAATGCAGACTTGTGCATGCATACAGCATGGATGAAAGCAGAATCAAACCAATGTTAGCATCCCACTCTAATGGGAAGAGGTTAAATTCTTCTCTTGTACTAACAGAAGGCCCACTATGATAGCATGGAGAGTTTTGGAAGCTGCCTTCCATACTGCTCCCAGGCAGAAAGAGTCCAGGGTGAGGTCTAAGCATCCCAGAGAAAGCGGTGCAATTTCCAGTCTCCAGGAAAATTCCTGGAAACAATCCAGAAGCAACAATCCCGCATCCCAACGGGGACAGACAAGACGATACCCATCTAGCCGAAGCCTGAACGGCAGGCTGTGAACTGGCTGGGCACTAGCAAAGGCTTGCAAGCAAAGGCACTAAAAATAACCCAGCATCGCAGCAGCACCGTTGTCCAGGTACCAGGGCAGGGTTTTTGAGGCCCGAGGGATGCTGGGGTGGGGGAGAAAAGATCTCTCCTTTCCCGTTCACGGTCGTTTAGGCGTTTATGCCCCTATTACTTCATCACCGCAGCAGAGCGGCAGGAAAACTCTTACCTTTAGC
>VZSC01007517.1:67766-88086 GCA_013398225.1 Steatornis caripensis
AGAGCCGGGCGCGGGAGGCGCTCGGGGGATAGCTATTGGCCGACACGTGGCCGGGGCGGATCTAAGAGGCGCCTGACCGGGAAGAAGATCCTCTCCCCCTTCCGATTGGTCAACAGGGAGAGGCGGCGGGCCAATCAGCGAGCGATAGCCACCTGGCGCGATGGTCAGCCCAGGGCGGGCGGGTGGAGAAGCNTGGACGCGTCCCTGTGCCCCCTGCGCTGGGGGCACCTGCTTTAGCCAGGGCTGGTGGATCCCCAGAGGGCCCTTCAACCCCGACCATTCTGGGATTCCAAACCAGCTTGGTGTTCCTGGCTGGACGGGCACCAATCCTGCTTTTTTTGTCTTTTTCCTTGCCGTTTCAAAGGGCCATTCAGAAAAATAAAAACCGAAGAGTGCTGAACTGTGTCGCGGTTTCGGAGTGAGCCAGTCCAACAGATGTATTTGCTTGCGTGAGGCATGGCGCTGCGATAATCTTGTAGCGGCATTGGTGTAGCTGTTCCTGGATCTCATCCAGTTGTGTTGGCTCTAGTGTGCGTGAAGTGAGATGGGTCAGGGAGCTGCTGTGGCTGAGAACCAACGCAGGAAGAAAATTATTAATTTTTAGCTAGGCATAGCCTTGATCTGTCTCAATGCAGGAATAGTAGGAGGTAGCAGGAAGCACTGATTAGGAATAAGGAGAATCGAATCAGCCTCTACAGCAGTAGTTTATTTTAGTGATGGTTTAAAGTGACTGTAACATCCTCAAAAGTCTTTGTGTGCTACTTGTATTTATGTTGGAAACAGATCTAAATAGGCACGTTGTCTTTTTCAGTCTTTCAGTTATACCCCATACAGTAGGGTTGCAGCTGGGTTGGGAATTTTGTTTGCTATTGCTGGGAGGAAAAGCATATTTTAATGGAACTGGTGGCATCAACAGCCTGTGATGTGAAAACCCGGAAGATCTCACCACTGGCTCCCCTCTCTCTCTGCCAATGGGCACCAGTGAGTGCTGGCGTTTCTTCCGTGCTGTGGAACAGGCGGGCACAGTGCTGCTGAAATGCCTGAACTTCAGTTGTATTTTGTTGCTCCTAACACCCTTGAGCAACTGTATTTTTGAAGAAGACATTGCCAAAACCTGCAGTTGTGTTCACGTTGTCTGGAGTATAAATATTCAGACTGAAAGGAAGAGCACGAGGTGAATACAACCTAGAATAAGATGGTGCCTTTGTTATCAAGGGTATTTTATTATATTAAAATTAAGCCTTTGAGAAAGCTATTTGATGGCACTGTTACTCTTGTACCGCTTATTTGTTCCGCAGGGCAGGGAGAGTTGGCTCGCTCTTTTCTTGCTTCTGCTTTAGCATGATGGCTTCAAACCTTGATTTCTATAACTGGGAACCTGTTTATGAGAAGTTCAGTTTGTGTTAATGGCCTGCTTAAGTAAGTTCAGTGTTGTATTGTGAAAAAAAGAATATTCTCCTTTTTTGAAGGAACCAAGTTGACAGCAAATCACCTGAGAAATGGCCGCACGCCTCAGATCGGTAAGTTGAGGACTTAAATGATGCTTTTTGAAGGTTTGTCTTGCAGAAACATATTTTCATAGGTGTTTCTTATGAACATTGCTAGAGAAGACACAAGACCCTTTCTGCCTTAATGCCTGCTTCAGAGGTATTGCTGAGGGAAGTGTGATTTACTGAGAAATAGTTTGCTGCTGTTACAGTTCCCAAGAGATGCAGAGATGCTCCAACCCCCCAAGAACACCGGTGACTTTGTCAGTGCTGCCAAATCAATTGCTCTGGAGATGTAGTTACTGCGGGATCATTTCTGCATGCCTTATAACGTTACGCTGTGTTGTAGGGCAGACAGGGGCCCAGCTGCGGTCCATGAGATCTCCTGGACCATTGTGGCCTCTTCCTGTGATTACTGCATTGAATGCAGGAGGTTGGAGTGTGGGAAGAGTAACGTTTTGCTTAGCTCAGAGAGATGTTTGGGCATTACTCTTAGGAGTACAATTTATTAAGCTGTTCTGTTGCATTACCTGTGGTTCTTGTTTATACAGAAATTTCTACCTTATGGACTATTTTCTCATTTTTTCCTTTGAAATTTATGGAAGACCAGCGAACCTCAGATATTTAGGAAATAAACAAAAAACCTCCCAAAACCAATGTTAGCATCATGTTAGAGCGCATGAACAAGATGTTGTATCTTCACAATGCTACATGGGTAGTAATTCAAATCCTAAAATCAATACAATCACACATAGCCCGGCTTTCTGCCTGCATTTTTGAAAGCAGCTGATTAATCCAGGTGCAGCGCTGTTAGCTGCAGTTATACTGGTTGTGGTCATTGAGTTGGTTTGCTTGGTGCTTTCCCAGGAGGTGTGTGTACTAGGTTGTGTTGCATATCGTAAATGTGCACTGGAGATTATTTAAATAGTCTGCTTCTCATCACCAGTTAGTTTTCCACTCACCCACGTGTGAGGACAGTGTTCTGTCATGCAGAAAAACCTGAAAATGATTCTCATTCTTAAGAGTCAGGCAGAGGGCAGCATTCTGCCACGGTAAAGCTTTGGTTCAGCACGCCTAAGTGCAGCGGGCAGTTCGGGTGCTCTCGCTTTATGAGGAACACGCTGGCATGAGAAAGGGTATGGGGAAAAGCAAGTAAAAATATCGATGGAATGGAGTGACTGCCTTTTGAGGAGGAGCTGAAAAGGCTGGGCCCCTCAACGGGGAGAGGACACCGCAGAGGGGAGGGATGGGACTGAGTGTAGGGAATCAGGAGGCTGACAAGTAAAGCAAGTGTAAAGCTGTTGTAATGGGAGAGTACAAGGAGAAGGAACTGCAGAGAGTCCTTGGGCTCATATTCTTTCTGTATTGTCTGTTCTCTTGCAACTGTCAAAACCAAACAGAACACTGGGCCAACCCATTAGGACTTTTTAAAAATTATTTTAATCAGACCATACTTTTTATGCACTATTCTAGACAGCTGGTTATGCTTTGATGTGACTGAGCAACTGCAGTGAACTCTTCTGATTTCTGTTGTGAATAACTCACACTTTGCACTGGAAGCTTTGTTTAAGGATCTAGCACTTAGAAACTTCTGAACAATTGTCTTTGTGTGGTTTCGCTGGGTTAAAATTCCCTTCAGCTCAATACGATAACTGCAGAGGTGGGTTTTTGTGTAGCAAATCTATTTCCAACCGGGGCAGAGCATTCTTTATACAAAAGCTTCCTCAGACTCGTTGCTTGTATGTTCTGCGTTGGTGGTGAGGTCTTTGGTCTCAGTCCTGTTAGAAGCGACCACACCAGATTCTGTTAATTAGTGACTCTAGCCATTGATTCTAAAAAGATTTGAAAGAGAAAGGAAGAGCTAACTAAAAGGATAGTCCTTGCCTTTACGTGATGGCTTTCTTGGCTTGGAGAAGCCTAAGTTTCACATGCTCTGACAATGGTTTTGTCCTTGCTAACGGTGACAGTTTTAGTATTCTGATTTATCTGTGCCTTGTGGCTGAAGCAAATTCTCTTTGCTTTACCATCGGGGCAGAGTTTGTCGGAGCCCGTCCTATTTTTCTTCCCTGCTACATGAGCCACCTGGTTATGAGGCAGAGTCCTGCCAAATACAAACCAGCCGTGTGGACCATTGGCATGCCTGAACTTTTAAGTTACTGTGATAGCACAGGCTTATTGAAGGGTCTTTTGATATCTGAATTTAGACTCCTCCAATTAAAGCACCTACTGACTAGTTGTGCAAAATTCCAGCACGTTAAGGTCTCAGGAAGTTCAGATCCGTTTACTTGCGCAGTTTGTTGGTGTATGTCTGCTTGCTAACGTGCTTTTCTCCCTGTCTCTGCAGGCTGGTAAGAAATGTACCGTGATTGGCGGGTCAGGATTCTTAGGCCAGCACATGGTGGAGCAGCTCCTGGAGAAGGGTTACGCGGTCAACGTGTTTGATATTCAGAAGAGATTTGACAACGACAGAGTGCAGTTCTTCCTGGGAGACCTTTGCGACAAAGAGGTACAGACTAACAACAGTGCATGACGTGGGTAGATGGAAAGGCTGTCTGTTTAAATAAATATTCATTCGGACAGCTTACCGAGCGTTGCCCGAAGCACTGCAACACCTGCAGGCACTGTGCAGGTTGTAAAAGGGTATGTAGGCAGGCCCCCCAAGCCTTCCCTATGAAGTCAGTATCCTAAGCAGTTTTCTGTGGAACCCTCACCTAGAACATTTAAAGAAATATTCTTGACACATGCTTGAAGCTGAAAAGGACAGAACTTGTTTCTGTATTATGATTTGCATGACTGTTAGCTCAGTTATACGGTCTAATTACAGCCACTGTTGGTAATTGCGTGTGGGTGCTCTCCTAGCTAACCTCAGCTGCATGAGAACGGCAGAATGCATTATTCCTCACAGTTAAGGCACGCTAAGACCTCTTGCCTTAACTCAGTCGTGTGTGTGAGTTGCCTTGGCAAAAACACTTGTGTGCAATGTGAAGAGACGTCTCCCCACCAGTACAAAGTACCATGTCTCGGAGCTTTATGGCAGACATCTCAACCACAGACAGTGCTGTGGGGTACTGTTGGCTGTTCAACCTGCTGCTCGCTGAGTTTTCTAACTCCTGTCTCCAGGTAATTTTGAGTCTCATACCTGCACTTGAGACTATTGCAAGTAGTTAAGTCTAGATTGCCTCCAGGTCTCAGAAAGTTCCCAGGATCTTCTCTGGAAAGAAAAGGGGATGTACGCTTTTTTTGCCTAGCAAGAAGGAGAAGGCGTCGTGAAGATCCTGGACGCTAATCCTGTTCCAGCTGCTCACCTATATGGAAGCAACGTGACTCGAAATTTAGCGGTTTTGTTTCCATGAGAAAAAGAACTGTGTTTTATTTGCTTCCTCTTTTTTTTTCTGTTGAGTAGGCACTATTACTGTTGCTTCATTGCTGTCTCATGCAATGTATCTTCTAGGCTTTGCTCCCAGCTTTACGAGGTGCGTCGGTGGCATTTCATTGTGCATCACCAGCACCTTCAAGTGACAACAGGAAACTGTTTTATAAGGTGAATTTTATGGGAACCAAAGCAGTCATTGAAGCCTGCAAAGAAGCTGGAGTGCAGGTAATGGTGGAGAAGTGCACGGAGTCTATAAGATGCTGATGTGACTTTGTAACAATTGAGGTGTGGACCGATTTCAGTCTAGTTTGATGGAAGGGCAGAGGTGTCTGAGAAAAAGAATTCCCACTTGTTCTGTTAAAGTTAGTAGAAGAGAGAGATTCTGATCTCCTGCTTAGTGTCTGATGTAAGCTCAGTCCGTGTTTGCCACAGAAAACCTACACGTTGCAATCCTCCTGACTGCAGGAAAAGCATCCATTAAAATTTGTCCTACTAGACATCTGGGAATCACCTGCGGGAGAACCACGACTGACAAGTGGATTCTTTCATGCTTTAATAAGGGGACAGCTCTGAAGATAGGTTTTCAAGCAGTGGAAGTATTCATGGCATCTATTACCTATGTGAATTCTTTGGCATATAATGAGAAGGAACACACTTGTGCCATAATCTCAGTGTAATTTGGTTTAGAAAATCATTTGCCTGCAAAAGAAACAGCCAGCGGAAACCAGACTGCTGTTCAGGCAACGTTGTGGGGTTTTTTTCCTCCTTATGTTATTTTTGTTATCACATGAGTTTTCATTTAAACTCCTAGCAAATTTTCAAGCGCAATGCACATGAAGATGCCTTACTTATTCTGGGCAGAAATGTTGCCTCCGAAGCATGCATTTTGCACGGTGCCTGGGTACAAATATGGAAGTGATAACGTTTAGAATTAAATGATGTCTATCACATAGTACTCCTAGCCCCACAGTTTTTTGTTTGATGGGTTGGGTTTTTTCACAGCCTTGTGTAATAAGCTCCTGTAGGAAATGGGCTGCGTGGTGTTTACCTTCAGGCTTAGTCTGGATTCTGTCAGAGCAAGGAGTTAGGTCTTGTTGCAACTTGTTGGATCTAGTAATCTTTTTTTATCCAACAAGAACATCCAAGATCATAAATCTTTTTTTGGTTTAATCTGCCGTGATATTGTTCTTGTCAAGATGAGCAAATATATCTTAAAAACACTCACTGCGTGTCAAGTGCTAAAATGTGCCAAGCCAAGCGGGCGCTCTCATTTTCCTCCTTGTGTTCTCCTTGACTGGCTGCCTTGGATGTTTGTTGAAATGTTTTAATCTCCTTTAGGTAGCACTAAACAATGTGAGAGAGTCAATTAAGAGTGGGAGTTTTCTTACCTGCAGTTTCAGATCATCTTCTGTTAGCCCACATTCTTCTACACTTTGGTTGTTATCTGTAGAATCAGTTGATTAAACATTATTATTGTCTTTACTCAGCCTTCGTAAATAATGACCCTTTTGTCTTAGGCTTTAAACAACTGTTTTCTTTCACATCTGTTGCAGAAACTGGTGTTAACTAGCAGTGCCAGTGTAGTTTTTGAAGGCACGGACATAAAAAATGGGTCAGAAGACCTCCCCTATGCAAAAAAACCTATCGACTATTACACAGAGACGAAGATCCTACAGGAGAAGGTATTTGTAATCATATGCCTAACGCTGTTACTTTCAATGCTTAAAACTGCCCTTCTAAAAGTAGGGCATGTCCTAGGGGACACAGCAGACTCTTCGAGACTGAAGAGATCTCTGTTGTTCTCCAGAATCTCTCTTTCATTAAAAAGAAGTATCTTGTTCTCACAGTTGCAAAGAAAATCTGTGCAGAATCATGCATCTGCAGCAATGCCTGCCAGAGCTCTCAGAGTATAACTGAAATAGAAAATCCCCTTCTTTTAGACAAATCTGATTTTAGCCCTCTTATTCTCAGCGTGCAGGCTAGTGAGCTGTGGATTCATTTCTTCTGTCACAGAGAAGTGTGGCAGGTGGCAGCCGCTTGCGTCTTTCGCAAGTGACATCCTTTTCCCTAGGCATGCTGATGGGTTGGGCCAGGGGATGCTTGCCTATCAGCTGTCTAGCAGGCCAAATACCTAAGTAGTCAGTTACGTCTTCCTGACTGCTGAACCTCCTAGGGTGTGTATTCGTTTAATAAAAAGAGAATAAAATAAAGCTGTGACCTAAATTACCAGGGAAGTTGAGTGAAATACCATGTTGCCCTACAGAGGTTGTTTCTAGAGAAAGCATAAAAGAACTGGCCAAGCTGTCGCTCTTGTTGCAAGAGCCATGTGATAATCCCATTTCTTAACTGATCCAGCTTTGTTTTAAGAGCAGCTATGGGGATTTTTTTGCCTTCTCTGCTCCTACTGGAAGGCTGTTTCAGAACCCCGTCTACCTGATTTGCAGCCTGAAGTTACAGTTGGGATTGTGAACAAGTCACTGGGGAAGGAGATGGAGATGTGGACTGAGGAAAGGAGATGCCAGTCTAATAACGCCTTGTAAGCTGATGCTATTGGCCATATACTGAAAATATTCTTGTTAAAAAAGATCTAAAAATTTCCCCTACGTCTGAATGTCCACTACTTTGGACACTTGCAGATCACCTATACCTGTTCTATTTCAGGTTCTTAATGCTGCAGTATTTGTGGCTTAAATATGGTACGGCAATGTTTCCAATCAAAGCAAGTGTTCTTTTCAAACTTGTTTCAGTGGCTCGCGTTTCAGCTGCGAAAAGAATCTATGCTTTTTGTGCAAGAAGAACTTAGACTTGCTTCCATACTGAAGTCAACGGTGTGCCCTCTAAAGTCGAGTATTAGCCTTTAAGATTTTTTCTCGTGTTCCTTGAAAAAAGCGTAATTGAAAACGCAGCATAAAAACATCTGCTCATTCGTGAGCATAACCACCTTGCAATAAAGTGGCCTAATAAAGTGGAAGTTTACGAGTAGCAATCAAGTCTAGCCTGATATGCTTGTAATTACATCTTTGTTTTGGATGAAACAGTGAAAGTATTCAGTGTTAATTTGTATGCCTTGTTCTCGGATTTTTGATAGAAAATCCAGCAGCTGTTACAAATTAGTAGAACATGTTGTTTGGAAACTCCCAATAGAATTAAATCTTCTTCAGAGATGCCTCGCTAAATCTGCTTAGCAGTTGGCGCTGCTGGGAAGATGGGATCACACCCCTTCTGAATGCGATCGAGAAGCCCTGTGATGGAAATCTTCCACTGATTGATGAGAGAGACAGAGACTGAATTGCTCGGCGTCCTTCTTCTTTCCAGCACGTCCATAAAGAATTCATGGAGTGAAGGAGCTTTCAAAGCTCCTCTGGTTTCTGTGGCATTAAGTGAGAGAGGCGAAGAGTTCCTTTCCTCTGCCTGTCAGTTCATTAAGTGTTCAATAACGAAAACAGATTTCTGTCTGTGTTTCTTATTAAAGAGAAGTGGGGGAAGAGATGGGAACAAAGGAAGGGTCTCTCGTAAAGATACGAACAGGCAGTAATTCTTCCACTGATGTCTTCCCAAGGAGACGGAGGAACACCCACCCCCTTTACTGATGATCTGAATCTATTACTAAGCCATACTTTTCTTCCCAGCCTTTCTCTCCTGATTTGGTTATCTTTTTTTCCCTACAGGAAGTGCTCAGTGCGAATGACCCAGGCAACAATTTCTTCACTACTGCTGTTCGTCCCCATGGAATATTTGGTCCTAGAGACCCTCAGCTGGTTCCCACCCTCATCCAAGCAGCTAAGAGCGGCAAAATGAAGTTCATAATTGGGTGAGCAAGGCTCAGTTACTTCATGGCTTTTGTTAAAGCTGATGCTCGACCTACAGAGCCCTTTTGGAGGGGATTAATATTAAATCAGTAGTGGTGTTGTGGCATCGAAAAAAGTAAGTTTCTCTTAATTTTTCGCTTGTGATCTGGGATTCTTTTTTAAAAAACCCTTCTGTGTTAGTGACTCATGCACTCAGATGGTAAGTGTTCATAATGCAACAAGAATATCAGTGGGGAAAGCTGACATAGCTTGAGCTGCCTTTGCATTGTCTAAAGAGCTGTCCTTTTAAACACGAGAGAGAGCTCAGATTACCTGCTGTTCATTTAATTAATATACACTTCTGGCATTTGAGGTTCTTACAGTTAAAAAGCCTATATGGCAGTGTTTTAATATTTCTGGTTATAAGATCAAAGATATTTGCCTTGTTATTGAGCCTTGCAGAGCTTCTAGTGGACCACTGAAATTTTACAGCAAGAAATAGTTCAAGCTACTACTAAGGATATTTTTATTGATTGTATTATGCACTTGAAAAGAAATGTGCTCCTTAATTTATAATAGGCTTTTATGACATGCAAGGAGCTGGTTTGTGTGTATACGTGCACACGTGAATACGTGCTCAGGGTAGAAGGAAGAAAGGGAACAGAGTTGTGGGTTTTAGGTTTTGTGATTCTTATTGAGATCTCAAACTGATCTGTGAGCAGCAAACCTACACCAACCCAAAGTTTCCGCTTTGTGCAAGTCTGCATTCTCTTCCAGCTCAAACACGCACTCCTCCTTTGAGTTTTCCTACCGCTCTACAGACCTGTGTATCCCTTCCAAGAAAGCAAATGAAATAGCCATTCATCCAAGAATGCAGGAAATGCAAATGATTCTTTCTCAGAATGTTGGACTGCAGCAATACTCTCTTTAGGGCCAAATGAGTGTGGTGATGGTTTTATAACAAACTATTTGTTTGATTTCGCTGGACTCTTGAAAGTGGTATGCAGATTCATTTTCTGTACCTGTGTAGAAATCCATTTAACACAGTGGGTTAAATCTGTTTCAGCTAGGGAGTAAGTTAGAATTTCATGACACAAGAAATTCATAATTAAAAGCTTGTCCTTAAGTGACTTTCTTTGTGCTAGTTACCACTCAGTTTCTATTTGTTCTGCTTCTGTGGATCACTCTGCTGATTCTGAGACCTGTAGCATCTGCAACACCTAGGAACTTGGTAACTTGTCAGGTTTGAAACTGGTACTGTTACAGGAATGTAAACTTTGAGGACCTTGACAGGAGCTGAGACAATAACAGCCTTACCCCTGTCTCCAAAATAATACGTAGCAATTTCATCTCTCTGACAGGCTATAGCCTGAAGTTGCAGCACAAGAGAGTGGGAGAAGAGGAAACTTGGAATAAATGTATCTTGTGTGAAAGTCCTTCCTTTTGCCACAAGCAGGTTTTCAGCCTAGCTTGCCTTAGGGCTAAACTTCTTCCTTTTGTCTGTGCAGAGATGGAGAAAACTTAGTAGATTTCACCTACGTGGAAAATGTGGTCCATGGACACATCTTAGCTGCGGAAAATCTTCAGAAAGACTCTCCCCTGTGTGGGAAGGTAAGGAAAGACCTAGCAAGGGGAGGGGAGTGGGTGTCCCCTAGTCGAACTTCATCTGCAAGCCTCTTCTGGCTTCTCGTGTCTGCTGTGTAGTTCATGCTGAGTTTTGTCTGGACTGAACATCTATCTTGGAGCTGAGTGGAGCTAGCACACGCAAATGGGTCAATTCTTTTTCTGTCTGTGGGTATAATGAACGGTTGCCCATCTGGGGACCTTTGTGTGCAACCACGTGGGCTGAGATGTGTGAATATACTTTAACTTTATGCTATAAAACTCCTTGTGAAAGGAAATCCAGGTGGAATTGTGGGCAGCCAAGATGCGTACGTAAGAAACAGTTATTTAGGTTTTACGACATCGAGTTCAGAACAGGAGAAACTTCTACAGATTTTCATGGCACCGCCGTGCTCTGAGCATGCACTTTACGTACAGCTAGGCTGCTTTGGTGTGGTTGTGTTTGTCAATCAGTTTGTTTGACCATTTATGAGTAATCTTAACCTCTGGAGCGTTGGTAGTAGCTGACTTCGTTAGCAAGGAAGGGGTTCATCACTTCTCAGAGGTGGCTACTGCAAAGCAGTTTTGCATGAAAATGTGATCTCTGTCAAGTCAGGGATGTCGCTCTCCTCAGCATGAACGTGAGACGGGCCATCACATAGAAGCGTTTGTGAAAACCGTAATGATTTTATCACCTGGCTTTTTGTCTTCCTCTCTTTTCAGGCATTTCATATCACAAATGATGAACCAGTTCCTTTCTGGGCTTTCATGTCCCGTATCTTGACTGGCTTGAACTACGATCCTCCCAAGTACCATATTCCCTATTGGCTGGCGTATTACCTGGCCCTATTCCTGTCTCTAGTGCTGTGGCTGTTAAGCCCGCTGGTCACCATCAGACCCACTTTCACCCCTATGCGGGTAGCGTTAGCTGGAACATTTCACTACTATAGCTGTGAACGGGCCAAAAGAGACATGGGCTACAAACCGGTGGTGAGCTTGGATGAAGCAATAGACAGGACTCTGCAGAGCTACCCCCACCTGCGCCGGGCTAAGGCCTGAGAAGTCCTAGATGGATTTTTTTTTTCTACTTGATTTCTGTAATTGCTTTGACACTTTAACGTGAACGCTGAAGCAAATTTCACTAATTCTCTGGAACAAGGAGTTTTCCCAAAGTCCCTCCTCACCGTTACTAAGATGACTTCATCCGGGTTGAAAAAAACCTCGTGTAGGAGCTGTGCTAACAGTTCTTTCCTTTGATGTGACTTCTTGTTTTGAAACAGCTGCTGAACCCTATGGACTGTGAATAAACACCCTGCTGTGCCCTCTTCAATCCCAACCCAGCACATCAGCATTCCTTCATCTTCTCTCTCCACCCTTGTCCTCTGTTTTGTTGCTCTGGTGATAACAGCTGCCTCTTCTCATAGCTGCAGAGTGGTTAATGAAATATTTCTCATGACTGGTTCCTCTCTGTGGTTTGGCTTTTTTCTATACAAGAGCGATGAAAGAGAGGCTCATGCCAAAAAGGAGTTCTGCCACCGTCTCTTAAATCATCGAAGATAATTTTGTTATTCCCTCCATGGTTGGTGGGTGATCTGGCTTCTTACTGAGGCACCAGAAGGAAACCTGAGAAAAGGCATGCTAGGCCTCTCTTTGTAAGGAAGCATGTGCCTTTGTTTCTGCAGGAGCCTGTTTCTATTTGAAAATAACTCAAATCAAGAAGAGATGACTCCCTGATTTTGTGTTTCATCTTTGAAAGGGCAGATCCCATTCTGANCTGAGAAAAGGCATGCTAGGCTTCTCTTTGTAAGGAAGCATGTGCCTTTGTTTCTGCAGGAGCCTGTTTCTATTTGAAAATAACTCAAATCAAGAAGAGATGACTCCCTGATTTTGTGTTTCATCTTTGAAAGGGCAGATCCCATTCTGAACATCTCAGCATAAACAGGGTTTCAATCATTCCCTTTGTGGGGGGAGAAATCTTTGCTGTGGCTTTTGTCAGTCAGCACAGGCTATTTTACCATAGCTCGCTCACTTCCCGTAAGAACTAAGTTTGTTGGAAGATCCTACTGCACAGAGCTCTCATCTTGTCTGGTGTGTTATTCTGGTAATGGTAATTTTTGTTGCTTTGACCACTTAGTACGTGGAAAAAAAACCTCTTTTCCACAAGAAAATGGTTATCATAATAGCATGTTCACCAAGCTGTTTAGTTTGACACGTATATTAAGTGTACTTTATCCTATAATCTTTGTAAGTGCTTCAGTTCTGTTTTGTTTTTAAACTAAGAGTTGAGGTTAGAGTTGGGACCTCCCTCCGTGCCAGTTCCTGGCTCCTCAGGAGTTTTCGTGTTTCAGATTTCAGAAGTGCCTCACTCAGTGAGCCTTAACCTCATCTGGTGCCTCAGTATGCTGCTAGAATCCTACAGAAATTAGTTTTATTTTGACTTCTGTCTGTTTTCCGGAGGGTTTTATGTTTGGCTGCTTTTTTCTAGAATTTTTTTTTTTGCTGCTTCAACAGCTAGGTGGTTTTACCAACCTTTGCGTTGCTTGATCCCAAAGAAAATACAAGCCAGTTGCTTGGGCCGGTTCACACACTTGGTTTGCACTGGTCAGCCACCTTGGCCTTTTTTTTTTTCCTTTTTTTTTCTCCTCCCAACTTGTAGGGTTAAATATTTAAAGATTGAATTCTAGAGTGCAATTCTTCAGTGGTGTGTTGCTCAAAAAAAACCCCCAAACCCTGTGGTTCCTAGGTTTTCTGGAAACTGCTTGTGTCATCCTGCATCCCATTTCAGTGGGAGACCCATGCTGCTTTTAAAGACCTGAGCAGTGTTAGCCTCTGTGTGAGGCATCAGTCTGCTGGCACAAATTCAGTGTTAATGGAAAGACCTTTTCTTTCCGCACTGTTTCTGGAAGTGTGTGCCAGGGCCCCATCTACATTTAAAAAAAAAAAAGAAAAAAGTGGCATATAAGAGGAACTTACGGTGGAACCACACCTGGCTGAGCGGCATGGCTTTATGCCCAAGGTTTTGTAAAAGGCCAGGCATCTCTCGTGCTTTAAGGGGTGACTCGAGGATCTTTGTTCCTTGCTCCTTTCCGTAAAGCTGCGCCCACTTCCAGTTTTTGTAACGTGCTTGACTGATGTAGGTCATTACTAGAAGAATGGCCTTTTGTGAAAATGGACAATTTGGATGTGCTTCTGCTACGTGCAGTAGAGGTAGCTGCTAAACCCAAGCTGGTAAGTACAGAGAGCCCTGCGGGACAGCGTGTTCTAGCTCAGACGCAGTGCTGCAGAGAAGACATGGTCTGCTTGTGGGACTCGTGGCACAGCACAGAACTTCAGCGCCTCATCTGCAAAGCAGGGATAACACTGCTCTCGCACAGGGCGGTGGTGAGAGAATAGGGTTGTACTGAAGTGAAAGAGCAAGCATTACGACTACTTGAAGTCATAACACCACATTTTGGCCTCTAGATGGCATTTCCCAGCTAGATCTGCCTTGTGGCTTCAATCTGTCCCCAAAATGCTGTGTCTCGGTCCTTGGACATAGTTCCAGCGGAGGGTTATTCATCTCCCCATGTCTTTGGAGGTCTGTCAAGGTAAGAGGTGAAGGTAACAACCAGGAGGTGCTACAGAAACAAGACGCACTGGAAGTTCAAGTCTGCTGGATAAAAACAATATGGTTTCCGTCATGTGTCTGGTTAATACAACAAGGGTAAACCAGAGCTTTGCTTGTATGGGGGTGAGCAGTTTCCCAGAGCTGGGCATGGAAAGAAGCATTGCATCATGCTGAAGTTGGTTTGACTTGGTGCTCTCTATATAATTAGGTCAGTTCCCAGCATTTCTTCTGGCAGGCTGACTAGCTTCTGTTTTCCAAAACAAGTAAACAGGCATTGTTGCTGTGGTGGAGCCTGACACTACTGTGCCTATACCCCTGGCCGCAACAGAGGAGGAACATTGCTTTATACGCAGCCTCCTCTATCCCTGATCAAGCGTCCTCCACTCAACTCATTTTCTCATTGTAGTAAGCACCTGCGTAAGTCCCACCTTGCGTTTTCTGGGCAAGCCCATGAGATCCTTCTGTACTTTCCTGCCTGTGGTTTGTTTGTCATGGCACCTCTTTGCAACCTGTATCGTGTGTGCGTGAGCAAGCAGGAGGCTACACAGCAAAACTGATTATCAAAATTTCCTTCCAAATATCTAGGGTCAAATGCAGTTGCAAGCTGTCGTTCTCAGTAGTGCTCAACAGGAGCTGCCGAAGACTTCAAAGACTTTCCTATAGCACTCTTGTCAAACTTTTCACTTTGCTTTCCTGGCTTTTTCCTCCTGCAGCTTCTAATTTTGCTGACCTGAGACTGGTTTTGGTTTGACAAGCAGTGGGAGAGATAAAGGAGATACCTTCTGTTGCTTACCCGAGAGAAAGGAGAGGGAGGGAAAGAGACAGAGAAATGAAACTGCTTTTCTAAGTGGAGTTAAGGTAACCAAGAACCTCATTTCCCCTCTTACAGAGAGGCTGCAAAGGGAACGTGCACAGGAGGAGTGTTGCGGTCTAAGAAATACATTTCACTCTTGCCCTTAGTGTGCAGGAAGCTCTTGTCCAGACAGACCTTAGTGCCAAAAAGGAAAAAGAGTGGCTTGGATGTACTTACTTGAAAGAGGTAGAGGGAGCAATTGATGGAAAAGCAGGTCAGAAACTATCTTGTATGTCCAGTGAGCAAAAAGGCATGGAGGCAAACTTAAGTCAAGCCTGAGGTGGGTGTGTAGGCGGTGTCGGGTGGAGGGTAATGTTTGCGTGGTGCAAGTGTGTGGTTACCACTGTGGAAGCTCACTGCCTTCAGTGGCTTACAAACCGCAGGGACCTACGACGTATTACAGTGCTCAAATGCAGCTTTTTTGTGAAACTGAGAGGGGTACGTTTCGACTGGGGAGATCCTTGCATATGTTGTTCAGATCTGCTGGTGCTAGTGATCACCAAGCGCTAGTGTGAGTTTCCCCACTTAGCACTGCAGAGCCAAGTATGGCCCGAGTGGGCTGGGCTCTGCTCCTTGCGAGAGCTGTTTACCCCGTTTCACTAACACTTGTGCAAGCCTTTGGAAAGCGACAGGTGGCCGCAGATGCAAGCAATGGTGCAACTTGGTCCTTATTGTGGGAGAAGGAAAGCAACTTGTTTGCCTCAGAGCCCAGAGGAAGCTTGCTGAGCTGGTGATGAGAAATAAATAGGCATCTCCCTGGTTGCAACAGAGCATGTTTGAGGTGTTTCTGTTACCAGATTGCACACGTTGTTTTACCATCTTAGCAATCCCATCAGGCTGGCACTTAGCCACAGCCTCTCTTTTGCCCTGCGTTTGCTGACAAGATCATTTCGTCTCAGCGCTGAGCTCCTGACCTCCTGTGCAGGTGTGTCCTCATGACCATGGGTGAGGTTATTGTATTCTAGCATTAACTAGTCAAGGATACACGATTCTGTTCTGCTACCTGTTATTAGGAAGGTGAGGTCTGGCATTTTGGCAGTGCTCTTTAATGACGCCTCACAAAAAACCAGTTTGATTTCCTTGTAACAAATGGGTGTAGTGGTTTTACACCCTTCTACTCATCACAGCTCTGCTCAGTCTCTACTGAGGCTTTGGTTTTGTGTGATGTTGGCAAAGGCCCAAAGGATTGATGGGTTAGGCACCTTCCTTCCACCTTCCGCGCAAGGATTCGGGGCCAGATAGACAGGAGAAAGTTACACAGGAGAAAGTGTTACTGAAAAAACAGGAAATGTTCCAATGGAGTTCGGTGCTCTGGAGCAGTGTCGACTCATTTTTCGTGTCTAGAAAATACTCAAAAATTGTTAAGAATATATTGTAGTAAATGTTAAATACAAGCTGGACTGGTCACGGAGGCTGCATCCTCTGGGCAGAAGTCCACTGCTGGATAGGAATGACGAGAATTGCTATGCTACTCGGTACCACCACCTTCCCTTAAAACTGGCCACCTGGATTTAGAGTTGAGCAGGTTCCTACCTCACAGACGTGACTGTTTCTGAAGGTATGCGTACTGCGCCTCTGGAAAGGAACGTGCTGTAGTTACTCAAACTGGTTTTAAACTGGCTGTTTCTGGAAGCGGTAACAGCGTGCCCATGCAGAACAGAGCTTAGAGCAGGCTGATTTACCCTAGCAAGAAGAGACTACGGCGTAGGCATTACTGCAGTTCACAGCCAGCCCAGCCTGCTAGCCTGACCTTCTGCGTTGCTGGCTGTAAGCTTTCCTGCGCTCGCCTCTGCATGGCTCATCTGCTGGGGTTCGGCTAAGGGATCCTCTCTGGGGCAGCTTCCGGACTTCAAGAGGTGGAGAGCTCATCCGCTGGTGTTTCAGAGCACCGGCAGTGTTTATTGCTCTTCCGAAGAATCTCCAGACCAGACCACCCCCAACCAAAAAAACTCTCATTGGAAAGTGTTCAGTTTTCAGCTCAGTCCTCAGTTTTTCTGTTTTTATTTCTTGCATGCAAGTGCCCTTCACACTTGCTGCTTTCTCTCCTGGGTAGTTCTCTTACGCTAGAGTCAAGTCACTTCTGTTTCTTTCTTTAAATTATTTTAAAAACTTTTTGCCTACACGGTCTGAGCCCTTTAAATCTCTTTCTGTTAGGCATTCTCTCCAGCCCGCGAGTGGTTTCTGTGGCTGCTTCTTCCCTGTGTGATGTAATTCTCGTGTCTTGCTGATCCCAAGCGATCTGCTTTGCAGTGCACTAAGAATATAAGGGAGGCAGATAAACAGCAGTGAAGCGAGCGGCAACCAGTGCTAACTGTGAAACATCTTTATGAGAGGTGCTTGTGATTTTCTTGTAAAGGAAATTGAGGGAGAATCCGTTTCCTGGTAAAGTCAGGTACTCCAGGCTGAAATTTACCTACATCTTTTACAGAAAAATAATGTTTACTAACTGGAGATGGGGAAACAAAGCTCTTCTGACCTGCTCCTCCCTCCTGCCCTGCTGCAGGAGTGTGTGTGCCCCTGGAGAAGGTTGTGGTGTTGAAACAGAGCGACAGGACTTTCCTCCTGCTTTGGGCTGGGCTGGCTTCTGTGGCACACCTGGATGGCAGCCTTAACTGCGCCTTTGGCTCGCGGCCGAGGAGGGAGGCCAGATCTGCAGCAGCGTGGCTGGGGTTTCAAGCCAGACCCTCTTGGTTTTAACCTGGTACAGAGGAAAAAATGCCCCTCTTAGGTTGTGTTCCTGGGCTGAGGAAGATAAGGGACTTTTTGTTGTTGACATCAGTACATGCAGGGTTTGCTCCAGAGGTACGTGGGTTGACTGTGCTGTTTCCAGATGAGGCTGGTCTTGCCAGTGAGACTGAGTTTGGGGGCTTTCTCCTGAAGCATCACAAATTGACAGTATTTCACCTGTAGCAGCTAGGTTGGAAAGCCTGCTACTTTGTGCAGTGGTCAGAGTTATAGTTTTGCTAGCTGCAAAGTGGTATCGGACTGTACGTTTTGCTATATGTATATTAGCAAAAAGACCCGGGTTCACTCCCCCGCTACATACACGTGCACACACGCTGTATGTTCAATGGTTTCCTAACATAAATCTGGCATCTTTATCGCTCAGCCTCTTCTAGAAGCTTAGAGAGATGATGCTCTTGATCTGATTGTCTCCGTTAAGTGCCTAAAGTGGAGTAAATTGACTTCTCCTGTGGACTCGCTGGACGGTCTTTTAGCGTCTGGTCTGGAGCGATCTGGTGGTGCTGCGTTTCAGCAGCCCCGTGGCATGGTGCTCGTCCAGATGTTGCACAGACCTACCACTTGCTGGCAAGAAACCTTCTGCCTCTGGCCACCGCTGCAATTTTGAAACGCCACGTCATTAAAAACTGAATATGCTCCTGTAATTATGAGGAAGAAAAACACCCATCAGGGTTTCTGTGCCTGCTGGTGTGAGTGACATGCAGCTATACTTTGCAAAGAGTGGTTTATCTAAGAGCTTAATTGGGATAAAACCACAAAGACTTGTTTGGGACTGATTGTCCCTAGCTGTTCAAGCTGCTGAGCACCATAGCTGGACCAGCTGAGCTTTGTTTGCAGTATGGGAGTACTGTGAACTGTGGTGAGATTTCCAGGGCTGCCGTGTCCAGTTCAAGGTAAGCTGTCTGCATGGCTGGCTGTGGTTATTCTCAGCTGAACAAAGAGTATGAAAAGCCTTTTGTACAGGGGGAAAAAAAGAACAAGGGGAAAAAAACAGGTGTGTTCCTATCCTACTCGCCTTGCTGTGAATAAAAAGACGAAGCTGTGGTTTACATTAGTATATTGTATACTAACATGTACATACATATATAGTGCATCTCCCATGGTATCTAATGTCTGACCCTCTGGTGTTGTCCTAGTCCATGTGAGAAGGGGAGAAAGTCCCTTTCTATGTTCTGCCAGTCCTGGAAGACAACTGTTCTTGAGACTTCCTTCTTTCCAGACTTTTTAAAGTGCTCTCTCTCTCTCGTCCTTGCTTTTAAGTCAGAAACCCGGTCCCTGAGAGATCCGTGAGGTTCATGCTGTCCTTAGAGCATCCACTTCTCTGCTCGTTTTTAGCAGCAGCCGTGCCAGAAGAGTTTCCCTGCTTTACTCTTTCTGCAGAAAGTGGTGATTGGCAGCCATGTGCTAAATAGTGACGAGGGTGCAGTGTTTTAGGGACATGATGTTGCCCTTGGTGATCCTCCTGTGTAGACCTTGAGTCTCTGAAATGCATGACCTTGATTTTCCTTGCAATTACATCACTGCAAATGAAAGCAACTCCCCTGAAGTGAACGGCTACGCTGCTTCAAAACAGGTGGGAGAGAGACAGCTGTTAGTCTCAGGTTTAATCGCAGTGATAAGCCGGTACCTTTCGTACGAGGTACCAGCTGAAGCGCAAGCGTTGCCACAGTGGAGCAATGCACTTGCAGGAGACGTGGGTACCTGGAGAGACTGTGGGCATGAGGGGAAGGAGAAGCTGTGTGTTGCTGCCCCTCCCCAGGACGGCAGTTCACAAGTGAATCATGGCTTCTTAAAATGAAACTGTACCCTATTTAAATGGGAAATTAACTGGAAGGGGGGGCCAGATCTAGCAGAATAAAGCCCCGTTTATTCTGATGTAGGCTGTGCACAGATGTAGCAGTATCATAGTTTTCCCTTGGCTTACCAGACAAGCCTTAATTCTCCTCTAGCTCTGCTCTTAAGAAGCTGTGTGTGGCCAGTGCGATGCACAGCAGTGAGTAGGCAAATGCTCTCCTTCACCCAACGAGCGCTGCAGTGCCACAGCCTTGCATCTCACAACTGTGTTCGCCAGCAGCTGAAATTACATAGGTAGCGTTTGCACCAGAAACCCCATGGCTAAATTAAGTGAAATAAAATGTCTCCTTTTGTCCCTTCTTTCAGGAGTGTTGCCGCAGCGTTAGCACAGTGCGGAGAGCCCTGTGCGGGGCTGGTACAGATTTCAGACCGGAGTAGTGAGGGAGCTAACTCCTGAAATGGAGGAAGGCGGTGTAAGGTCAGTGCTGAATCAGCGGGGCTTTGGGAGGCATCAGGAGGTTGAACCCAGAGACCAAAGGCTGAGGAGAGGACTTCAGAGTCGAGTTTGACGGGGCTGGAACGGTAGCTCATGTTGTGGAGGAGAAGCACCTTGCATGGCATTTCTGTGCGTCTCTGCTACCCGCAGCGTGTCTTTCACTAACAACTTGTGCGCTGGAGTTGTTGTGATGGAGCTGCCAGCTCAGAAATACATTCGCTGCTGTTCTACCTCGCCACCACACCCCTGACTTTAAGACCTGTCTTTGGATGTTTTGTACATATGCTTGGACCTGCGTTTTCAAGCTAATAACAAAATGTTACTTAATACCACACTTATCTCCTCTTAGTTAATTGGAAAAGCAATTCTTTGCTGTGCTCTTTCTTCTGAGCGCAGTGCTGATAGACAGCTCGTGTTTTAGCCTGCATAGGTGCCAGTTCAACAAAACAGTTGTCTGCGTCTAGTAAAACAACACTCAGCTTCTTTGCATATTGTTTTAGGATCTCCTTATCCTTTTCTTCTGGTGTTTAATATTAAGGTGCTCATAATAGGTGCTTTTTTTTTTTTTTTTTGGGAAC
>VZSC01007518.1:0-35636 GCA_013398225.1 Steatornis caripensis
TCCCTCCTGCTCCCCCAGGCCTTCGGGCAAAGTCTCTGCTCCGGCCACGCGGCTCAAGGCTGCCTGCGAGGAGCCTCAAGGGCCCCAGCGCTTGCTCAGCTACGGCCGTTTGACATTTCTAGGGCTTCACGGAAACCGGCTCAGGAAGCTAAATTAGCTCCATACTATGGGCGTCAGATAACAACACTTACCAAAGTTTGTAAACCGTTGTAAAGCAATTTATTTTGCTGGTCAAATAAAGAGCCAGCCCGTTCTTGGGGCTGGAAGGTTCCCTCCACAGAACCCCGTAGACTTATCCATGGCAGCAGAGGCGCAGCAGGGAGCTGTAGCGTCTGTTCCTTGCTGCTGGGAACACCGCATGCCTCAAATTCTTGAGGACCTCAGCAGGGCGGAGCATGGCGCACACCCGCCCTCAAAGCTTTGGTCACAGCCCCTGGCCTGGAGAGGTCTGTGCCCCCATCACTAACAGCGGTCACCCCATTGGCGACGGAACAGCTGAGGCTCTTTCCCCAGCCTACCTCTAACAAAAAGTGCCCAGCCCTGAGACTTCAAGGGCCAAATGGTCCTCAGCCCTAACACACACACGTCTGTGCTGCTCTCTGCCTTCACCAACACAAGCCCTTCCACCAGAACACACGCCAAGGCCCATGCTCCCCGTGTCTTGGTCTTGCCTTGCACCAGCGGGCCGGTTCCTCTCAGCCATCCTCACACTGCCACTTAGGACCACGAGGCCTTAATTTGTGACTGCGGAATGCGCATCAATGCCCCTGCCCCTCCGCCCACTTCCTCTCACCTGTTTTATGGCCTCGTGCACCAAACAGCTTTGTCACAGCAAGTGCGCACTCATCCACCGGGAAGGAACGGGAAACACACCGGCCAACTCTTTTCCTAGCACCATTTAAGACAGACTTTACTTATGGATCCTAAAAAAATAAGCAGGAAACAGCAGTTATTCTCAGAGCAGCCTGAAATAACGTTAGCCCAAGAATTGTAGTTGGGCCTTGCCCAAGTACACTTTGACCAGGTCCCAGGGACCCTGCGAAGCCAGGCCCTTGTGCTCAGCACGTGTCCAGGGGCAGGAAGGGAGAACTGCCCTGTCCCATGTCCCACACCGCCCCCACCAAAAAAAAACCAGTCACCCCTCTCCCCACAACTGTAAAAGCAAGACTTACGTAAAGACGTGGAAGAAGAGATGCTGATGGGTACAGGAGGAAATGGGAACGGCCCCTGTTCTATAACAGATGCTTATCCTAGAGGTAAGATACTGTAGGTCAGATCTTAAACATTTCTTAAAAAATTAGATTGCCTTTTTTTTTAAATTGTTCAAGGAAACAATTAAAAACAACACACACACACATACACTGTTGAAGAGAAATGGGGGAGATGGGACACCCCCCCCCCCACAAAGCTCAACCTACATTTGAGCAGCTCTGTGACTCCGGCCAAGCCCAGGGCCCCTTGCGCTGCTGGAAGCCCCGCTGTATTTATTTATTTGGCCATCCATGCCCCCTTTCACCGCTTCCTTACAGCACCGCAGAGGGTAGAGGGTCCTTAAACCCAGCCGCAGAAGAGAAACAGGCGAGACCACGGTCTAAAAAAGGAGCTTCTTCTATTATCTTGTTAAAATCTGTGCCCTTAATTTGCAACAATCCTGGTAGAGACGCGTCCCTGACTGGAGCCACAGACTCTCTCCTCTCCCCAAAACATTAAGTGCCACACCACAGTGTGATCTAATAAAGTCCCCGCTCACCCCTCAGCTTGTTCTTCAGGCTTCTCTAAAGTGAGCAAACGTACGGCCCGTGGAGGGTGGTACATGAGAGCAGTTCCAGCCAGGGACCGCGCAGCTGAACGCGTTCCAAAGCGCTGCTAAAATAAAACCCGCCCGACCAACCAGCTCGGGGAGGTGGGCGAGAGGAGGCGTTCCGAGCCNCGTACGGCCCGTGGAGGGTGGTACGTGAGAGCAGTTCCAGCCAGGGACCGCGCAGCTGAACGCGTTCCAAAGCGCTGCTAAAATAAAACCCGCCCGACCAACCAGCTCGGGGAGGTGGGCGAGAGGAGGCGTTCCGAGCCGGGCATCCAAGAGGCAACGCCGCCTCCCCTGTGGTGTTAACATAATACTGGAATTACGTGTTGTAAATTTCTGACTTATTTATTTTCTGAAGAACAATAAAACATTTCTTAAAAAATTAGATCGCCTTTTTTTTAATTGCAGTTAGTGGACATGGGAGCAAGTCCCAAACGCTGCCCGATGTGCGCGTGTGTTGACGGACAGCAGGTGCCCGGCCTTCTCTGCCATCTGTGCTCAGTTCTCAGCTTCAGCCTCTTCAGTTATTAAACACGGGGTGGGGGGTAGGGAGATGGTTAAACACAACATCCTTCTCGCACACGTTCTCCTCTGCACAGTTCATGCCGTTCCTTACTGTACTTCATAACCAAATCTGGCAAAGCAAATCACTCACAGTCCCAGCGCCGCTCCTGATCCCCCTCCCCTTGCCTTGCTCGGATCCAGCCGCCTCCTCCTCCTCCTCCTCCCAAGCGCAGGTCAGCAGAGCCCTGCAACAGGCATCAAAACCGTTTGGTGGGTTCACCCTCCTCACGTTGGCTCAGTCCTAGTTCAGACCAAAGGGAGTGCCCGGAGACAGACAGGTCCTGCCCTTGGAGCTGGCTCTCTGCCTGCCCCAGCAGCACTCGCCCCTCAAGCACTCACAGCACAGCCCCGGCTCTGACCGCCGGCAGAAGCATCTCGCAGGACGGACCGGGCTCAGAGCAGAACCCTTTCTGCTGCGGGCAGCAAGAGGTTCACAAAAGTCTGGCCAAGCAATGCCAGGGTACCAGAGCGCAGCTGGGTTCCCGTCCTAGCTCATCCCGACGGCTGCTTGGGCTCCTGCATCGGTACGGCAGAGCCCTGCCGCGGGTACGGGTTATTGGTGGCCGTGCCCTTCTGCTGAGAGCAGCTGCCGTCACTGCTCCAGGGCTGAAGCTTTATTTCAGGAATGGGTAAAAATATTATTCCAGTTAGATCAATTTTGTTGGTTTAGAATGGCCTCCATCCCTGAAGCCTCACCCACCCTGCGATGCTTGAGGGCTTTCAGAAGATGACAAACATCACAGCAAGGTAGAACTGCAGCCAGGGAGCAGTTGAATATTTTGGCTTAAACCAGCTCGCAGTGCCAGCGGCTCCGACCTGGAGCCCGCGTTCATCAGCCCCCTGCTTTCTGCACTGCGGCCGGCCACGGAGATCAAGGCTGGTGGCAGAAGCAGGATTAGGGCGAGCGGAGGGGCTGCCTTCCCAGATAAGACAGAGCAGAGCCACAGCCTGCAAGTGGAGAAACCCACCAGAACCCACCCAAAACCTGGCCTGGAGCAGGGCTCCCCTGTCACTGCTCAGACCCAGGTGTCCCCAGGCACCCTAACAGCCAGTCTGCATTTCTCAGCCACACTGCCTGCAGTCACTCCCCCAGATCCAGCTGCACAAGGGAAAACCAAGAACTAAGCTCAAGCACACGCAAACTTCCCATCAGCGTAAATACAAACCCGCAACGCTTGCTGCTTTACTACCCGAGACTCCTGAAAACAAAAGCTGCTCCGAGCTGTTCCTGACTGTCCTTCTAGGGCCACAACAGCCACGTCTGCGCCGTGCGCCATTGCACGGCTCGTGGTGCTCAACGCAGACCGAGCCGGTTGGTGTTCACCCCGCCCTCCTGCGGCACACACACCGTCCAGCACAGCAGAAACCGCCCTCGTGCTGGCCAAGCGGGGGTTTGTCGCCAGCTTCAGCCACCCGGTCCACGCTGGCCATCCAGAACCCGCCCCCCCCACCCCAAGAAGTTTCTTTGAGGTTAATTTTACGGACAATTCTCATCCCGTCTCTCTGGAGGGAACCCGGACACCTAGCTCAGACCAAAAAGCGGACACACGGGGTGCCCTCCTCTCCATGCACGTGGCCAGAGCACCAGGGGTTACTCTTCCCCTTGAAACCCTTACAGAGAATGAACCCAACAGAATAAACCCAGAGCCACGTCACAGACACGAACGCCAGAACCGCAGGGCCCAAGGCAGTGGAAGTTTTCACTCCTCTCCCCTGACACCACCACCTAAACCCGAACGTGTTTCCAGGGACAGCTCCAACAGCAGCTGCAGTAAAAGGGGCAGGATGGGCTCTCTTTCTCCATACAGCACATGACACGACAAAGACTCTGAGCCAGGTCAGGCAGGCTCAGTCCCACTTCAGGGGCTGCTCCCCACCTCCAGCAGCGGCACAAGCTGCAGCCCGTGTAACGGGGATGCTGCCGCCGCAGCCTCCCTCCTTCCCTCCCTCCCGCCAGCTGACCCAGCGCTGCCCATCAGAATTCCCCAACTGCTTCGTTCTCCAGCCTAGAGACCCCCCATCACTGCATCGTGCCAACTCTTCAGCAACACCTTTCAGCAACACCATTCCCATGCCGCCTGCGAGCGTTCTGGGGTCAATGCAGCAGGCTGGACCCGGTGCGCTCCTCTTCCAACCTTTCTAGCTCTTTCTGCCATCCTCTCCAAGCAGAGCATTGGCGCTCTGACAGCCTTCGAAGACCACAAAGCGGCTGGCCAAAGCAAGGGCTGAAACAATGCCACAGTAAAACGCTCCTTATGAGGCTTTTTTAAAGGTGTGGACAATTCACAAAACAATCATAGCTCAGCTAGACCGTGACACAGGCGGAAGAAAACTTAGCTTCAGCAGTCCGGATTCACATTATTAAACTCTGAGGTTTGGAGCCTGAGGAAGGAAACACACCGTGACGACTCGTACCCTTACGCCTCATCACAGCTTCTATTGCACAACCCTTCGTTATTAAAGGAAGCACTGGCACAGCTTTATCAGGTGATTTATGCAGGATTTCATGAAAAACAGGTGGAATGTTTTACACAGCTTACATGCCAGAGCTAAAAAAACATCTTCTAAATGTACCTTTCCGAGTGTATACGGAAGAACGGCTAACTGTAAGCAAAGCCACGTCTCAGATGAAGCACAGACCACGTTCTGCATCAACACCTTTCCCCACTGAAGTGAAGCAGCGTTCATGCCTCGGCCGTGCCAGCGCTCCTCCAGACAGAGTACCGCCTGCAAACAAAACGGGATGACGTTTCTGGGAGATGAGAAACGGACAAAAGGAAGATAAAGGCACTAAACCCAACGTTACTGTGGGGGTTTCACGCAACACACAATGAATTCTGACCGTCCCTCCCGCAGCACAACGGCACACAGCCACCCCAGCGTTCGGTTACTTACGTACTCCAGAGAAACGCCGCCTTTGGATTTTCCAGCACCATTTCTTCCCACAGAATTCAGACATCCTTCAAGGTTTCTTCATGCGGCTGCGGAGCCCTGCCTGTGTTTTCGCTTACCATAGGACACTTGCTGACCACAGGGTGCTAAGGTCCCTGGACGAGACAGGTCTCTAACGAGGCTGTTACATACAGAAACCAAATTCCATGGTAATTAAGACAACAGCAGGGCCTGGTCAGACACTGAGCAGCAGCAGATGTAGGCATGGTCTTAGATTCTAAGTTTTAATCTTTTATGTGGCGTATTCTAACTCTCATTCTCTACCACTAAGTCCTCTTGCCCAAAATAAGCACTTTCAGGAGCCCAAACTTTGCACTATACTCTTAAAAAATTAAATAATGGGGATCCCTAAGCAAAGGAGGACTCCCACAACAAGGGATACAGGACACTGCACCTCAAGGGTCAGCACAGGGACTCTCTAAAACAAGAGCACTACTAACAAAGGACACAGCAGTCGAACTCATCGCTTGGCCAACACCTTCGCGGGCAGCGTTCCTAATGAGAATTCAGCACTGACATTTAGGAGAAAGGGGAGGGGGGGGGGGAGAAAAAAAGCCTAAGAGTAACACGGCACACGCTTTCAAACGAGAAGCCCAACCCACTGGAAAGCTTCCCCTCGCTGCCTCTTCGCTACACAGTGGGAACTGCTGGTAGTGGGAAAGCGAGGGCAGCCCTCGGCGGCAGGCTGGCTTGCCCTCGGCGCCTTCAGTACTGCCATGCCCTGCACGTTTTCAGAGCGCTTGACAGACAGGAGTGAAACCCGAAGGTCATTGCTAAAGCAAATCAGTTTGCTGTGGTGAATAGATGCAGATCGCTATGAACGTGATGCTGTCAACCAAACACCGAGAAGCAAATAGCCAGAAAATACACGTAGCTGGTGGCTTTAGATTTATTTCTGTCATCTCTCCCTAGGCAGTCAGGGACCTAGAAGCCTTTTATGTCTCCTTGCAGCTCCAAACAAACGCCTGGCTACCCTCTCCTCCTCTGTAAGCAACAGTAACTCATCTCTTTCCAGCACGCACAGCTGCGATGCCCCAGTTTTTAACTGAAGAATGTGTACAGGCAGTTCTCTCTGCTCCCTTTCCTGCAATTACAGGAAACTTTGCCTTCGGATGTTTAGTGGCCGCTCTGCAAACCACAAGCCGCTCCAGATATTCCTGCAAACTATATCCAGTTGAGAGTTACAGTTCAGGCTCAATTTGTACCGAATGATCCCAAATTATCTTCTAACACCGTGATAAAGATACAGCGCTGACATGTCCGCTGCTACTACGGAAGGAATTGCTGCGCAGTAGCTGCTGCATTTCAGAGACACCGTCCCTGCCCCACACAGTCAAGATTCACTAATTATTATTATTATTATCCCCATTTATAGCCTAGGACCTAAGGCACAGCAAAACGCTTTCTCCAGGCTACAGGGGGAGCATAGGATTCCTCTCACCTGCCTGAACAATCTCAAACGTCGGGAGCCTCATTTGATCTAGGGTCCTTCTGGAATCACTGGTTAAAAGACAGGGGCCTCAGAGAAAAGACTTGGCCCATTCTGAAATAAATGGGATAATAAGCTGCTGCATCCAGTAGCAGTGAGCCCCATTCGAGGAGAGCAGGCACCACTACACATAAACAAGTGCAACTGGGAGACGACAGCAGTCGCAGACGCCCCGTTTGATTCAGCAAATTGTTCGTGTAAATCCAGCCTGCTACCTTCAAAGGCCTGCTACACGCGGAGCGCCGGGGCTGTGGCAGCGTGGAAAAGAGTCGGTACCAGCAGGGCTAACAGGAAGGAGAAACAGAAAGGGAACGGCTCAGGTGAAACATGACACAAAACAGAGAACCCCGAGACGCAAGTGCCACCTTGTTGAAAGCACATACGAAAAGACATTCAGAGACACCACCGCCTTGAAGTGTAATTACCCACTGAGTAGGCTACGAGCTCTTCAGAGAAGGGGCTACGTTTTGCTGCGTACTTCGGTATCACTTAGCGTACAAGAAGTCTCGCTCCCCAACATACTGCAGGGCAAATTACAAACCTGCTCCGCTTATCCTGATTCTCCCGACTGGCTGCCTGGTACTTGGGGAAGGAGCTGCTGGCCCTGGAGACAGAGCTTCAATCTTCTAACCAATCTAGGTTTATTTTAGGATTTATATTTAATTCCACACTCACCTAAATAACGGAGCGATTAATTGGTGATGCGCCATGCACGAACCGTGAAGGCAGACATACAAGAATGAGGTATTTCATTCTCCGTTGGACAGCAGGAAGGGTACTTTTATGCGTTCTTCACAAACACGGTAATGAGTTTTTAAAATGTTGTAAGATACTTGAAGGCAATCTGTCAAGGGCCTTCCGTCACTGTTTAGTCAGACTTGGGCCAAAGTATAAAATGGTGTTAAACGTTAAACCCATCATNAGGAAGGATACTTTTATGCGTTCTTCACAAACACGGTAATGAGTTTTTAAAATGTTGTAAGATACTTGAAGGTAATCTGTCAAGGGCCTTCCGTCACTGTTTAGTCAGACTTGGGCCAAAGTATAAAATGGTGTTAAACGTTAAACCCATCATCCCCGTGTCCACGAAACGTTTGTCTCGGCATCCAGGCTTCTGCTATAGTCTCTTCCTGGTTTAAAAGCCCCACAGTCGCAGAACAGCTAAGTTAGACCAGACTTCAAGGTTCGCACTTCCCTTACGTCTCTGAACTACAGACATATTTTAAAGCATCTCAGCACCACAACAGGCTTATGAATAAATCAAGATCTACTTTAATTTAAGACACAAGTGCAAAGGATTCACAACTACAGACGAGCAGGATCGTTTGTTTCAAATTATAAATCTTTCCAAAGCCCTGCTCTTTGGCATAAAAAAAAGCAGTGTAGCTGGAATACAGAAACATTTTACATCAAAAATTTCCCAGTGCAGCTAAGGAGGAGCTAAACGAATTCGCTTCACCCAGCTTCATCAGCCCCAAACTTGGACATCCAGTCCAGGCAAACCGCCTACGAGCCCACGGCTGGCCACAGGCAGGGCCGGGTGGAGAGACAGCGACCTGGTCCTTCGGCAGGCGCCCGAGACACCGAGGTCAGTCACCCCTGGAGGCGTTCCTCTCGCCTTGCTCTACAGAGGCACCCTATGTGCTTTGCAGACTGGGTGCCCACCATTTAGATGGCTGGCGGCAGCGCAGATGAATTCCATCCCAAACTACTTCAAGTAATCAACTGTGGCTTCAGTTTTGAAGCAGGATCTGTAACTGGAGTAAACTGCAGAGGACAGAGATTGTTAACAGCTTCTGAAGAAAACGCGGTTCTGAGGTTCGTTTCCCAGACAGTAGGGCTGTCCCAAGAATAACTTCAATGCCACAAGTTTGTATCTGGAGTTTCAAAGTCAGATCCCAGTTCCGCACGTAAGATTATATTCTTGAGACCTCACGACAATACACAGCATTACCGTACAATGTTACGTCCTGACCTAGAGTCCAATTACCTTGACTATCTCACCGATCGGGAAGCGTACCTTACAAAATAGCTAAACCTATTTTAAAATAACCGAAAGAGCTGTTTAGACAGCTGGTAACCTTCCAAATGTATCGGCAAAGGGATGGTGGGGAAGCGCACACCAATAACGAAACACACGTCAAAAGTTTCTCTTCTCCCCGTGTTCTGCAGCAGCCAGCAGGGGAGAGAGAGGCTCACCAAACCGCCTCTCGTGAACACAAAACTCTCTCCTGGGATACGCAGGACAGCCGAAACTTTCTCCTTCGGCCTCCTAGGGCATCCCCAAAGTGCTACCCAACAACTGTCTCGGGGCACCGTTTCTCAGCCTCTCTTGGGAGAAAGGACTTGCAGAGAAAGGCGCCTGGAAACCGAGCACAGGAACAAGCTCTCACGGACTCGCCGTTCCAGCCCGCACGGGAGATTGGGCATATTGTGAATTTTCAACGGCAAGATCCTGGTGGCAAGAACGCCTGCCTCCGCGGAGTCTGTCTGGAGGCCGGCATCCAAGGGTCTCCCCCTCCAAAAATTTAAGATCATGAAATGGATTCGAGATTGACCACTAAACCATACATATTCCTCAGCAAAAGAGAGAGCATTGCTGATGCAAGAGAGCCATTCAGAAACAAACATATACACATCACACCTGCTCCCTAGGAAAATACGTACAGTTTTCTAGGCCCACATGTAACTGAAGGAAATTAAAATCATCTGTGAAAAAGTCTCGGAGAAAAACAACCTGTCAAGTCTTGAGGGTTTGGAGGGGTCTGTGCCCCAACACGTACATCTGAGTCAGCTCAAGGCTCCGGTGTACAACTAAGGAAGCAAAGATCACATTTCTAATTGGGCAATGTTGTTCCAGTTCAGCACTCAGCAGCCGAGGTTTGCAGGAACTTGCAGACTTTCAGACACGCAACTTCAGACTCAGCTTTAAGACGCCGTTCTTGAGAAGGAGCGATCCACAAGCCGTGAAACGCCTGCTGTATTCTTGAGACGTACCTGGTCTTCCTCGGATCTGGTGTGTATTGATTGTCTTCAGCAAAAGAGAAGCCACAAGAGGCTGAGAATGCAAGGGCAGTGTCCACATTCATCCTCTAAAAAGATTGCTGACAAGTTCCAAGCACCATTCACAGGACGAGACTGCCTGGTGTCTTCATATATATAGATATATATATTTTTTTTTTAATAAACATTTCTTTTTTCCTAGCATTTCCCCTTATGTAAAGTCAGCAGGTAGAGGTACGCTTTCTGTACTGTTGGATAAGGGGAACCAGGCACTCTGGAAGGCCTGTCTGGAGCAAAAAGGGGTGATCCAGAAGTTCTTGTGCTGTTGCTCTTTCTAGCGGATCCCGTGTCAACATCCTTTCCAAGAAGTCTCTCAGAACCGGGGAGGTCTGCGAAAAAGCAACCAACCGAGTCAACCCCGTAACGGAACCGGGCAACAGCTCACGCGACAACAGGTTGCCGAGGCAGGCCTGGTTAAAAAGGACGCTGCACATTCCAGCTCCGTAACCCTGCTTTTGCACAGACGTGTAACACCAGACAGCATGCTTTTTATGCCGCAGCAATAACTTTCTGTCACCGGTACGCACAACGTTTACACAGGTGGTTTTCTTTTTCATGGGGCACAGCAAATCAAGACAAGACTGCCTGCCGCGTCCTTCCACCTAAGTTAATTTTGCTTCCCATTTTGCTATTTAATCTTTTCTGCCTTTCAGCTCAAAAATTCAACAGAACTCGTGCTCCCCAAGGCGCATCGCTTTGGGTGTGAAGGGTTGATCAAATCAATCTTTTACTGGCCACAGATTGTGGAGAAGTAGTTAAACAGCATTCCCATACAGCTTTTAAGGGTCTGGAAACCTGACGCTGCTGATACAAGAAGATGAATAAACTGCAGAACAGGGTATGAAAAACCTAGGTGACCTCGGCAGGTTTGTCCTTCGAAAGACGTGTAAAAGCCTGTTGAGTAGCCAGACCCAAGAACCACTTACAGGCACTGCACAGCTCTTGCTTGTGGTAATCCTCTGCATCATGAAAACTGCATAAAAAATGAACTTGGTGTCTATTTATTTATTTTAATGCTGCTAATTACATCCGTTTTAGATTGGGGGCGTTCTCCTAGCTCCGGTTAACTCAGAAGCAGATCATGAAGTACTGTTCACACCGAGCTACCGCTTATTTCATGAGCGCTTTGAACGGCGTCACTGTGTTTGCTCGAGGGAGAAGGCACAACACAGCGAGGACGTGCCAGGACCCAGCCTTTATCGCTCCGTCAATAGATCTAGTTATGCTTTAGAAAAGCAGCAGAGACTGTCCCAAGTGGCGTCCGTCTGACCTGCCGCCCCCAGCACTACAGGAACTGACCCCAGCGAGCCATTAACTGTCATCAGAACGGAGGGCTGCGTCCCCAGCTGGTGCTGAGCTCCACTCGCGTGGCAGGGAGACGGGGAGGATGGCCACCCGCCCGGCAATCCCGAGGTCTGCTGGAAGCCAGCTTGCTTCCCAGGACAAAGCGGAGCAGAGCAAGGCTATAAATGGCTCTGGCTTTCGCAGCCCGTGACAGGGTCATCTCACCAAGCAAGGCGTGCCATCCAGACCACAACCGGCTTTACACCGCCCACGAGCACTGGGTCCAGAATGCGACCTTGAAATTTTAATCAGTCTTGCAAAGGCAAAGAGGAAAGAGCAGCTGTTGATGTTTGAGTGTACACTCTTAGTTCAGCAGTCTGCTCTGTTCAATAATTCGGTTTTAGCAGCCGTGGATATTCCAATTAATTGGAAAGGCCGGGTAGCTCAGAATGCTGCAGAAGCTGCTCGATCTCAGAGGCTTGGACTGCAATGAAAGGAGGACTTCTCTAACTGGCGACTAAAAGGTAATCACTGCATTTCTTATGACACTGCTACTTTTTCATATGAAACGGAGCTCATCTTCAAAGCAGCTGCAGCGTCTCCACGCGGCACCGCCTGCACTGCGCTCTCCTGCCCTGACCATGACGCCGTCTTTGCGGTCCTGAAAACCACGAAGCCGGGAACTCTCCAGCGCGAGGATCCTCCTCTCTGCTTCCCTAGAAGACGAGCTACTCTGTCACCATCAGCAAGGTACTGACTGTTGGGTCCACCTGAAGCCGCTTTGATGTGCGTTACCCGGTGTGCGCCCGAGTGACCTGTCACTTGGAGGGCTATTTCCCAACCAGCCGCTAGCTGTCAGCAGCGGCTCGCATCCACTGAGGCACCAGGGCCAACGATGTTCCCTGAGAAACCCGTCCTAGCGAGACCACTTTCGCAGCCAGCTTTACCCGGAACGGATGACACGGATGTTCCCCCACGATAACCATCGGGTGTACGAGTGTTTGCCGGTATGCTCACCCTGTGGAAGTTTTTCAGTTTGGGAGGAGGACTGTCACGGAGTCTCTTCATTGCCTGGACCGGAGAGTCACTAAAATACGGGGGTTCTCCATCCACCATCTCTATCACCATGATCCCCAGAGACCAGATATCCACCTGTGGGAGCCAGCGTCGCATCAATGCACACAGCTCACAGCAACAGCTCCTCGCTTTGTCGCTTTCACGACGACTCCAGCACCCCACCCACGACAAACGTTACCCAGAGAGCAAAACATCAGCCGGGTTGATGCTATGGGACTCCTCACCACAGTTTAACAAAGACAGCTTTCCACCTAGGACGCAGCCACGCTGGTGTCGCAACATGCAAAGGTCTGCAAGTAACTGCTTGTGCTACACCTGGTTGGTCAGTAAACAGAACTAATCAGTCTGCTGCCACCTGCCCATAATTTCGGAGCTCCCATCTGTGCCTCCCCTCCCCTTATGGCATCACTTGATTTACTGATCCAGATCATGGCACAGGCTGCTCCTTGCGGACATCTGCCCGTGCTACAGCGGATACAAGCCTCTGCCAAGCTTCACGTGTAAGAGAACAGAGTAAGTTTACACCTTGTTCCCGGAAGGCAGAGCAACCTGTTTTTCTGCTGTTTTAGGAAATATCGGTATCACTATCAAATCTGTTGTCATAGTTGTATTTATGTTTTCAATAGAGGCCCTTCCTAGAAAAGCCAGTAGTTATGTTCCTGTGGCGCTTCAGAATATTATTGTATCTCCTGACACGAGGGAAGTGGCCCCTTACCTCGGTAGCGTACGGCATCCTTGCAATAACTTCTGGAGCCATCCAGTACGGAGTACCCACTAGGGACTTTCTTTTAGGTACGTCTTTACTGATCTGAGCACAGAAGCCGAAGTCTGAGAGTTTGACCTGTACAGAGACAAAAGCAACCAACCTCAAAAATAGTTTTCGAACAACAGGGAGGGAAACACCCAAGACAAAGACGACGCAGGGAGCAAGAGGATGAGGTACGAAGAGATTGCGAACAGGAAGGAAACAAGGAGACAGGCTCAGGCTTCCGCAGCAGAAGACAGGAAACATACCCTTCCATCCAGTGTCAGAAGAATGGAGTCGCTCTTAATGTCCCGGTGAATGACCCCCTGAGAGTGAAGGTAGGACAGCGCCTGCAGCACTGATTCACACACTGTGGCAATTTGCTCTTCGTTCAGCCTGAAATTAAAGACACGGGAGTTTAACTGCGCTGTACTGGGCGAGGGACGGCGCTCAGCCACAGCGCCTCTTGGGACGCACGGTGCAGTTTCAAAGCTGAACTGCAGACAGGCATCTTGGTCCGCCGTGACCACTGCTATCTCACTTTTACTGTTCTTCTATGACCGTCTTTTACTGGGGAAAACGTTTTTGTCTCCACAGTTAGCAATTTTAAGTTTTCGTAACTCTGACACGGAGAAACCGCATTTTGAATCTTGTAATTAAATTCATTCCGCAAGATGCTGTTTCAAGCAATTCCGATAGGCAAGGCTGCTTCTTCGTGCCAAGGTGCCACAGTAACTGTTGAGACAGCTGCTTTTTTAAGCAAATACAGTAAAGCTATTGCTCACAAGGCATATTGTGCAACTTTATCCAGAAAGCATCTAAGCACAAAATTCAATGGAGAATAGAGGGATCCTTTGCAGGTTTCATGCAGCTAGACGCTTTGGGTGCTCTTGCACCTAAGGAAAGGTAGCACGGGTTGCCAGCAGGGAAGGCGCTCCTGAGTTGCAGCAGTCTCTCCGTCAGCACACAGAGCACGAGCACCAAGAACCTTATCTTTAGAAGCTCTTGCTGTTCGGAATACCAACCCAAGAACCCTCGTGATCAAGTGTTAAGTGAAAGTGGTAGAAATGAAAGTTATCTCCTGTAACTGGGGACGGCGACAGCGTTCTCTGCACATTTATACTGAGCAATGCTAGTAGTTAAGTGTTTCAGAGAACAGCTGAGGTACCCAATTTGAGTCCCTTTTATTCTCAGCCTGTCTCTAGCAGCTGTATTAAACGAGTCTCAGTCGAGGGCACAGAAATTAGACCTCCTCAAATCCGGGTCTGCAAGTAAGCCTGAGGAGAAGAGAGCGCTCAGAAGGCAGAACTGTGCACAGCACACCGGTACCTTCTAAACACGCAAGAGCAATTTCTACACATTCAGGATGGAGGCTGCACCATCAGCTGCGAAACGTACACTTCCATTGCTTGTTCGGTACCCCGTACCTTACTGCACCGAACCGACCAGGACACTGCGCGCTGGGGCCGCACGGCGCCGTGCTGATGGCAAATGCACCTGAAGGATAGCAGAGGGCTGGCTTTGCTGTTGTGATCTCACCTCTAATGGGAGACGGACTGCTCCGATACAGAACCTAACCTATCTAGAAACAGCGCTTTTCATGTCATAGCGCATGAGCGGTAAGAAAAGCCGGTATGCTTCTGAGCTCCAACGAGAGGGTATGACTTTCAGCTTGTTTCAGCTTGGTTTCAGTCAAGTGACTGCATAACGTAAACCAGATTACTAGGGGATTAGCTCACTCCTGGAGATGCAAATCAGTTATCACCTTCAGCAAACGTTTAATGAGGGGAACGAGGGTACTTTCCTCCCTGTGAAAGACAGGTAAGGCCCGCAGCTTGCTTTTACGTATGTTACGGTTGTAACAGACCCTGTTTCCACTATGTGGAAAAACGAGCATTCGTTAAATGGTTCAAAGGAAGGCTTCGTGAAATACCTCACAGCTAGGCTGAGGACCCGCAATGGAATTCAGTCTCGCTGGGGGATATCAGCTACACAGACCCTTCATAAACCTCTTCAGAACATTTTTTTTTTTAAAATCTGTAGTTCCATTGGTTCCAATACCAGCTGAGAGCTACAAGAGTTTCACTGGCTCTGCAGTGCCGTACTCAGCACTCTTCAGGACTGAGTGCTCTTTTTCCAATCCACGAGCAGGTGACATCACTTACAGCGAGACCGTGGTTGTCAGACCCTGGGAAGCGCCTCTGAACTCAACGCTGGGGGGCCTGGCCACCTAAGTGTCTCCAAGATACTCCTTACAGGTGGGGCTGTAGAGGCTACAAAGGACAATGTGCATTTTTATGCCTCCCAAACACATCACGGATGCAAATCCAAACCAAGAGGATCCAACAGAGCAAGACAGACGCCTTAAATCCACCACAGGATCAGCAAAGGCTAGTCAAAGCATGTAAGTGAATTAAAGGCATACTATGATTAGAAAAAGCAAATACAATTAGTGTTAGCAATACTACCTAACCATAATCCAATTAAGATTCTGAATCTTCAAAACAGGAAAGCTCATCCTGCAAGACTTTCTTGGTCAGTCTTTTCGTTAGCATTCCATGCACCAGTTTACAGCCTCGCAGGGCTGCTCGGAAGCAGCAGGAGAGTGCTCCAGGGTCACGGATCATCGTAACTGCATCTCCAGAACACCTTGTGAGTGGGACTCGAGAGGCCATTTGAGAACAACTTCTTTGCCCTACAGAAAAGCTTTGGTCATTAATTAACATGAAGTGGTGTGAATAAGAAAACAAATTTAGGAGTGTCCAGCAGTCGCTATCTTTAGGCAATGAAACTTGGGAAGGAGTCCAGATCTCAAGGCTCTGCTGCACTTCTCCAGAGGCGGTAGCCACAAATTCAGCCTCACGGAGGTTGTACCACTGAAAATTATTTCTGCATGCTCTTTAACACTTACTCCATGAGCTTCCTGGCCAGGATACAACAGATCTAGTAAACAATACTCTTCATGAGTACCATGTCTTACAGGGAAGGTCAGCAAGTAGATGAGTAGTGGGTATCTAAAGGTATCAGTACTGTAAATGAGGTCCCTTCTACATCACAAGTATTACCGCACACTTCAAATGGATGACAGTTATAAAGCGTAATAGTTTCAGGGCACTGCAATCACAAAATCTCTGAGGGAAACTATTCTTCCCAGGAATCGCCACTCCGCTGCTCTTGCCTGTCAGGTGGGAGAACCAGCGCTGACGTTTTGGATTTGGCTTCGTACCTGATCTGAGCCACTATGTCCGTGAGGGCTCCCCCCTGCAGGAACTCCATCAGCACCCAGAGCTCCTCTCCCACTAGATAGCTCTTGTACATCTCCACTACGTTGACATGTTGATAGTCTCTCATGATCACCACCTGTAAAAACACAGTTGACAACTGACCACGACAACAATCACTAACACCACTTCATCTTACTCCACAAAGCAACCACGCACAACCCTGGGAGCACAACGCAGTCACCTCCATCCCCCCAGCTGTCACCTTCCTGGTACCAGCATAGTAGCATAAGAGAAAGATGTCTCCTGCTCTTTTTACCACACTGAGCATCACCATGGCTTTACGGTGGACAGCAGAACCCCACCTCTCGTCACTATACTCACCTCATTAAAAAGGAGCTCCCGGCGCTGCTGCTTTCTCAGATCCATCATTTTCACTGCCACCTGCCGCCCCGAGTGCTTCTCTCGAGCAATGCAGACGATACCTGTGGACCCTTCACCAATCTTCACGTAATTCTCCAGCAACGTCCGGGGATCCCCCTGGTCTACTACCATCCTAAGGGCAGCTTTGAACTGCTCGTGGGTCACAACCACCGGGTCCTCACCGGCCAGCTGCCCTTTCACAGAAGAGTCCTGGGGAAGGTGAAGGTTGCTAGAACTAGTCTGCGTCTGCCGGTTCCGGGGAGACCCTGCCGGTGATGGCCTGCCTTGTGGCAGCGCAATTGCCTTCTCCGCTGCTGGCGATTTCTGGGGGGTCCCAGCTTCTGAGGTCACCCTGGGGAAATCAGATGCAGGTTGATCTGATGGAAGAGACTGGGCTTTGGCTGCAGGGCTGCGTGGCGAACCCCACTGCTGGGGCCTGAAGAAAGCATTAGGCTTCGAGAAGAACAAATACGAAAGCGGAAGAAAGAAAAAGCGATGGTTAGATTAACGAGAAGCGTCAGGAATCGGTCACGCGTTATGAGGGTCTAGCCTAGCACGTCTTGCAGCAGACTGGAGTCAGGAGCTCTAGGTTCTTATCTCCGGATCTGCCCAACATGTGCTGCGTGACTGCGGGAAGCCCCGTGGATGTAGATTTTCAAGAATCACTTACAGGACGGGTGCTACTCTCTAAGGACCTCCAAACCGAAGCAGTTAAAAGTGACCTTTTAAAGCACGTGCTTTAAAAAGTAATTTAAAAAAAAGCACCACAAAAACAAAACCCACAGAAGAACACCAGCTGTTAAAGCATTCCAACCTTGCCACCAGAACTCAGGGGCAACCTACGTTGCAGAGAATTTTAAAATCCTTTATCCCTCTGTGCCTCTGATCTTCCCATATATAAAAAGAAAGAGGATTCATGCCAAAGCTGTAAATCACTTTGATGTCTTGGCCTGATTCCCTTTGGGTAATTACGCTCTGCCTACTGAAAACTCTCCCTGCGCTTTCCACTGGTACCTGCAGTGCGTTCCCGTCGATCACCCCTGGGAAAAGCACCGTGAACGCAGGACAGCTGGCGGCGGCCAGCGTGACGCTCCAGCTACGCCCAGCCACCTGCCACCTCACCACCGACCTGCAACAAGGTTGGACTAGCAGCGCTCTTTCCCGAAGCACTCGAGGCTCTCGGAGACCTCCCACTCAAGGGCCAAGCAGGCCCAACCCCGTTTAGTTTATGGCATCTAGTGAGAACACAGCCCGCGGTAACGTGGCCTCAGGACACGCATTCCCATGCTAGCGCTACGCGTAGGTCTCCCAAGAAGGGTAAGTCTTGAAGTGCTAATACTTACCCTGGAAACGTTAATGAATTAAAATTCAACATCATCTAGCAGGTTAGGTATAAAATACACAATGTACTTGGTTATATGTAAAATAATAGTGGATCTGACAAAGTGGCAACTTCAGAAAGAGCAAGCCAATCATTTATATTATAGGGCAAAACAAAAACTTCAAAGCAACAAGCTTTTTCTCTCTCATTATTAATAAAGTTAATAATATAGCTATGAGAACCCAAACCCGCTAACAGAGAATTTTTCAGAAGAGCACTCTTTTTCTCCGTCTCAGACGGAAAATAATCGCACAGAATTTAATTCTATGCACTTTGGGTTTTAATCAAGGGTTTGTGTCACCAGTAAAATCTGCATGGGCTGAACACACATACAGCTCATTGTCACACGCACAGAGGCCCCGGAAGCACGATTTTGCAGCTCCCGGCATNCTCAGACGGAAAATAATCACACAGAATTTAATTCTATGCACTTTGGGTTTTAATCAAGGGTTTGTGTCACCAGTAAAATCTGCATGGGCTGAACACACATACAGCTCATTGTCACACGCACAGAGGCCCCGGAAGCACGATTTTGCAGCTCCCGGCATCGGGACGCAGGGGTGCGCAAACACAGACTGCCCGTCAGAAGGTGCTTCCTCCTCATTCACCAGCTCCACCCCGGCAGTCCTGCAGAGACACGCTCGTGGCAATCAAGTATTTATTTCCCAACTCTTGTTTTGTCTCAGGAGAGAGAGGGTAAAAAAAAAAACGGGGTTTATATAACCTAGAGCATGCAAAAGGGCACACAACACGCATGCAAGCTCACGCATGTTTGTCTAACCACACGTAAGTATTATTTCCTGCTATTTGACAGCCCCGGTAAACAGATTGTCAGTCTCTGGACGTTTTGAGATGTCACTGGTTCTCCTGCTTGCTCCCCCCGCATTCGGTTGAAAGGAAAGAGCACTTGACCTTCCCGCGGTCACTACAGGCAGCCCGTCACGGCACCTACAGCCCCATTTTCAGCCAATTGTATCCCCTTCCCATTTCATCTACGATTATGCACTTCTTACGCATCGCAATTACACATCCTCATCTCCAAACAACAATTGCATTCCTTTAAAATCCCACTCCCTGGCAAAGGGAGTCAGCAGGGAGAAGGCTGCGTCCAAAAGCCTCGAGCCTGATCCTTCTGCGAGGAGCGGGGTCGGAGAGACCCCCCACTCTACAAGAAGCTTCAGAGCCGTCAGTTTTGTTGGGCCGGTGGTCCCTGTCGCCTTCTTCCGAGTTCAGGGACTCCACGCCTGCTAGAAATTAGCCTGGCTTTGCAAAAGCCCAGCACTGCCTTTGAAACCACCGGCCAGCTGTGCAAGGACAAGTGCCGGGTTAGCCCGGGATGAATTAGGAGCAGTGGCCTGAAGGGCTACATTTCCGATCCGGTAACAGGAACCGGCGTTTTTGTCCCAGTTTAACAAGCGAGTCATTCATTCAGGATAATTTTCCTGGGGGAGATGGAGCTATGAGCTGTCCCGTCCTTACCGAAAACCAAGAGCCAGATTTCCTGTTTGACAGTACTGTGGGTGCTGATGGCAACGTCCCTATTGTAGGCAGGTCGGCAGATACAGCTAATACCAACAAGCTCTCCCGAGGTAGCTCTATTTTGCACAGGCAAAAGAATACATTACTAATGTAAATTACCACCATTTCCCAAATGGCAAAAGCACACCGATGCTAGTATAGCGGCATTTAAGTTAAGTCTTTACTACTACAGAAGGGCAAAAAATGAGTAAGTCCCCTACCTCCTTCCCAACCTACACTCCTGCAAGCACAGCTCCACCAACAAGCCGGATCACGCAGATCTGGCTGCCATTTTGAGCTATGCCCAGCAGTACATTCCGTGAAGCTTAAGCGAACAACGCATTTTCCCTGTCCAGGGCTATTTTGACTCCAGCATTAATCATAACAATAACAGATGGTTGCACGATGTTCGCAATTAAATTTGCTCAGCCGTGTAAGTAACCTCTGGAACTGTAACGTCAACATTGCACTCACTCAAAAATACCGAATAACTATACCTTTATCTGCAGGGAAGGGCCCGACTTGTTCGAGGCGCCGGATGAGGGGAACACACTGCGTAACAGCCGCCTCTTCAAGCTGTTCTCCCTTGATTTGGAGCTGGGGCTGCCCTCCCCTGAGGGCCTGCAGTTTGCTTGTCGTAGGAGACAAGGCTGAGGCCAGCACTCTTCCGAGCTCTTTTTTTCCGCCTTCTCGCTCTCCCCCGGCAGAGTCGGCACACGCTGCAAACCAGAGGCACGCTGGAGGCAGCTGCCGTCGGCGCCCTGGAACTCCGAAGGCCCGAGGGACTGTGCTTTCATCACCATACCATTGGGATGAGACTGTCCTTCCAGTCGGGGTTTGTAATCTGGCCACATAGTCTGCCGCCGGGTCACCTTGGTCCCACCATTGCAATTGAGGTAGTTTCCGTATTTGTCTGCCCAGTCTGCTTCAGGACTCTGAAGGTACATGTCCGGGGGTCTGTCTTCCCCCAGGAGCCCAAGGGACTGAGCTCTCCTCCTGCTAGTGGGGCTCCTTCCCCTTAGAGTGTTCGAACTGATGGCAGAAAGCTTCTGGATGTCGTTGAGTATCCCGGAGATATAGCCTTCCACTTCCACAGTGCTGCCTCTCACCACGGTCTGCGAAACATAGGGCGGGAGGTAGAGTTGTAAAAATTAAGGCTCAGTTTATCTTGACAACGGTTGGATTTGGGCTGTCTAGCCAAAGGTTACTTGGGGAATTTAGGAAAAAAAAAAAAAATCAGAAATGTTTCTTTCTGCCTTTTTCTTATTGTCCTTTACTGAAGGGGAAAAAGGAAAAAAAGGAATCATTGGGTTACGTCCTTCTGTCAGAGGCAGCAGTGCTTTCAGCCAGAACAGTGACTTCTGATGCTGCACTCGCATTCTAAAGGACAACATTAGAGCAAAACCAGGATGTTTTAGCACGCCTGACTCTCTCGTGCTGAAGTTGTGCTATACTTCATCACTAATTTAGGCTCAACAAGCTCCTGAGAGTATTAGTTCTCAGAATTTACAGCATGCCCTAAGCTCTATCTGCAAAAATCACCTTGCTGTTCTAACACAAGGCTCACTTCCCCCTGTACCGCTCCCAACAGCATCGTAATCAGCCTCCCTTAGCCTGGTCCTGTACAATTTCTGCATCTTAATCCTGACCAGCAAAGACCACGCTGTTCCAACACCGCATCCCTCCGCTGCTCTGCCAAGCTATTATAATCAGAAGCAATGAACAAAGGGTCACGACAGCTCACAACTGCCTCGTAAGCAAACGGTGAGGAACAAGGCTTCCATCCAAACAAGCGAAAGCACTATACAAGTAGGGCACTTGAAGCTGTCGGTATATTATGTAGTGCTCTACCTTGTTCATGCAGGAACTGAAAAGCTCACAGAAGCTTTTTTAGTGCTGGGAACCAAAATGTTTCTTTTCTTCACGGCAACTCACAGCACAGGATCCCTTCTACACTTTCATGGATCTCTGCCTGAGGAAAGTCCTTCCCTGGAGTGATGGCAACCTCCTGTTTGCCAACTGAACTCCAGGGATCTTCTAAAGATGCTGAGTTAATTACACCGAGCCTAATATTTAGCTGGTGCACAACAGCAGCTGCAGTAATTTCAACGGAACACCATGACAGCGCACAAAATGAGCACCCGGTTTGCTCGGCAGCCGAGAACGAAAGGCGGAACAGAAGAGTTTGTCAAACAAGGTGGAGAAAGGGCAACCCGACTCGCACCGCTGCATGCGCGCCACCACCTGCAGCAGGAAATGCTGCTCCTCGGTCCCCCTGTAGCAGCGTACTTCCCTCCCCACAGACACGCGCCTTCCTCCACAGCCCCAGCTGCCGCCAAGCAAACAACGTGCAGAGCACACAAACTCCTCAAACTGTTTCCATCACTTCTGCACCAAACTCGATGGCAGGGGGGTGGAAATACCAGGAGTAAATTGTCAGATACTCAGTCTCTGAAATCTGACAGAAAGGTGGGAAGAGTCTCCTGTCCGTTCTAATCCATCTGTTAGAAACGCCAGGCATATCACTTTACTCGGTAACGCGCTCAATTAAGAGCACTAGTTCCCAAGTGAGTCTGAGCAGGGACAGATGTAACACGCGCACCCCCAAGCCAGAGCGCTCAGCAGGATGCGTCCACACCCTTGCTCATGCTTGCACAGTCAGACGGGAGCGAAAGAGGCCCTCCTCCAATGCTCACTGATGGTTCGAGGTTTCTACAAACCGGGAAAAAGAATACCTCAAAATAACGTTAGAAGAAATCTCAAGAGGCCAGCTAGCCCAACGCAGATGGACAAAAGTCATTCCAGAAACACTTGTTCCTTGCACGTTCTCAAAATAAGAAATCTCCAAGAGCAGATGCTATGGCCTCTCTAGAAAATCCACTCCAGTGCTCACCTCACCTCCTAGTTAAAGACTTCCTAAAATCAGACTCCAGGCACTCCTGTTGCACTTCTAATCCATTAAGTCAGCCCTATCCCCAGCGGACAGAGATGGGAGTTAGTGTTTAAAGACTGCATCAGATTAATGACAAAACATCCAAATCCGAGCCAAATCTATACGGGGTGTTCTTACAAAGATCATGCCTTACCGATCAAAATTTAGAAATTATGATTTTAAAAAGAAAAGCGACCCTTTACAAGCTACACACCGTACATGTCAAAAAAAAGAAAAACTATGATATTTCAACCCAGGACTCTATGTATAAGGGCTTGGCCTCATACGGCCAATCAGCCCCGAAAAAGAAGCCAACAAAAAACAACAGCTTACTGTTGATTGTTATCATTGAACAAGAATTTATTCAAATGAAGTTCACCAGCAATAATCAACTGTGTGATGCAGTCTGAGAGAGTACTTGCACTTGGACTAACTGGGGCGGGGAGGAGGGGTGGCAACCAAACCCAAACCGGTACTAGTTGAAGATTCTTCTCTAGTTTTTAAAGACTGTTGGGTATCCTATCCTTGTTCTCAAGGATTTGCACCTCCTTTCAGCTTTTACCATCTACAGGTTTAGTAAGTCACAGATGAAAGTACCGACCAGTACTAGACTCGGGACAGACTGGTAAGTCTCTTCATGCACATTTCTGTTTTGACAGTGATGCCTCACACTATCCTTTTGAGTATACTTTTCCTAATACTTGAGAAAATTTGCCCAGTTTGCTCTGGGAATGCCCTAGGTACAGTGTCAAGAGCCTAAATGAAGTCAAGATATAGGAGAGCGCTATCATTTCTCCCTGACCCAAAGCCCGATACCCTGTGACTGACGGAAATTGGGTTGCTCGACACGATTCATTCTTGATGAATCCATGCAGGCTGCTAGCTATTACCCTGCTATCTCCTAGGAAGTGGCTGCAAAGAGATTACTTGCTTATTTGTTCCAGTCTCTTTCTGGGAATTGAAATTAATTCTGACTGATCTGCAATTCCTTGAGCTTCATTAGGCCCAGCTGACTTGAAAATATGTAACTTACCTAAGAAGTCTCACTTTTGTTCACGTTCTTTTCCCATTCTAGCCTGCGTTCTTATCCCCTCGTGCTCATGTTAATTGTGTTAGCCCACTGATCACAGTTAACCTTTCCACTAAAGGCTGAAGGAAAATCATTAAACATTTAAGAATTCTCAGTGTCATCTGTTATTAACTTCCTTCCACAATGAGCAGTGAACAAATTCTTTCCTTCATCCTCCCTCTCCTCAGTGTACTTCTGATGTCTCCTTGGTGCCTTTTATGTTCTTTGAGAATACCATCTCTTTCTGTGCCTTGGCCTTCCAGTTTTGTCCCTACATAAATTTCTTTTCTATTTGCCTCTTATAACTTGACCTAGTTTCCACCCTTCTCAGAAATTCTCCTGCAGTTTAAGCTCATTAGAGAGCTCCTGATCTAACCAAGTTGGTCTCTTATTACACATTTTCTCTCTTCTCTGGATTGCAGTCTTATCTCCTACTACATTGTGAACCTCGAAGCACATTCAGGGCACCATAAAACAGAAGGCAATACCTCCTCCCTTTTTCTTTTACCTGTTCTTCCTGAGCAAGTTCTTCCTTTCTACATCAGCCTTCAGCTCCAAGATCCGCACGTGCCATTTAAATTGCAAGTTTGATTCTGCATTAATATGTGCATTATACTAAAATGTAGCCCCCTGCAGTCCCCATGTTTGAAGCGTCTGTCCACAAAAACCTAAACATATTCACCAGATAGACAACTATTTTATGTCCCTTCCTCAAATCCAAGAGTGACATCTCCATTTTACAATTTACCTTTCAGTTTTCAGGCCCCTGTAGGTTTTTTTTTTTTAACTGAGAACAAAACCTTCCCACAAGCTAGCGAGACTTTAGACACAGTAATTCTGTCACCATCTTTCATTTCCTTTCCCAAGGGGTCATCCCGAGTCTGCCTCTCTTCACACTGCGGGTGCCCGCAGCCTCTTACGAGCACACAGTCTCCAGATGCCGTTATCAACAGCCACGTGAGCAAGAGCGCCATCTGAACACACCCCTCCTCAAGGATCAGAAACTTGTTCCTCCTTAGTGAAGGACTCACTTTAAGGACATTCCCCTGTTTACTATGCCCCACTTGCTGTTGAACTGCTGTTTCATAAACCCTTTTAGCCCAAACCCTAGTTTAGTCCTGCTCCCTGTTGTCTCTCATTCACCATGAGCAGCAAGCTGGTGCTACCCCGCTCTCTCCCACTCAGGCTTCCCTGTCAACTTCATCACCAGCCAAATTCGCTCGCCCACAAGAATGACAAACTTGCTAAAACAGGTCCCTCCATGAATTTTCCACTTCTCTTCCCTGTACAACAGCTGAATGCATCCTAGCCCTGGCAGCCACCACGGGAGCTTTCACGGGTCCCTGTTACAGCAACAGGCAGCCCACTGGTTATTTGAACAGCGACACTGCTGCAGTTAAGGACACTACTGTCCTTAGTTCTGATGAAGCTGCTATCGTCTCAAAAACCCCAAAAAAAGACAGTGTTACGAAAGCCCAGGCTCTGCTATCCACCAAACTCCTTACAGATGCCTCCCTTACCTCCTTTTAAATACACATGGGGCGCTGCAAACGTTGCCTCGGCTTGGGCCTCCCCGCTAGCCCAGGGAACAGGGAAGAGTAGTCTTCCTGCCTTACCTTCATGGGCTGGAGTTGCATCCTCGTGATCCTTGACGGGTCTACCACCGGCTTGGGGCGCCTCAGCGTGTCTAGAATGTTCTGCCATTGAGGCGGCAGGCCCACAAATTTGCCCTCCTTTGGGTCAAATGAAGTGTGGACACGGTGCTCAAAGTTCTGCGGAGCAGAGATCTCCGGGCGTTTCTTCTTCTTCTTGCGGAACATGATGCCTGAATCAGAGAAGGCAATGCCGTCAGTGCTCTTGCATGTCTAGGTCCAATACGCCCGATCAGTAATGTCAGGTATCAGTTATATTAGTTAATCGCATTGTATTAAGAATATTCTCCAGTGACAAGCACTTTACCAGTGGGGTTCATCATCTGCTTTTACAGACGAGGAAAACAGAGGCAACAAGAGAGCAAAGCCAGGCTCAAGACCACGCAGCAGGTCAGCGGCTGAGCCAGGATTTCTGGTGACCGTTCTAGCGCTCTGCCCACCGTGAAACAGTGCTCCTATTTCAGAAAGGGAACAGACACCGTTACACCTACAGCTGAACTCCTACCGCTTGGCTTCCTTTATTTCTACAAGTTCACATTGCCTGATATAAACATTTTAAATACATACGAGATACACATATTTATATTTTACAGGCTTGTACCTAGGCTAAATGGCTTTGGAGTGCAGCCAGTTAAGACAGCATCGATTCCACTACGGGCCTGGAACAAAGAGAGGTTATGAACAGGGCTCAGGCTGCCTTCTCACTGGTTACTCCAAGTAAGTAATATACTTTTGATTCCCATTTAAAGACGACAGAGCTATCGCCAAAGGAAGACCTGCCCAAGGTTTATTTCGGATCTCAGTTCTTCTAGCTTAGACAGAGGGCTGGGGACAGAGAGGGGAGGAGGTAGGTGGAAATCAAACTGTCAGCAGGTAGCTGAAAAAGCTTAAATTAAAAACGAAGACTCCTTTCCCTTGGGGGCTGAGAGAGACAGTTTGTGTGAACAGCCATTACAATTACGACAAGCCAAAACCAGCTAACGCTTAAATATACCTCGACGCGAGAGAATTTAGACTTTATAGCCAAAAAAAGACAGATAGAAAGCCAGAAGGTTTAGACCTTTTTGAAATTGGGAAGATACGAAGGAAAAAGAAGAACTGGAGCTCAAAATGCAGTCGCAGAGGTGAGAAACTCAAATAACCGGACGATGAGACGGATGGGCACAACCTCTTCACAAAACACAGGCAGGGAAGACGGGGTGAGGGGGAACTACCCTTTCCATGAAAAAAACAGCTTGGAGGTAGGGATATTTTCTACAGAGAGCCAGGTTTTTCATAATGGAGAGTGGTGGGAGGCTTGAGAGATGACAGGCATAAATCGAAACAAGAAAGGTTCTGGCTGGATAGAAGGAAAAAAACTTTTCCACGACCAGGAGAGTCCGGCGTTGGAGCAGGTTGCCCAGACAGGCTGCCCAGTCTCCATCCTCAGAGGCTTTCAACAGCAAGTTTGCTCTCAAAGACAAAGCCCTGTGCAACCTGGTCTGACCCTCGGCGCAGGCCCTGCTTTGAGCAGGGCGTTGGACTACAGATCTCGAGGNACAAAAGACAGGCAGGGAAGACGGGGTGAGGGGGAACTACCCTTTCCATGAAAAAAACAGCTCAGAGGTAGGGATATTTTCTACAGAGAGCCAGGTTTTTCATAATGGAGAGTGGTGGGAGGCTTGAGAGATGACAGGCATAAATCGAAACAAGAAAGGTTCTGGCTGGATAGAAGGAAAAAAACTTTTCCACGACCAGGAGAGTCCGGCGTTGGAGCAGGTTGCCCAGACAGGCTGCCCAGTCTCCATCCTCAGAGGCTTTCAACAGCAAGTTTGCTCTCAAAGACAAAGCCCTGTGCAACCTGGTCTGACCCTCGGCGCAGTCCCTGCTTTGAGCAGGGCGTTGGACTACAGATCTCGAGGTCCCTTCTCCCCTGAACTGTTCTGTGACTCTACTGACTGGTTTGATGGCTTTAAAGTTACAAGCATCCCAAGTTACGTCTTCCTGTTTGACGTTGGAGAAACACGTTTAACGGGCAGATTACTGTTGTGTGGATGCAATGGAACTGGTGTGCTCCAGAGCTCATCACCTCCTCTCCGTGATGCTTTCTGCCAACGCACGGGGTGAACTGCGCAACAAGAACCGTAGCAGACGAAGCAAAGCAGAGACCCGGTGCCAAAGCTTTTTGGGTAGTTTAGTGCTAAAGCTCTCTAGCTTAGGAAAAAGCTGTACAGGTTTCTTTAAGGCAATTAATATCCACCAGCAGGAGGAAAAAAAGTTAATTGCTCTTCCCTTTCCACTAACAACTTTAATACCAGCGTTTGCTTCTCACTAATATTGCTTATAGTGTGACGAATGCTACCTCTTCCTTGACATCAGGTAGAGGATCTTTGCTGCTTGATCTTCAACTCAGTAGTGATCCCTCTTCCCCTGTGCAGGACCTCAGCTTCCAACTATCTGTGCTGAGTAAATATTTACAAGGGTCAGAACCACAGAACACATACAGAGGTAACATGTTGTGATCTAGACACGAACACACTTCTAGAGGACACGGGACTCTAAAACCTGCACACTTCGTGCTTTCCCCCCTCCCGCCCCGCCAGCTGTGAAATCCGTGTCAAACATTCTCCAGGCTGTTCCACTTAAAACTTGTTTAGGGAGCAAAGTGCAGCCACCAGGCGAACCACAACTTTGCTTCCTACTGCTAGGCTGAGATTCTGAAAACGCGTACACACTGGCTTAAAATTTGGTTCCCGTGATCCTGTAGCCACTGGGAAGCGTTTGTATGTCGCAGAAGGATCTTTACACTATCTAAACCCCCAATCACGCAATCCATCCTTGGGGAAATACAGACTCCACACACGGACGAAGCCCATTGCAATACCATGTCCAGAAGCCTACTAAACATACCTTACAGTTGAAAAAGAAAGCAAAAGGCTAGGCAAATAAAAAACCAAACACTTCCAAGAGAGGTTGGAAGCGACTGCCCTGCCTAAGAGAGGTTTTGCAGCCAGAATAATCTTTGCTTAGAGTGCGTTCCAAAGAAAACCCAAATACATCTTAATGGAGAGCTTATAGGAAGAGCGTCTGTGCTCCAGGTCCGTACTGCAGCTACTCAAACACAGTGATTCATCTCTAAGGCCCCTTAGGTGCTGCGTATTAACTAATAACTGAGACTAGAGTCATGGGGGTGGGGGGGACGTGCAAAAAGTGCAGACAATCCTGGAAAGGAAAGACACTCTAATAGCTCACGGTGTTAGTCCTAGTCAAACCAATAGCTGGTGCTACTGCGGAGCTTTCGCACCCTCCCAGGAAAGCAGGAACTGCATCTGTAGTATTATATCAAGTGCTTCAGCTCCAAATCATTGACTACACCTCAGTCACGACAGCTACTTGATCCACCAGAACAGGGGCATTTCCACACAGAGCAACGTTAACATTTTAACCAGTGTCTTTCCTTCTCCTGCTCCTACCCTCACAGCTTTGTTCCTCACCTCCATAATGAGGAGATACTCCGAGCACAGCACACAGAGTCTTTCAAGTTTGCTCTTTGACTGCTTCAGGTGGCAAAGGGTCCCATAAAATGCAGCGTTACAAACGCCACAACCATTAGCAGTTGGTGTCAATTGTTTTCTGACCATTTCAATCGTTTCCCTGTAAGGAGAATTTTTCTAGCTCAACTACTTCGAAATGCAAATTCCTGAAGTCCGGCTGATACTCTGGCCCCAAACAGAACAGTGGCTCTGTGCCAGCACATCAGTTTGTATAAGCATAAACGCTCGTGTATTTACATCAAATCACTTTACCTGTTAATCAACACCCGGACTACACTTCGCTCCTATATACAAAAGCATGCTTCCTAAACCCAGAAAGAAGCACCTGCTAAGTTCACGGTCGATTTTAGGGTGACTAGCTGCCGCGGCCCGCATCTACCTTACCGGCTTATAACAGACACCTTAAAGACAACAAACTGCAATCGACTCCACATACAGCACGCCCCTGGGTATCCGGGGACATCTGCTTTATACGGTCAGCATCAATCCTTGATTATAAAGACATTGCCATAGCAGACAGGTGGTTTAAGGGTACACTGCATTAAGAGCAAATGCAATTCATACACTACAAATAGTTAATTGAAATCTAATGGATTGTAATAGTCTGAGTAGGCTTGGCATTTCATTGAGAAGGTCTGTATTTAACCAGTCTCCTTTCACTTTGTGGTTTTCATGCAAGAGCTGTTTACTTGTATTTCCAATACCCAGCCAAAGAATGTTTAAATAAAATACATAAAAACAGGCCTTTTCTAATTCGGTAAGCAATTCATGAGAACATTTATGCATATAGGATTTTGTAAATCAAGCCAAACCTGTATTGAAACGCAGACAGCATCCCTTTAATAGAACAACACAAATACTGTGACACCGATTTTACAATAATCTACTAGACTTCAGACCTTCGTTCCCTGCTGACAACTGCACTGTAAGAAATGTCACAAACATAAATAATAAAAGTCACTACCACAAGACAAAAGCAGTCGGAGATTGAAATTCTCTCAGCGATGCATTCCTGCTGCCTGGGAAACCACATTAGATTTTTCAACTCCAGATATAGCTGTTCCTAGATGATACAGTTCCAAAAGCTGTCACATCTGCCAGCGAGCATGAGGAAAAAAAAACCCCAGCCAGCAGATCCAGAGCAGGGGGAGGGATCGGCTGGGAAGGAGGGGCGAGAAGAGAGAAGGGTCAGGCTCAGATGAGAGGAAGGGGTGGGAAGATCAAGGGTGGAAAAGAGACAGGGGAATGGGTTAGGAAGGGAAAGAGGAGAAGAGGGAAAGACAGGCAACCCGAGGAGCAGGGCACCGAGAAGACCCAACCCCACTGGAAACGAGAAGCGGGTGAGCGCTGTCAGGAATCGCTCATTACAACACGCGAGTTCGAACGCTCGGACAAAGGCGGCAGCGTTCGCTGTCATTTCATCTGACGGCCTCCACCCTACACACACTTACACACTCCATTAGCATACACACACTGTACTTAACGACGTTCATACGCTCGCTCGCACATGCGCTTGATGATAGCAAGACAGCAGAGCTACTTCAGTCTCACTTGTATAGTTTCCAGTTAAAAATAAGCTTTCCCTCCCCCTCCTCGCTGCAGCAACCGAACTCACTCGTCAGTGCTTGTTGCATTGCTGTCGCAGATCTGGACGCAGCTTCCTACATTCCTCCCGCCCCGGACAAGAGATAACGCTTGGTCCCCAGGCTGAAGAAAGCCATTCCCGTGATTTCCAAGCACTCCCCTCAGCGATACGCCCAAGTGCTCTGGCCAGCTACACGGAGCGGGGGAAGAAAAGAGAACTCTTCCTGCAGGAGCCCAGGAACTGCAGTATGCAGACCGAGCCTGGAGCAGGAAGATGAAGAAGATCCCAGAGAGCCCACCAGTTAAAGGAAAAACACGCTTCCATACTCTGCCGTACAGGTCACTGCCATGCAATACATTTCCAACGTGGCACCAGTTAAACAGGCCATTATCAACGCGTGTCGTAGGCATACACGCGTGTGTATGCGTGAATACGCACACACGGTATGCCACTGTGCTGTGCCACTGTGCTCCAAACCTCCTGAAACCCTAACGTTTGCCCTCCTGAGGTTTCTCACGCGATCGTTATTTGTAACACGCTGTAAACATTCACGGCATTGCGCAGACAGAGAAAAGCGACAGGTTACTTCCCCGAGGAGCTTACAAATCTAAACGTGACTTGACACAGCAAGAAATGACAACAAAGGGTGAGTGAAAGGGGGAAAGAAAAGCAAAACGGTCTGAAATCTGAAAAGGCATCCAAGAGCAGAGCGCCTTCTCGCAATGACACCTTCCACATCCGTCTGCAATTCTAGTTTTAGAAATACTGTTCTAGGTACTTTTTCCCGCCCCCCAAAGGCGGAGTGGATGTTTGCCTGCTGCGCTATCACTTCCCCTGTCCCGTCCTTTCCCTCCACTCCTCTCTCCCCCCAGCACCCCCCAACAGCAAAGCTACGCGTCGGAGCGAACCAGCAGCACAGCAAACTGATGCAACGCTCTAAATCCCGCCCAAACGCACCCGCGAGCACACGGATTAATGTCACATTAGAAGTGAGCTTAGGGAGAGACACATTGTTTATATCGGTGGGGTTATTTTTGACAAACGAGAAAACGAACACTTGACTTTTTGGCCCTGGCTCCACCAAACAGGGTCTAAAGGCTACGGTGCTGCCTCTTTTCTGCCCCGCTCCATTTCCTTGCTCATAAATTAGGGCTAAAACCTGAAACACAGTAAACGCCTATTTGCTAAGCTTGTTTTGGACGCTGCTCAGCGACATATTTTTAGGCGTGTTTTAGCTATACTAGACCAAATTCATTCTGGGACGTGTCAAAGCACTTGCGAAGAAAAGACCTCTTGAACTTTCTGAAACCAGTACAGGCACGTCCCAAACACTACTGGGCTTTTTTCCCCTTGACAAACAATAACGTTTTCCATTATTCAGAGTCCCTTAGAAATCCCAGCTAAATCCACTGTCCCATTGCACCAGTCTCTGAAGTCAGGCCCCACCCTCCAGAGGTTTCATCTAAACAGATGAAAGGGAAGGAAAATGAATTATTATCCTCATTTGCAGGTGAGGCAGGGGGGAAAAAAAAAAAAAGAGAGTCTAGCTCAGTTTCTTCCCGGCTACATCCAGATTAGCAAACCTAAAAGAGCTTCCAGGTACGTCTCCTGGCTGCTTTTAACTTCGTACCGAGGCCAGATCCAGGCCCAACGCACCCTGGTTTCCACGGAGAGAAAACACGGGTGCACAGCGGCGGCGAGAGCCAAGACGCGCGCTGACCACACGTTCGATCTTGACACCAGCACGTAGGTCTAGACGTCATGACAGAAGCCAGCTGCACAGACAGAAATCCCACCCAAACCTCAACGGCAATCCAGCGCCTTCGTTAGAAGATCAGCCTTTTCCCATGTGTATCTGGTTTGTAAGAGGGTTACAACCAGCAAATATCACTGCAGCACCAAGACAGGGCTGCAGCTCATCGCCCCCTCTTCGCCCAAAGGCGGGGACGTGCATGCTGCAGGCTGTAAGGCTGACATAAGCCCCTGGAACAACTCTGACCCTTCTTTTCCCCACGTTTTAAACGCTTGGCGTGGCTGTGGCCCGTTCTGGCTATACAAAACCACACAGCGCTGCATCTCCGACCCCTGCCTCACACGCACGCTTCGCTGTTCCATGTCCAGCGAGTAGCTGCATTGTTTCAAACGGGTTTACTGTCACTGTTGTGACTCGAAGGATGTGTCAGGGTTAAAAGCAAGCCGCTGTACTCTGCTGTCAATCCAGAATACCAAAGAGCTTTAACATGGGGCGGGACACGGGGCTTCTCTCTCCGCTGCCTTGGGTGACACATGCATTCAAAACGAGCAGAAAAATACTACCGCAATTGGCACAAGAACATCTAAGGCCCTGTCTCCAAAAATCAATGTGAACAGCAACGTTCTACGTATCAGATAGGAGGTTATGTTGGGACAAGTGCAAGGGGCCACATCTGGCACGGCGGGGCACATGACACACGGAGGAGCCAAGGCACTCGGCTGCATCTGGGGAACACGCCGCCTCGAACACAGCGCGTCGGAACGCTGGTGCCACGTCCTGCGGCTCCGGCTGAGCACGGTAACCTCGCTGTGCTCCTCCGTGCCACGTCAGGGCTCGCAGATCCAGCTGCCCCTGGCACACTGGGTTACGAGAGGGAAGCTGCAGCTCCGCGCTGCAAGCGCGCGTGACACAGACTTTAATTTCGGGAAGCACGAGGCAGGAGCCAAGCAAGAGTTGCACGCTCAGGAAGCATGGCCAACTGCTTGCAAGCAGACCTGTCCCAGCAGAGGCACTGGTGATCGCACGTGTCCTGGATCACGCTGCGGCATGGCAAAGGGCTGGCAGAGACACCGCAGCGATTCCCCACACCAACCACTGGCATAAAGATGAAAGAGTTAAACTTCCTTCCAAACAACGCTACATAATCTCAGTCCCTATTCATGATCATCACGCTCTCCCAAAGCGAGGCGCATGTATGTTTAATTGCGGTCCACAGCCTGCAAGGCAGCTCACTTGTGCTATCCCCACGGGATAACTGAGGGGGAAACTGCAGCCTAGGCGGCGGTGTGCCCCAAAACACGGAGGGGACCCACAACCAGGCTGAGTCTCGGTGCCTTCCAACTCATTACTGCCAACATCGATATGGAAATTTAGGTCATAACAGACAAGTCTTCTCCTAGGGAGCGTCAGTTATTCTGCGCTGTTTGGAAAGGAAAAAAAAAAAAAAAATCACATGCCACGAGTATGAATGTTTGCACAGCACTCCATACATTAAAACCTGAGGTGCACTCGTAACACAAGATAAACGTTATTGTCTACAGCTACATTCTATTCCTTAATTAATTACCAGATAATCTAATTACTAAGTCTACAAGTTAAAATGCCTCAGCCCTCGGGTGAATGTAGTTTCCTGAGATTTTTTTTGAGGGAAACAGCTCTGAACTTCTAGTCCGTCGTCACCCTACATTCACATTGCTCTCGGACGCCAAACAAACAGAAGATTAGTCTCAAAACAGCGATAGCATCGCTAATGACCCAATCTTGGTGCATTAGTCCTTAAGCCACACGGTAATCCTCCTGCAGCTTTAGAAACTATACTGAGAAATTCCTTAAAAGCAAGACCCGTATCAGCCAAGTGCCGATTCTGTACCCCGGTGCACCGAGTCCGTACAATTAGAACTGGAAGCCAATGAGACTGGTGCGGGAGCAGGGTTAGGACAACACTCAAGGCAACTGGTCCCCTAGTCCAGAGCCTCTCTTGGCAAAATCTCAAAGTCTGCTGTTCTCTCCCAAGCTATTTATTGGTGCTGTGCAGCACTACATACTGGTTAGCCTTCAGCTGCTCTTGCTAACTTCAGAGCTGATGTCCCGCGTGTGTACAGAACCAACGCGTGGCCCTGAACGTGATGAAACTTCAGCATGGCACCTCTGCGGGTACCGTCAAGAAAACGTGCTGCGGGACTTGAAACACAGCTCAGTTTTTACTTGCAGTTGGAGTCGGCTCGTCCAAGCTGTTTTACGGAGTTTGCACAAAGTATTTAGCTCTCTTCTCTGCTTGGGAATTTCCCCAAGCACATTAGAGAAGTAGGTTAAAAAGTGCTCTTTGGTTTGGGTTGGTTTATTTTTCTGATTGGAGGCACAACAGCCTAAGTTTTGCCTCTCCTTGTGAACGAGCACCATTTTGTGACCAAGCACAAGTTACGTTTCTCACTTCGCAAGCCTCGGCAGCAGGACCCAGGATGTCCTTCCCAGGTACGTACGTACCCACACCCATCTAGGCACAAACAGCCCCCGCGCAGGCAGCACGCTGTCCATCTGGAAGCACAGTTACTAACCCAGCAGACTATTTGCCCATAGCTCTTCCCACTCTTTGATCAGCTTTCCTACTAGAGACGTAAACCATTGCTTGCACCTAGCACAGCGGATGCACATACCAAAGCAGGGTAGAATATTAAAATCAATACACAGCTTCATCACACTGTCAAGAATGAGACTTTTCAGTGGGACAGGGCTCGAGAGCGTGCCATGCTGCAGCATTCCTTTCCCCAGCAGCTGCACAGGGGCTCAGCTGACTCGGGTTTTACCCAAGCACAAAACTCAGAAAAGCAGAGGAAGACTCAGCAAATCTCTCTTGCTCTACGTACATCCCCCAGCCTCACCTGAGAGCTCGTACTCACCAGCCACAAACTTCTCTTCTGTTTTTTCAGTACTCTGTCCCCAAACACATTAAGGCCTTAATGTCCTGGCAAAGAAGAAAGCAAACGCATCAGAAAACATTGATGTACAGGACTATTTTCTGTAGCTGCCATTAGCTGGCTGTGTGTGATGGTTACCACCCGGCAAAAACAATTAAGTACAAATGCCCAACAGAATTGTAGATTGCGACTTCAACAGGAGGAGATTAGCCAGCTTTCAGATAGCCAAAATACACTCGCGTGCCTGTACGCACACGAGTGCTACAACGGAGTTTCTGTAGGTGTGCTGAAAGGATCCTGGCTCGCGCAGCAGCCAGGTCAGGAATACAGACGCAAGGGGTTTAACCGGTGAGTCCGTTAGACCTCGTCCTGAGACACGGCGAGGGTCCTCGCAGGTATGAGACACTTAAGAGGAGATATTGCCGTGTCTCACATGAAGGCAATGAGCACGCATGTTCCTGACATGCTGTCTGCTTTCTCAAGCATCATCCAGAGTAATTTTAACCCCTTCTTCACCCCAACGCTTTTAAGAGCATCACCCTGCGGCATTCAACAACGCGTTTTCCTCTCCGCATTCCCCATCGTCTTGAGTGTCAGTAGGCTAAGTCACCAGACCCCAGGCACCACAGACCCATAAGCTGGCCCATCTAAAAGCAAAAAAAAAAAAAAAAAAAAA
>VZSC01007518.1:35750-55931 GCA_013398225.1 Steatornis caripensis
AAAAAAAAAAAAAAAAAGGCAAGATCTTACTGGCAGTCCTGCTGCAGCAATGCCGGTAGAGGACAACTGCAAGTGAGGGGAAAGAGAAGGGTCTGGAGGGAAACTCTCCCACTGTCATGCAGCAAAGCCGATTGGAGGACGGTGTTGCTGGGCTGTAGGAGTAAAGATGAAGCAAACTCCTTCCCAAAGGAATCCAGCTCCCGGTTTTTCTTCCCTTTCAGAACCATCCCTCGAGAGAAAAAAAACGTATGACCCCTCCGAACCATCCCCCTCTCACTTTGCCCTAGGCTGGCACCACCAACACACGCGTGATCGTTACGCTAATTCTTAGTGGGGGCAAGGCTGAGCTCCGAAAGGAAGGGGTTAAGCTGTAGCAGCACAGCCACTGGGGAGTGAAGACATTGGTTTAACGTGACAAACCTAGCCCTCTGTAAACAGAGGAAACAAATCACACAACCCAGCGGCCATTAGGATGGTGGTGGTGTAGCTTTAAAGCAAGCAAGTCAATACCGATCCCCAAACCTGCGGGAGGGAGGGAGCTTACCCCTGACTCCTCATGGCTCCGTAACCACAGGTGAGGCGGGAGTGCTCTGCCACCGGAATCCGCTGACACGCCGATAAACTTGAGAGAGAAAGACGGCAGGAGAAAGCGGGAGAAGGAAAAGGGGTGGAGGCAAGCCTGACATGTTTGTACAGTGCCTGGTTCACCTAAGCTGCCGAGTTTGATTTCAGGGTGTGGTAGCAGATGGGACACAGAAGCAGCCAGCGCGCAGAAGCCTCAGATTCTTGTTCCGAGGAACGCGACACACGCCGACAGCGGAGCCTCTTGGGACCATCTTGCCTTCTCCTCACCGTCTCCTCCTTTTGGTCCCTAGAGGGGATGAGAGGGAGAAAGAGCTCAGAGCCACACCTGGGCACCGAGGTTTGCTGGGTCTCAGGCAGGAACCTCGGGGAGATCATCTCCCATTCCCCTCCGCCCTTGCCCCCCCTCCACTTTACTGCTGACCTATTAAAGCTCCGACTCGCTCGTTAGCTCTTCTCTCTCGGCTCCACAGCCTCAGGGCCCAGAGCTGCTGCAGTTTCTAACGAATCCCGACATCTCCGCCTGTGTCGCCTGGCTGCAGATTTCAGGACCTGCCACCAGTTCCTCGTCATTCCCAGACGGAAAGCTCCGACGGAAAGCTTCGACTGCCTGCTCTATGGCTGGCCGTAGAAGAATTCACCAGTTTATTTGCATTGCAGATGAGCGGCACATGACCTGGCGCTTTTACTCTTCCCCTGTCGCTTGCTCGGCATGAGTCAGTGCTGCGAGGTCTGAAGTCTAGGAGCACCCTACAATCCTGTTGCGCCGCCTGTGCTGTGCCTCGGGGTTTACTGACTCCTGGAAATAGACGCTTCCACAAGCGCCCCGTGTTCAGCGGGACGCCAGCTCCATCGCTGCTCAGCAGCGGCAGATGGGCATGGGTGGAGGAGGGCATCATTAGTGGACATTTTGGGGATTACAGCCCAGGGCAGGCCAGAGGCCATGTCAGCAAACCCATCAGCTGCTCTCTCTCCACTGCAAATAAAGAGGATTCTTGGCCTCTCCAAACCACTAATGATGCTGGTTTAACCCCAAGATATTTTTAGATCCAAAGAGCAGGGATAAAAGCCTTAAAAATCCACCCCCACGATTAAAAAAAGAAAAATTTTAAGCATTAGTTTTGCTGAACCGCCCTTAAAATAAATAAATGAATGACACGCCACAACTAATCATTAGGCTGTCGTAACTTCTGCTGGGAGCGGCTTGTCCAGCAAAGGTGGGCCAGCCCAGTGACCTTTTAGCCACGTTCCTCCATCCCCATTTTCCTTCCTACCGCTTCATCCCGCCTAGCTAGGCTGCGGTACCTTTGTACGGCAGCCGGAGCCACAGGTCTAGTTGGAACGCATGAGATCTACAGCGGTATTACAGACAAGGAACAGAACTGAGCTTCCTGTAGAGAACGTAAAGGAAACCGTGGCGTTGTAGCTGATGGTCTGAGGTTCATAACCCTCACTTCCAGACCTGCTAGCTCGGTTGTGGAAGGCTGCTTCCCGAAAGCGCAGTCACCGCTTCGACATTAGCGCTGCAGGTCCTTGCCTGCCAGAGCCTGCCAAAGAGACTGAGAGTTCCTGCCTGTTACCTCACAGCAGCGTCCCTAGGGTATAGGAAATAAAGTTAGCCAGGTACCTTTCTGCCCGGGGATTAGCTCATCGCCTCCTACAGGACAGGCCCATACACAGATACAATCAAAAAAAAGAAAGAGAGCTCACATTAATAGCAGTAAACAACAAACTACCATCAAGAGAGAGGGACAGCGCTCTTTCTCCAAAAGACTGGAGCTTGCGAGGCAGAAGCAGCGTGGTGGAGGATCGGAGATGAGGAAACAGCGTAATCCTGCTAGGCGTGGAGGAAACGCGACAGTGCAAGCCGCTGCCATCAGCTGTTGCACCCGTGCTTTGCTGGTGTGCCAGTCAGCGAGGAGTCGTCTACACGACGACAGCTTTGGGAGCGTCACAAAGAAACATCATTTATATTCTACAAGGAGTCACCCAGGCTTGGCACTGGCTTTAGATTTGCATAAGTATTATATTTCACGGGCTAACACGCCAAGACGGTCTTCTAGAACAAGACGCAAGTTCTTCATAAATGGAAAAGCCTGGTTTTACTCGCCAAGACGCAAGCTTAGATGAAACCAAAGCAGCTTTGAGTTGGTGTGAACCTCTGCTGCCTACAATCTTAATGAGAAATTAGGACGCTTCCCAGTGTTTCTCTTCACAAGTCTGATCCCAGCAGTCCCACACACTTTGAAGAAAAATCTCCCAGTAAAAGCGATGCATCTCTAATTTTCCCCTTTAGCAACTGTCCCTTTATTATACATTTCACTGCTCCTTCCCTGCCCACTGCTCCCTTCTTACCTAGAGAATTGCACAAGATAATACAAATAATTATACTCACACATTTATATGAACGCACGCATACACACCCCGCTCCTCCTACAGCTGCTATACTCCTCGTTGCTCATTCAAGTCCCGTCTGCCTGAGCTATGGCAGCCATAGCCGCCAAGCAAGAAGTGCTACAGGGTGCATCGACTAAACGCTTACATCAGGCAGTCTGCGATGCATCTACACAGCAGAGGCCATTCCATACTCCGTGTCCCCTCCCCAGACACAAAGCGTAGCACATTTCAGATCAAAACTGCCCACCTGGCCTCTTTTCTCACCCTGCCCATCCACATCACTGCGTCAGGAAAGCACCAGTGCCTCACGTCCTGCGCCGTTGTTGCAACAAATTCCATTTAAGCCCGTTTCATCTCTACTGGAGCAGAACTCCACAAGAGAAACCAGAAAACCCAAAACTCTTCCGCATTTTACTATGCCAGCAGGCAAAACGGGGCACTTCTAATCTTAAGACCCAAAATGTTAGAGACACCAAGGCCCGCTCCAGCATATACGATGTTTTTCTTCTACCTCAGCCAGGAGAAACGTAGTTGGCTACCTGTTTGGAGCTTGTGGCAACTGGGCAAGCTGTTGAGAGAAATTTATCCTGCTTCAACAAAGCTTCCAGGAGAAACCTCATACTAAGGCACGGTAAATCTGACGCGTTCAGGAAATCCCAGTAAGGGATGAGGCAATTTCACCCTTGGAGCCAGGCTGTGGTTCCGAGCAAGACCTTCTAGCAGGACTCCTCCAAGCTCTGGGATTTGCTAGGAGGCACAAATGCACTACCATCATAGAAGTGTGGCCCCTCTTCTGTTTCGTGACTCTTGAACTCCAGAGTAATCTGGCCAGGGTAGTGAAAAAACAGCCAGCAGCTGGGACAAAGAGGTCACTGGGAGAAGGGACGTGTTGCGAATTCGCAAAGCATCAGCATCAACTGGTGGGAGGAAGCACAAGATAGGAATCAAGCCTGCAAGTCTCATCACCAACACATGACATTAGCCAGGACTGGAGATAAGGAGGGAGCAATCCAGAGGCAGTTTCGCTTTAAATAAGTGCTTACAGTTTAGCTACCTTTCCCCAAGGCTATTGCATTCAGAGGAGGGCAGAAAAATTTCAAGGGAGCGCTGCTATTTGGACTGCTTGCTCTAACGTTAGGGTTATCCTCCTGCTTACTGTGCATTGCTGACATTATAAAGGTAGCGTCCTGGAGATCCCAGCAGCACAAAGCCTCACCTGCACTCCCGCTGCATGAGCTCATCGGCACTAGGGCAAGATCACAGGCAGGCTCTCCTGGGCCAGGTAACTCCAACGGTGGAGAAAAGCACAGCCAGCAAGGAAGTAGCACGGGAACCTGCAAATTCTGCTGGACTGAGAACATGGCCGAAGCAGCGAGAGCTGAGGACGTAGGCAAGAAAGCAGATTAAGCTTAAAGAGAGGAAGAAAACAGCAGTCTTTAAAAATGTTAACTCCTACTCTGATGAGAAGTTGCAACTAAAGCTCAAGAGGATCACCTGAGCACAGCGCACGCTATTTCGCTCCTGGTTGAATTCCTGAGGCTTGGTAGACATTTGCTGCGGATAGCATCAATACAGCTCGGCTCACAGCCATCTCACACTTCTTCCAGATCTTTTACTTGCAAAAACTCAGACTTATTAGTTTATAACAGAAGTAATGTCATGCTCCGCCAGACGAGTCTGTGCCACCCTCTACAAAAGGCGTTATCTGCTGCTTCCCACAAAGTCAGCACGATCGGTCCTGCAATGGGAACGTGGCAGCAGAAAGCCAGCGTGGCCTACCTTTTGCACAGATTGGCCAGGTCACCTTGGGAAAGTCATTTTGCACACTGGTAAAGCAACTGTGACAATGCTTAACTCCCACAGAACAGAGGCGGCTTAATCTGTTGGGTTTTTTCCAAGCACGCTGCGATCCTTAAAGATGCTGTAGAAATGCTCATTGAAATCCCTGGCTGACATAAGAGGAATACAGACTACAGCTTCTGCTCGGAGTAACTAGGTCAGTCAGCTACTGCAGAAGTATTAACCAGAATTCAGAGAATTCCTAGTGGCTAAAATAACAGTAGCAAGAGTCTAACACCATTTGCTGTTTGTTATTAGTCACTCTACCTCTGGGTACATTCAAACCCAACTCTTAAGAGCCTAGAATAATTTGAGGGCTGGAGCTTATGCTTCTCAAAATCCAGCCCTGTGGCTCTGTGCAGACAGGAGGCTCCCATCCCACTTGCGGAGGCCGGGAGCAACTGCCCTCGCAGACAGCGCAGCCCGAAGCAGCTGCACCCATGCAGCCCATCTCCGAGAGCTGCACCGCTAAGCCCGCGCCAGGGAACGGGTGCCACGGTCACCCTCCCAGCGTCAGCCACCCGACAACGAGCGCAGGAGGGTGCGCTTTGTACGGCGGTGCTGTACGGGTAGCTTACTTTGGGGGAAGGCTGGTAGAAGCAGCAAGCAGCTGTTTGAATTGACTCCAAGGAAGAGAAGANCCTCCCAGCGGCAGCCACCCGACAACGAGCGCAGGAGGGTGCGCTTTGTACGGCGGTGCTGTACGGGTAGCTTACTTTGGGGGAAGGCTGGTTGAAGCAGCAAGCAGCTGTTTGAATTGACTCCAAGGAAGAGAAGAGGGGAAGCGCTGACCAGTGCAATGGGGATGAGCACCCAAAATTTATCCCAACCCTCTCCAGGGAATGAATATTCAAAATTTACCTCAGCCCCCTCCACTTGCTGAGCCTGGACCGAGCATTTGCTTTCCTCTCACTGTTGGGCACTGCTGCGCGCCACTCGTTCACGCTTTCACACCGCAGCCCCCTTCCCCCAGTTGCGCTAGCGCGACTGTACAGCTGCCCGCAGACCGCACCGCGCGGATAACGAATACAACTACCTGCATCAAAAAGCTTTTGGTTTCACTGGAAATATGAGGTAGGGGAAGGGTTACTTTTTTTTTTCCTTACTATTAATTTATTTTTAAACTCAGATCGTTCAGCAGCCTGGCACACAGTTAACCTGCAATGCAGGGACGGGGCCTTCCCGTTTTGCCACTGAAACAAGCACGCCGCGATACGGTACCCTCCGTTGCACGTACCTCCACGGGCTGTGAACGCACTAGAGTCCACAGGATGGGTTGCAAAGGATTAAATGGTTATCATTGCCACTTAAGAGATTTATTTATGAAGTGTAGAAAAACATTAGCTGTGACATCCTTGTCTCATGTACTAGCTGCTACAAGAGAGGAAAGTGTTGTTAATTGCTACCTCCCCTCAGAGTGATTCTTGGTCTTTCATGCTAGTAGTTAGAGAAGCCTTTTTCTTTCTTTATCCTCATCTCTCTCCTCCAGTCTTCACTCAGGCTGCAATTTATAATAGCCTAAATACTAGCACAAGACAGAATAAGGCGCTTGTTGCTCCGGGGCACAGTGTTTCAGCAGAAGACAGGCTGGTGAGCGCACGATAAAGCTTCCAGCCACCATTTTCTCCACGAAAAAAAGAATTCTAAACCACCCAAAAACATTCGTGCAACCATCAATGCTGTCACATTCCACAGTAAGAAACTAAAACGTGCACGCAGTCAGGCAACGTGCGGTACAAAGGGACGGAAACACGCCGGCTCTTTCTGGTATCGTAAGAACATTTTTATACCAAAACCCTACCACGCGATGAATGGAGCCCAAACTGAACACAGCCACAGTCTACCTGACCACGCGGACCTGCTGGCTTCTGGCTGCAATCGTAACAACCGCCCTTCCTTTGGAACAAGCCTAGGTCCTGCTGCGCGCTGTAACCATCACAGAGCAACTCAACCAGGGGCCTCTTCAAGATAACACCAGAAACTAATACGCCGATAGATCTATCTAGAGATACCTATAAATAAATTTAATGGAAATGTCCAGATTCTGAATAATAGTAGTAGTAATAATAATAAAGAGGTTAAGAAAGGAGCAACACAAGACACAGCCATTTAAGCTGTAAATAAAATGCTATGTCCCTGTTCTGCAGATCTGGAGATGGCACCATAAAAATAAGTGAAAAAATTCCGTTAGCCTTCTACTTAATTGTCATTCATCAAACTACTAATTCAAAAAACACATTTCCTGTTCATGTGCTCTCTGGAGTGCCAAATAAATTCTAGAAATAAATGAATTCACTGAAACACATTCGAATATAAAAGTATTAACTTACTTCATTTCCACGGGACCTTTAAAAGCAAATGCTTAAGACTCCAAATGAGCATTTTCTTGTTTTGTTCTGCAGAACTTTGATGAAAACTGAAAGCCTGGCTAATAGTTGTGCCCAAGTGCTTAAGCAAAGATTCCCTACAGAATCCGGAAGATTCGTTCATTTCCTTCTTTCAACAAACAGCAATCTCAGTCCAAGACCAGCCACAACCCATTAAGGCGGCGATCACAGCCCACAAATTAGAGGTAGCCAGATAATTTAGGTGACCCTGAGTTCTAAGAGACTGTTTTAAAAACATGCCTTTAAGCGACACAAACGGCAATGTTCTTTAAATAAGTTATCGGCTCAGCTTTACGTCACTCAGGCTGCTATTCTGCAGAAGCTTGGGGAGGACATATTTAGAACTTGGAAAGGAACACCGAAGCCCAAAGAGCTTTGCAAATTCCTGATTTGGGAGCAAGCAGCAGAACGAGACTTTTTCTCGCTGTAACACCAAACAGCTCATATTTTACTATAAAGTGTCAGAAATCAGGAAGTCTCCTCAAAAGCAGTCACAAACAGGAACGTCTTGTCTGCTAACATCACCTGCGGTGGGTGAGGCGGTACAAGAGCTAAACTACCGGTGACATTTAGCTCTGCAATGCAACAAACACAGCACGCGTTTCTCATTCTACGGCCCAAATACTCCACAACAGCGTCTAGGTTTGCCATCTGATTTTCCACATCTGCCAGTACGCATTTCGGCAGATTAATTATGTGTGTACCCGAACCGGACAGCTTGCTGTAGCACGAACAGCTCAAGGATGGCTTGCCCACAGAGACTTCTTTCCAGAGTCAGCTGTGACATCTGCTCTTCAGATCCCATCCAAAGTTCATGGAAACCTCGCCCCTCCACCCCCCGCCTTCTGCAAGTGCTCAAAAGATTCTTATTCTAAGCTGGATGTTACAGAAAAGAAGTTTATTTCTAACATTGTTGTATGCATTTACGTACTTTCCTGGACAAGGCCCAAAGCACTCGTTATGAAGTGTAACACCCTGCTTAATTCTTCCAGAAGCCAATCATAAGGCTACTATGAATTTTAATGAGCACTGAATCAAGGCCCAGATGGTTTTTAAAGCCAAATTATCCTGATCTTGGTTATTTTAAGCTCTGTGTAGTGCCTTCTGGCCACTACACATATTAACCCCTCTGTTCCTGGTCCAGATTAAGGAAAGACGTTCATACTTGTTCCCCCCACCTAAACGCAGCTCTTCAGCTCCGCTCTACAAGACCCTCGTCTCCTGCTGCGCCTTGAAAAGCCACGGCTTTGGAAGGAGACTCAAAGGTTGACACGGCTGAGAAAAGAAGTACCCGCAACACGGCGCGGAGGACAGTGGCCTGGTCCGTACCCTTTGAGTAACACAACTCTGCAGCCTATTTACTACTGTCTTCCAGCCACAGTACGACGAATACAATCAAATTTAGAAGAGATTGGCGACACGTATGAAAATCTTCATCTCAATGAAAACGGCGACAGAGTACAAGAAAAACAAAATATAGGGTTTTTATAAGGCATTGCGTACTGCAGAGAGGAAAGTCGGAACACTAGAAGGCCATCAGTAAGCTAACGCTGACACTACAGACAGTCCAGTTCAACGAGAGTCTCGGGGGAAAAAACAATTGAGCTCAGAGCCATCAAGTTGACGTTAGCAGTTCCTAGAGACACTTGTCTCTGCTGAAACTGTTGGCTACGTTTGCTTTCTAGTTTGAAGCTGTATGTTTCATTTTAAGAACTCAAACATCTTTTTTATACAATGGCGCTTCAGTATCTCCACAGCGTATCGGCAGGGTACCTGCCCCCGGCCGATGGAGTCTGGCTGCGATGCCCCAGCTGGGTCTCCACTAGAAATGACCCTGCTCAGAGCTGTAGTTTGGCCACACTCCGATTCTTCGGAGCAGACTACGAATTACCTTCCGTATCTACCACAAATCGCTATTACCTTTCTCTTTCCTTTGACTAAACTTGCTTTTGGGGCTGTGCTGGTTTCCTGCAAAGCACTGCTGTTGCAAACAGCAACCGGAGCGTCTCAGATTCGCAAGGCCTTCTCCCTTCCCCTTGGCAACTGCAGGAGAAAAAGCGCATCACTCAACCGTTTCCAACACGCTCTTCGGTTGAAGCAGCGCTATTCCTTGCTAGCCTTTAAGCCAGTCCAGAGGAAGGTGAATTCTTATTAGAGACTTTTTTCTTTTCTGTTTTTAGGAAATCTTGTGACCAGTACTTGACTACAGCAATGCGTGCCCATCTTTGTATCCAAGACACTGTTCAGACAGCTCTTCCGAGGTGTTTGGGGGGTGGTTTGGGGCATGGGGGAGAGGTCGGGGTGGGTGGTTGGGTTCTTTTTCCAGGCTGGAGTAAGGGAGGAGGAAAGGAGGAAGAAAATAAAAAGGTTCTACTTCTTGCTGTTCAGGTCCCCAAGTATCCAGGATCATCTCTCACTTTCCTGCCTTGGCCAGCAGCAGTTCTCATTCCAGCGTCCCAACACCTCTGCTCTTTGTTAAACCCCCTTTGCACTCACTTTGGTGGTTTTTTTCTTTTTGTATTCTGGGACAACGTTTTTGTTTGTTTTCAATTTTTTTCTAAACCTTGTCTGGTAAACAGATGTGCGTCATACAAATGAAAGGGATGAAATGGAAAGTAACAAAAAATGAAGCGCAGCATTATGAAAGCCAGCTATGGCAGAGAAATTATGTTATGTTACTGCGTATTACTCAGTTGAGAATGCTTAATGAGTTTATGCTATTTAACCGCCTTACCAGAACGGGCATCACAGCTTGAGGAATGCAGACAGAGCTCTGAAATTATTTCATAATTAGAAATGGGGAATGGGAGGGGAACAAGGAAGCAAAAAATACTTCAATGTCCTTTCTTGCCTCCAGACACACGGCTCAGTTGTCCTAAGTCTGGGCCTGAAATACTTTTATTTATGGAAAACACACTGACTGAGCAGCAGGAGTGCAAGCAACACACTTAACTTGCCATGGTTTGCTAAAGCAGAGAAGGAGCTCAATCTCCCGCCTCTCTGCTGGGATTGCCAGGCAAAGCATCAACAGCGGGTTCAGGAACCCAGACAGCTCTGCCTTCTGAAACGGCCCGAGAGCCCTGAGGAGCGTGTGCTTTGACAGGTTTCAGTCCCTTTTGACTTGAACCACGTTTGAACTTCTTAGCAGTGAAAAATCATTCTATCCTGTTACTAGTCCTCTGAGCAATTGCACACACACCCCTTTTATTATTACATTAGTGTAATTTTGTCTCCGACATTCCCCCGAGAGGAATTACTCATGTCCTGCTATTATTTATTTTACTACTAAGAGCCTAGTTTTTAGCAGTAGTTTTAATTAAATACCAATCCTCCTCCTCAGTTAGGATCACCTTTATCTAGGTACTCTCCAGCAGTATCATTTGCTTCCTCCTATTTATCCCTCCCTCCACAGTCCTCTCAGGAACTGAGAAAAGCCCCCTCTCCCACCAAATCCTACCAGCAAAAAGAAATACAAGAAATACAATATTTTGCTAAAGAACCATCCCACAGAAGAGAATATGACGCTTAACAATGGCTATGCGGATTTCCAGTTTGTCAAGTGACACTGCCAAAAGCGGTGGCATCTTCCGTACCCCCCAAAGCCACGTAGCCTGCTGCGCTGTCCCGTGCGCCAGCCCGCAGCACGTCGCTACTACCGTCTCTCTTCGCTTTCCCTGCTCCTCTGCAGCCTTGCTTGCAGGTCCATTCCACCCCACCCCCCCGATGCTGCATCTGTCCTCTCCAAATACACTACTGAAAGTTGCCAAGGTAGTTTTCCTTCGGGAGTTTGAAGTTCAGTATGTCCACACACCGGGTAAACACCTCTTCAAAGCCTTTGCTGTCCCTGGATAATGAATCGGATCACAGTGTATTCTAGACTTTAGTCCACAGGATTCTTGGAAGCTGCCCCAGATTAATGTTTTAAGAGTTATTCATTCATGCTCCCCAAGTGTCAGAGGCAGAACTGGTGACTCCTGACTGCAAAGCTGGCAGGAATATCCTCATCTCAACTGTTTCTACAGAGTGGAATTAAACTGCAGCAACAGCATCCAACTGCATTAACTGCTCCAGCACCTGGCAAAGCCAGCTGCGGAGACAGCGTAAGTTACGCAATGGCTGCTGGCACCAAACACCCTCCTGGCCATCGTTCTGTGCCCGAATGTTGGGCACAAGTACCCTTCTTCAGGCAATCTCGCCTAACTGCTTCGCAACCTTCACAGAGCGCAACTTCCCTCTAGGCACCACTCCACTCCTTACCTTGCACAGGGAAGGGAAGAGGAGGCAACAAGTCAGAGATCATTTTGATTTCACATCTCACAGGCTTGGCAAGGCTTTTTCCTCCTTCCCAGCTCTACGTGCAAAAGTTTACTAACTACACTTGCTTCCCTAAACATACGATGGTTTTGCTTTTATGAGCACATTTTGTTTCTTTTCCAAGAGCAAAATGGCACTGCATCAGATCAATTAGTGTGCAAAGAGAAAGTGTAGACTCACAGCTGCACTCTCGCCTGCACTTCCAGGCTCAGCAAGTGCATTCCTTAATGGCTCCAGCACCTTTATAGGATTCTGCTGTACTTTCATCAAGGCCTGTAATTTATACACCACAACCTGAGCATACAATTCTCAGCCTGGAAGGTTCCCAACTAGGAGGAGTTTCAGGTTTTGGTTTATACCGGGGAGGAGGGGATACTGATGATAAGAGATTTTTTAGATGTTACTATTTTTTTTCCCCCAAGAGCCATCTCTGTAATTCAACGTGTTTTTTTCCTACCTTAAATAAGGCTTTTCAAACAAGTTGCCTGCAGCTGGGACAAGGAGCTCTCTACTACTTTCTGGTCCCTCCACAGATAGTTTTCAACAGTGATAAACTTCAGTTTTAGATAAAGTTCAGGTGTAATTCAAACAGATGCTTTAAAAAAATACCCTGTCTCCTTGGCTCTTGTTTTCAATAGCATTTCTTCAAACCAAGCCTATTAACGACCTTACAAGTTGCCAAGGCAGGGACCATCTTCTTTTTGCCTCCTACAGAACAACAAATACTCTATCAATGTTTAAAAACACTAAACAAAGTCAGTAAGACACAAGCTCATGTCCACATACTGAATTTTACTTTCATTCACTCACTGTTCCTACAACACTCATCATTCTGCTCTGTAAGTACATGACTGAGAAGCACAGTCAATGGCATTTATTCACCACTAGAATACAGCCAGGCAAAAAGGCAGTGTTAAAAGCATTCCCCCTCACCCCTTTTTTACGGCTGCAGACCTCAAAAAATTAGTTCTTACTGGCTAATTTACATTTCCAGCCTAAAAAAGCAGAGCCAGAGACATCAGAGAGTTAGTTCTACAGCAGAGCCAGAGACATCAGAGAGTTAGTTCTACAGCTCAGGGAGGTAAAAAAAAATTTTAGAAGTCATCTCAGTTTTAGTGTTCAGAATGCTGGACCCTGCTGCCCCAACTGCCTCCCGCAACAGCAGTCCTACCTTGAAAAAAAGCTCTCTGAGAAATACTTCTGGAGTAAATTCAGTCCCTTCTTCCTTCTGACTGCAGGTTGCTGCTTGTCTCAAACACGGGAAACATCCCTTGCTTCAGGCAAAAATTCTCAGCAATTCCATCTTAAAGCTTCTTCAGAAAGCGCCTGGCTCAGTCCTCATACACATGCAAAGACACCAAGCTCACAACTGCTTACTCACCAGCACTACCCCAGCACCAGCTGCCGTGGAGGAGTGTATCAGAGTGCCACACGCCCCCTCTTCCTGGCAGTCAGCACAGGTGTTGGAAGAATTCGCTGAAGGTAAAATATCCTCACAGTTGGAGGGCAGAGGAGACCACAACGATAAATTCCATTCAAACCTCGCAGTTAAAACTGATGAGATCTCACTGTAGACACGTACCACTATCCAGAGCCTGTAATGCAGTGAACCAGTGTTTTCTGGGATCTTTTTGATCGTAGGCTGATGCTGTGATCTCAGCAAAGAGGATGGGACTGTGTGTTGAATGACATTTTGCACAAAAGCCAAGAGCAAGATACTAATCAGGATTCTAGTGTGTAAAGGCTATAGATGCATTTCCCCTCAACGAAGCCTTGAAATCACAGGATGGCTGATTTACACTTCGCTCCGGGGTGGGGAGGGAGTTAACAGACATAACAAAGCCTCACACTGTGAGAATCTGTGATTAAAGACTCCTGTGCCCTATAGAGGTATAAACTGCAGACCATGAGCAGCAAATACAGTGTAATTCCATCGCTCAGGCAAACCAAAGTGTTAGTTATCAATCTGGTAAGCATTCCTGTGTCCCTTTCTGGCTGTAAGAACTCTGTGGGTGTTGTGCTGATCTTGCATAACTTGCCTGCATCCATGTCATGCAATTTCAAAAATGCAAAATACAATATCAAGTTGACGCTTCTGCAGGCTGAATTTCAGCGACAGATCTCGTGGCAGAAGAAGGAAGGTAAACTGTTCTAAGGCTTTAGACTTCATAGGGATGTAAATTAGGCCAGATTTTTTAAGCTGATTGAAGCAGTGACGGTTTGCTCTGGCTGAAACTCTGCAGATGTAACCATTATGTTCCTGCTACTTGAGTCCCAAATGGAACCCAGCAGAATCCAATTCTGTAATCAAGGCACACGTGAAATAGCTTCCCCCCACCGCAGTCGGTTCAGAAATCAAGTCAAAACCAGCAGGGCTACCAGTGAGGCAATTAGGTATTTTCCATAGGTAGTCTGATAAAGAAGCCAGTTATTTACAGTTTCCTGGCATGTCAGTTAGTTCAGTATTTCCTGGACAACGTTCAGAAAGGAGAAGTGCTGCTGCCTTTTTTAAGACAAAGGTGTTGCATCCAAGAGACAATTCATTTTTCTTGCTTTTAGAGTTGGCTTTTATTTCCTCACCTGGAGAACCACAAGCACATTTTTGTGAACATTAGGTAACAAGAAAGCCTGCTGCTAATTCTCTCTCGTCGGGGCCTGGGGAAAAATACAAGCTGTTGGGTGAAAGCTAAAAAACAAACAGAAAAGATAGGAGTGGGGAGAGAAGGGGAGCGAGAAAATAACTCGGGAGTGAGTCAGTCATGCTCCTCCTGCTTAGTCACCTGTAGTGCTTCTCTGCAGACACACCGGAGATGGAGAATAAGATGCCTGCCTACCTTCCACCCACCCCCTCTTCCTGACAAAGACTTACAAAAAGAAGAGATGAGGCAGAGGTTTTAGGAGATGGTCATTACAGATGCAAGCTTTCCAGAGAAGCAGAGCTGACAGTAGCCCATTTGCTCATGTTTCCCACCCCCTCCTGTCGCCCCCTGCACTATTTCTCAATTAAATCATCTTGAATCAACCCGCTCATTTGCTGGTTTAAGTTTCTCTGATGGTGCCCTGCAGTTCTGACATCGTAGGGAGTTGCCATGGAGAAGAGGGCGATGTCATTGACACAAAAAGCACTGAATTTACAAATACGACAGGAACAGAGCTATTTATAAAGAGCTGCTTTTCTCCCCCCACTCTTTGCTGGGGTGGGTGGAGGCAAAGGCAGCAGTTCCATTCTTGATGTTTCTGTCAACAAGTCTCAGAAATGAATTTTCTTGTTAGAAAATATCCTGAGCCCGTGAAATTGCTGAATGCTGTCAGCCTTTGGACTTCATTCATTAGAGCTGGATTTAGCTTTCCAGCTCATAGCTGGTTTTGAGGTCATGTAACACTCCTGTTTGTATAGCAACTTCTATCCTGAAAAGCTGTGCAGCATTACCGAAGTACAGCCACTTCTGAAAGGCAAGACAATAGCATGTCACTAAAAGAGAGGGGACAGATACCTTCTTTTATGTGATGGTTTCGTACTGCTTATAATCACTTTGAATAATAACTGGGCCTGTTGGTTTTGCCTTGGCTATGTGGGGTGCCATTGCACTCTGACGGAGCTTTCATATAATGAAACATTTAGCGCATATAAAAATTGCAAAACACAGAAGAGACAGAAAACGGAAGATGATAAACTTAGACATGAACAAAAAAATTTTTTTTTAGAATGCATTTGGAATAAATTGGGCGGGATAAAGGGTGGTTTAAGAACATGGCGGGGAAGCTATCATAGATGTCAGAAGAGTATTATTTATATGTACGGCACCTAAACCAAACACACAACCATCTATCACACCGAAATCTGACAGGACATTGACATTCCTAAAAGCTGGATGCTAAGAAGAATTATTTCACCAAGGTACAGGTCAAGGTCCAAAATTCAGTTCTGACATAAAAAGAATTGCTTAGTTTTCAAAGAAAACAGCTTGGATCTTAACAGCTAGTAGAACAACTACACTCCAGCTTAAATAGCGGCATCGGTCAGGGCAACAGTTCCCCTGTTTTACTCTCTGGATACTAATGTCAAAACCAAAACCTATTTTGGTGAAATGTTACTGGTTGCATTGTACATTTCAACTGCCCAGAAGCGCTAGAGTGACAGGGAGCAAGAGATTACTAATGCAAATGCAGGTTAGGAACCAGCAACTAAATGTATGAAAGTGTTGCCTTGCTTTTACAAACCATTTCTCCTCCACAGAAGTGAAACATTTATAAATATGTATATTTAGATACGAAAATACATATAAAAGTATAATACCGGTTTTATAAACAAGAAAACCCCAGGAGTTGAACAATGCGTCCAGTATCACATGCAATGCCAGGAGCGACGCTGACAGTGGAAGGTGGGTCTTCGGTCTGGAACCCTGTTTGTCTCAGGAATGAAAGTTTCACAAAACTACAAATGCTAGAAACATTAATGGGGCTTTCTCAAAGCATCCACAGCTTCTGCGGCACAATGCCCAACAGCTTGGCTTTTACTGTAATGAAAGAGCAAGAAGATTCAGGGGAAGCATAGTTTTCTTTCCTCTCCTTTACAACAAGTCCAGCTACTGAAACAGCGCTGCCAAATCTGCTGTCTCCCATTTTAAGAGGACCAGTGTGAATTTACTAGGGAAGCAAGGAAAACCATAACTCTTTCCCACGAGCCTCATGCAATGCTACAGTGTGTTCCTAATCATATGGCAGTTGTTCTCCCTTTCCCCCTCCACCCGTATTGCTATGCATCTGTTTCTGGAAAGGATCCTGATACGTCAGGAAATATCACTGTGGAAACCACAAGAAAGTTTAAGAAAGTGAAGAATATGCCATACAGGGAGAGACCACAGAAATTTAAGCTTGTAGTTGAGAAGGTTATGAAGCGATTTGCAGACAGTCTAAAAGTTTATAGATACGCTGCTCACTTTGATAAAAAACTCCCCAGTTTAGCTGATAGAAAGCAAAAAAACATTTTGATCTCAGCGCATGGAGCACATTTGTAGCAGAAATGAATGGTCATAAACAAGAAGCAACGAAGACGCCTCCAACGTTCAATTGCGTGGGAATTATCTGTTGAAAGAACTCGGAAGAGGATTACAGCGAGTTTCCCATTGTTGTCTAGCTCACTAAGTGAAAAATATGCTTTCCCAGGCGATGAGGAGGAATAACTTGTTTAATTGCATAAAAATTCACTATTCCTGTTACACATTCCCCATACGTTAAGCAAACGAGAGACTATCTTTACAGCTGCCCTCACCAGTTGCAGTAATTTCTGTTTCAGGCTAGGCAAGACTACTTCCAGCTGACACTTATGTTTTACATCCTGATATAAAAACTGCTGCTTTTAGTTGCACAGGATCTAAGCAATAGTTACCAAGATATAAGAATATAGCACACTTCACTAAAGCTATAGGAAGAAAAGTCTTCCACTGTTTCCCTACAAACACAGCAGGAGCAGACGATGTGCCACTAAAACAATAGGTGCCTGCTTACAGTCGGATTTAATCCCTGGCATACTTATCTTTTCAAACAGGATATCAGCAGATCTGGACTGTGAAGCCATGGGAACAGACTAATGAAAGGACAAGTTGTAGCCAGTTCAGTTCACAGTACAGGTAAAGTACTAATCCAGGTTGGCTCTTCAGGAGTAAACGCAGCTCTATTGGTGTGGCGTGATGGTCCAGAATGCCTTTACTGGATCTATTTCAACTGGATATCAGGGAAATGTACCAATAATAAAAATCAGAGTTCTAAAACATTAATCCTAAACCAGGACTTACTTCTTAAAGTGTATCTACAGATATTTACAAGAAGTCTGTTGCAAGCTCTGACACTTCTGAATTCAGCCACCACTGAATTTTGCGATACTCCAACATTTTTTTCCTATAAAATGATTCCTGAGTGAACGATTATTTGAAGTATTACATCAAAACACATTACTAGTTTAGCTTCAAGAAAGGAACGATACAATTCAAGAGATACTGAAGAACTGTGCATCTAGAGAACCCAAAGCGCTGGAAAAACAAACATAAGCTCAGGCACAGAAACCGAACAGAAGACTAACATTTGTCTTTTGTCAGCATTGTGTCACTTAGCTGCTGATCCTGCATTGAAAATCACACTTTCATACCAGCTGGAGCCACGGCATCAATAATTGAATAGCTTTGAATTGTATCTATTACAAAAGGAGAGCGGGGAACAAATATTTCTAGAACCAACAAAAGGAACAGCATTCTTCCCTGGTCTTACTGAGTGACTACAACGTTCAGATGCTTGTTTAATAACTTAAAATATTCTATCAGATAAAGAATGAATGGAAATGAAACCTCCTTGTTTCTAAACACGGCATTCTGCTAGATTAACCGAGCAGAGGGGCAATGAGTGTAAAATAGTAAGAACCAAGAGAATGAAACTGTTAAAGGAGCTTCAGTCTTCCTTCAGCAATCTTTAAGAGCAATCTTTTTAAGCACATGCACACTAATGTAACTGCAGTGCCCATAGCCCAAGGCTAAATGGGAGACTCTAACCACCAATTCTCAAGACCACAGTCAAATAACTCACTTAGAATAAGAACACTGAGCTTTCGTACACCGAAGCAGCATCGCTGGGGAAATCACTAGCGCGCAGCATGGAACACACCACCTCAGAAGTTACAGTTTAGCCCAAAGCCATTTTGGAATATTTATTATTTGGGAAATCAGCAGCAGCACAGAGGAAAGGTTTAGAATTATTTGCTGATGCACATGCAGGACGTGTAATTCATCTTCTTTTAAAAGTATTCATAAATTTCATGAACTAAAAACCAGTATGATCTGGTTTATGGTAGGTTTGGTAGAACCAAAGCTGAATTAATTAATGTATGGAATCCACAACCTGGTAGGTCAGTCAGAATGACTCAAAATGTGAAGTGAGAGTGTTCTTCATAAAAAAATTGGGATTTTTTTCTTCTAGAATTCTTTCAATTTTAGACTAAAGATAGGCCAAATGGCTCACCAAAGCCTTTTAAAACTTTTTTTTAAAATGTGATCGTACTGTCTCTTCTCAACTCTGCAAAACTTCAATGAGGTTGATGAACAGACTGTTCGCTTTCTCATGTAAGATGATATTACACTGTAGTGAGGAAAGCGACACATCCAATAGCTAGAAAAGAATGGAAGTCAATTTCCAAAGCAATATAAAGGTATTAGAAAGTGGAATAGTTTAGCTTATTGAAATAATTCAAAACCTTCCAAACATGCAGATTCAAATCACATCAGGTGTTCACAGCATCCAGAATGCAATTTTCTGAGAAGAACCCTACGCTTAGGAGAGCCATAAACCCAAAAATTCCTTGGCTCTGTCCAACCTGTGGGACTAGGGAGCATTCCCACTTAGTGGGAACACACTCTGTCCGTGTCCTGACTGTCGGGATAAGATCTTTGTACTTACTCTTTATGCCTCGTTCTCTATCAGATGGAAGAAGAGCTCTGAGATTTGCTAGTCTGGAAGACTAGGTGACAAATACTGCTGCACAGGCGAGATGTAGCCTTCAAGATTTGGGTTCTGCATGTGTCAAAAACTTGGCAAGTTCTTAAATATTCTGCAGAATGAAAGCCCGTCAGGAGTCGTAAACATAACAGTTTTGCTTAGTCTTGAAATTATCTAACTATTGTCCCGTGTAAATTTAAGGCTACTACTACTAAATTTACTACTGTAATCCTATGTAATTACCTTTATGTAGTGCCAAATTTTTGTTATTTTAAGAATTCCTGAATTTATATGAATCTCCAACATAGACCATAGTCAAAATATTATATAATTGCATTACTTCGTATCAAAAGCTGTAAATAGAAGTGCAGGATTTCACGCACCAGCTACATGAAATGCTTTCTCCTCATTCATCAACTGGATTTCTACAGAAACATCTAATAGGGGACAGGCATTAAGGTAAGGTGCCTGCTACTATTTCTAGTTCATTCTGGAAATTTTCTGTTAAGTAATCGCACCTGCTAGCACAAGTACAAGCTTACACCTCTGATAACATATCAGTCACAGGTGTGTACTTCTAAGTGGTTTTCATAACCTTCCTATTTAACACAGACCCTAGGCTAGGAGAAAGCTCAGATATGAATGCAGCTGGAGTGTATGTCTGAGCTGATAAATACTTTTACCAGTTATCTCAGTTTTAGGATTTTGAACCTCCTACATATTAAATACCTTTTTAGGACAGCAGGTGATGAGTAAGTGCTGCTTGCTGACACATTTCCTTAAAATGAGCTCTTAAGATGTAAAGTATTAGCAAGTTAGTGTCAGAGCTTGCAACTGACTTTTTGTAAATATCTGTAGATATACTTCAAGAAGTAAGTCCTGGTTTAGCATTAATGTTTTATTACTCTGATTCTTATTGTTGGCTTTTGCAGCTTCTTTTAATCACTCTTCTTATCTGTCTTATGAGGAAAGGCTGAGAGCTGGGTCTGTTCAGCCTGGGAAACGGAAGGCTGAGAGGAGATCTGATCAATGCTCACAAATATCTAAAGGGTGGGTGTCAAGAGGACGGGGTCAGACTCTTCTCAGTGGTGCCCAGCGACAGGACAAGGGGCAATGGGCACAAACTGGAACACAGGCAGTTCCACCTGAACATGAGGAGGAACTTCTTTACTGTGAGGGT
>VZSC01007518.1:58943-100369 GCA_013398225.1 Steatornis caripensis
CTTCTTTCAGTTATATGAAATTTATTCTATTTTCCAATTTAAAAAATACACTAGAAGGGTTTTTTATTTTTAAGAATAATAATTGATTTTCTAGGACATTGAAATAGAGTATCTTCTTCTACAATTCTGTCTGTCATCTGTTTACAATAGAGCTCTTCCAACTCTGAAATTTTGCTCAGAAAGAGAACATACCACGTCAACGTAAGAGAAATAATGGAGTGTCTCAGCTTTAAAATAGACTTCATTAAAGACAAACATTCACCTACAGATTTTAAAGACCTGAGGAACAAATTTCCTTTACTTAACTTCTGCTGAGAGCTTTTATCTGTGCATTCAGACTCTTCTCAAAAGCTTTCTGTCTGAATAAGGCTTGTGAAATAGGTGAAGTGAGAGTGAAGTTCTGTGTTGGCTGGAAACATGTCTTGCCTGAGAAGTCCTTGAGCTGACCAATACTTCACTGTGAGCATTCTCTTCCTAGGCTACCTCTTTTTCCTATCAGTGTTGCAGGATATTAACTGAAAAGGCTGAAAGGGAGAGGACAATAAGTGAGAGATCTCCCAGACTTTGTCTAAAAGGAACTTAGAAGATCCACAAGAGAAAACAACTAAAAGAAACTACTAACAAATATGCAAGTCCTTCTGGAGCTCCTACTTGCTCTATCAGTGACCTTTGCTCCAAACTCTGTCTAGAGATAGATCATTATTTCATCTGCTTGCTCAACAGATGACTAAGTAATGACTTGTATTACAGGAAGCACTATTTGAGGCATTAACGGACAAAAAACCTTATTCATCAGCAGTTTACATTAGATATTAAAGCTTGTCTATCAGCGCATCTAGTCCTATTCCTGAATTACAAGAGTGTATAACCTTCATGAGGGGGACTAGGAAGAAGGCATTAGGTATCCGGAAGAGTAAAAAAAGAACACAGGTCAAAGTGATAGACATGCGGAAAGAACATGAAAGAAGGAGGTGGCTTGCAGCAACTTAGAAAATACAGAATTCTGCTCTGGAACTTAATTTGGAGATAACACGGACAAACAAGGAAGAATCAAACAGAACCATGGCGAGAGAATCTGATGAAATAAAAAAAACCTTAAAGCCAGTTTGGTTTTATAGGGAAAAGAAATTACTAGTGATGCAGTCTTTCATACGTGGGAGAAGTTGTGAGCAAGTAAATCCCAAGTCTGAGAAGTTCCTCTACAATTAAGGTACGTAGCATCTTGGTCTTTGATCCTGTAAATTCTGTTATTTTGAATAAAATGAATATGAGCCTTTGTATTTGTTTCAATAATACAGTGCTTAAAAGATTAACAGAAATTTCTATACACAAAACCCCACAAGTACTTCAACACATATGGCAAATTTAGACTTCAGTGAGATTTCTGAAAGATGCTCAATCCAGTCAGTAACTCCAGTGCTTGCAAAAGTAAATAAAACACTTGTGTTGAGAAGCAAAAATATCAATATGCATCTTTCGCTCATGACTTCATCTACATTTTCTTATGACAATCATCCATGAGAGCACACTCCAAGTAGAATCGTTCAAGTTGCGTTCAAGTGTCCAGGAAGTCCTGTGTGGTTATGAAAGCTGCCACCAGACGAGAGGCTTTTGTATCTAGCAGCCACAAACAATTCCCAGTCAGGCAGAAGCACTCCAGTGCGGATACTAAATCAGGTCTTTTGAAACCATCTGACAGTAGTGTTTAATGTGACAGAGTTGCTATCAAAATACAACTTTATTGAAGAAACACTGGTTAAAAGACCAACTGAACATAGGACAAAGACACTTCAGAGACTGCAGTGTGTACTAAGCATTAAACACATTTTTAAGGAGCTATACAAAACGGGGTGGGGCAGTTATGACAATCAATTTTCTGTGGCCAACTGCTCAGACACAGACTAGTTTATGTAGCAGGCTTAGGAAGTTATCTACGCACTGATGCAATATCAACATGCTTCAGCAAGTCTCATGTGAAGTATTGCAGAAACAACTACAACCACTGTTCATGCTTACATTTGAAAAAATAAATAAGAAGTTAACAACAAATTCCCCTCTATAATACAAAATGTCCTCTATGAAATCACAGGAAGTTCTCCAAGAGGAAAGTTTCTCCCAGTGCAGCTAAGGATTCACAAAGACGTTCTTGGAAACAGCTGTCAAACATGTCGCTTATTTCCTCTCTCAGCTCCCTCAGCAGAGGCACTGTGGACTTACCATCTGCATTCAGAATTCTCCCAAAAAGTTTACTCCAGAAATCACTGTCAACAGTCCTAAAACAAACAGAGCCATTTGCAGTGAAACAGTACACACACACGACATGTCTGTCAAGATTGCTGTTCATGTTCAGCACTAAATGCCCTGGGAAAACCAAGCCTGAAATAATAATTTCATTCACATGAGTAAAGGAAAACTAGGAATGTATTGTTAAGTATTTGTGTGGGCCCCTTTCTCCAGTAGGCTTTTGGATAGTAACTAGACACGCTGTTCCACAGCTCTATCAAAACTATTTTTAGTTACCTCTTCTAGTGTACCTGACCACTATCACCATTCACATTGAGCCATGACGCTTCGATTTAAGGAGTTAAAGAGCATTCTTTGAACCAACAAAGTTGGCAGTTTCCTTTCATGGATAAGGGGTAAAGGTAGATATTATTCCCCATTTGCAAGTTCAAGTTCACGTTCACAGGTAGAATATTAAAGGAAAGCTGCAAGAGAAATACAATGAAATGAGTGGTTTACAGCCAGTTTTACTTTCTTTTTTCCCCTGCCTTCCATCTGCCAGAGTCCTCATACAGATAACATTTCAAAGACAATTAATAGTAATAAATCCCCTCTCTCAGATATACCAACACAACATGAATAAAGATTGTGACTCATTAAAGTCTCAGAAAACTGCCAGAGCTAACCCTTTGTTCTTCAGTCTTGCACTGAAGTCCACAGACTGCACTGCTGCTGACTACTGAAGCACTTTTCTCCCTCAAGCTAGGAGTTAAGTTGGCTTTTGAAGAAATTATCTGGCTCCGCTTTATGTAAGTGACTTACAAAACAGCAGCAGCCATAGTCTCAGAAGGAATCTGGCCTGTACTGTTACACTAGTAACTCTTACATTTTCTAAAATAATGAAGTCATACAGAACCTAACAAAAAAGCTGCAAGACTTGAATTCACTTTCTTCATGGACTTAGACGAGTAAGAGGCATAGCAGAGGAGGTTACATGTTGGTAAGGATGTCTAAGGAGTTATGAGTGACAAAGTCCTAAAAATTCAAACACAGCTTCTAGATACTACCTTACATAAGCGGCACAGATGAAGTTTCCTGAAATAGTATAGTGAAAATAGAAAAACTAAACACTCCTGGAACTGAAAAATACCAAAATCCATTCTTTAATAATAGCAACATGCTAAAACCCCCTCCCCTGAAAAACAGGTCATCAACCCTACAGTAATGCTCAAAGATGAAAAAAGAAACTTGACCAGAATTCACCTTCTACCTTTCCAGAAGTCTTTACTACAATGCTTAAGTGTTTTGCATTCATTCTGTCACCTTTTAAGTAGGTTCTCCTTTCTTCAGTACCACTGGCCTTAGAAGAACAATTTTGTGCTTTGCAATTCCCTGCTGCTTTGGTATTTTGTTGAACTGGTAGTAAAATTAGTAGCTCTACCAGTCATTTTCACCATCTTTCAATTTCTTTAATACTTAAAAATACTTTAAAAGTCCTGTTTTAAAAGCTTTCCTAAGACAAGGAGGTCATGGTTGTTGCATTTAACACCAGTCAGCCTTCTGGTAAGAAGCCTTCTTTCTATCTCTTGCTACCTAAATTCTCAGAACATTCTTTAAGGAAAGTTACCCTGTCAATACAACCCTCAAAAAAACCAACCCCAAAACCAACCCCTACAGAAAAAAACTCCCCACTTTCCAAGTCACTTGTAGAACTTCTAGCAGAAAGGACAGACAGAACGTGATCTTTACAAAAGAAAAGTAGAATTACATGGGTTTTGCAAGTGTCACTGCCATGCATGGATAAAGCGCAAGATTAATATCCATCAGCTGACTCTTCTCACAGGGAAGTGCTTAACTGTGCAGCCCTGTCTGCTGGCTGAAGATTCCCTGCAGCAGTAAACTTGCTTGTCAGACATTACTTGAGAATTTATTGAAAGCTTCAAATTGACTGGAGGAAGTGTCACCAGTTAATAAGAGCCAGACACACTAAACATTCCCATCTACGTGGGTATGAAAAAAAGATTCAGTGCAGATTCCTTATTCCCATAGAGTGAAATGTCTCATTTACAGTGTTGATGTAATACTTCAGTATAACATGTATCTAAAGCACCTATACAAACATTTATTGGAATTCTTGATACTGAAAAGTAAGTATAGAAGATTAATAAGTCTACAACACTTTCAGAAGCAAAGTAAGGACAGGATGGAAAATGGAAATTCCTTATTTGTACTCCCAACTCCAAAGCAGAGTTATAAACAGATGCAACGCAAGCGAGCAATGAGCCATTACAGTCTGGTTCCAGCTACACAGAACTCGTGCCCAGGCTTCACCTTCTGCCTCCTAAGTCTCCTCTAGCCCTTCACAGTTCTCACACTCCCTTCTACTCAAGTTTCCCTCCACGCTCTATCTCTACCCAGAATCCTACTTCTTTAAATCGAACATCTCCAGCTTTGACAGAAATTCCTTTCCAATTGACCCCTCCCTTCCAAACTCCCCTAACAGCCACCCCTATCCTTCCAAACTCAGACTTAACTATACCTGCTACTCAGCACCTCCTGCTCCAGTTATCCAGTTATTGCTGGTTTTCCCATACCCACATCCTGATGAGGTCCCCAACCCCCTGTTCCTAACTTCTCAGCTCAAGCCTTGTGCGGCTTCATCTGCAGTAGCTCAATTTAACCTCTTGTAGAATTAAAAAATAAATAATAAAAAATTAAATTTTAAAAAGGCAACACTTATCAGAAATCTGTTCCTTTATCCCAACTGAATATTGTTAAAAACAGATCCGTGTTCTGACAGAAATTAATATACAGAAGTCCTATTTTTCAGAGCAGGTCAGATTTACTTAGCTCAAAGATATGTAATGTTAGAATATCTGTCAATAGAGAGCAAAAGCCAGTCTCCATCAATGATTTAGTTGCCTTTTTTTCGTTATTCTGGAACAAAGGCACTATAAGATATGTATTTACTGCCAACCTATACATCATTTATACTCATCTCTTTAGACATCAATCGCCCTTGGTGATTTTGTTTTTCACAGCCTAGTCCTGTAAATTGATCCTCTGAAGAAAAAACAAAAGCTACAGCATACAGTATGGCACGCACAGTGAGCACTCAGCAGAAGCCTGCTGTAGCCTTGCAACTATGGCATCAGTCTATAACAATATAGAAAAACAGATACATGGTGAGTAAAGAAAAACACATTCTTTTCCCTGTACACAGCTTAGGAAGATGAGGTTTTTTTCAAAGGTTGAATACAACAAACTAGGAGGTATAAGCAATGCAGGTTGCTAGGGAACTGGCCAACTCCCAGACTGGAAGTAGGTTTTCTTAAAGCAATGATTATAGAAGTATTATCCACACAGTGAGTGTAGTTAATATACCATGATCCTGAATGCAGACATCAGTCAGGTAATTTCTGTCATGAGCAGAGCGCTCTGGAAATTCCATATCAAATGCTAAGGCATAAAACTCTGCGGGATGTGACTAACAAAGTGAACAAGTGTTTAGTCTAAGAACAAACAAAGGGTAGGTGAAAGCAGAGTAGTCTTACAGCCAAAACATGTGGCTAAAAGAGAAATTAATACCTCAGGACAAACAGCAGCTTCCAAAAAGAAGCTGCTTGCAGATGCATCTTAATTATAGTTTTAAGTTATGTTCCTTCTTGTGCACCTATACTGTTTCTGTAGCTGTTACAGACAGAACCCTGGCATCAGTGTCTTAGCAGCCCTTCAACAGAGCCTAGAATGAAAGAGGCAGCAAACCCAAGTAATCTCCATTTCTAAGCAACGCGCTCATGTAATTTTGTTTTCCTCACCACCCACATATAAACTTCTCCAAGCTTGGTCTATCAATTAAAAAGAGAGACTAAAAGCAGGCTGGTCTGAAAGGGTAGAAAAAGCCAGATCATCTTAAGTGGACTGTTAGGCTCATACTGAGCTTAAAATTGTCTTCTACACAGCACTAAGGCTACTACACAACGAACAAGTCTAGTAGCTGCAAAATTTAAGTTCCCACAGAACGAATGCTTTTGGCAACAGCACTAAGTTCTGTATTCGAACCTTTGAAGATGGTGCCATTACAAAGAATGTAAAGGAGTTAGAAGTCTGTTCTTTCCCAGCAGCCTCCTCTCNGTAGCTGCAAAATTTAAGTTCCCACAGAACGAATGCTTTTGGCAACAGCACTAAGTTCTGTGTTCGAACCTTTGAAGATGGTGCCATTAGAAAGAATGTAAAGGAGTTAGAAGTCTGTTCTTTCCCAGCAGCCTTCTCTGCAAAAGGACTTACTTTGATACATTTTGGCTTATTTTCCAGATGGAATTCTCTTGATAGACCTGGACATGATCCCCAAACAGCATCAAATGGACTATATCTGCAATGCCAACCAAGTCCACCTGGAATCACAACAAACATCAGAAAGTTCAACTTCTGTCAGCTTCTGCAATCCACTACAGATTTCTACTGTTTGTGCTTTTATACATTTAAGTCTAAATTGGACTTTGCATCAGAATCTTCCAGAGACCTGCTAAGCAAGAAAACTTCAAAAAGTAAAATTCTGGTCTCATTGTAGGTTCCTAAATAAACAGTCACAGGCGCTCAACAGCACTGCTAGTCCCTTCACTTAATGCCAAAGATTTAATCAAATGAAAAATTCTATTTATTCAGTATTTATTGATCAGAGTCTTCCATGGAGTTTGCAAAATATAGCTTAAGAAAATAGAGATTTTGTAAAGGACACACAGAAACCAAGATGTCCTACTAAATAGATACCCACCTGATAAGGAAGAGAACTTTTTGCCAGAAGCTGTTGTCCATGAGGCGTCTGAGATATTGGAAAGCTGTTGGGCAAACTTACACGAGGCTGTAGTCTCAAATCTAGACTGTGAGAGAAATCCACTATCTTCAGAGCTCTTGTCATCTCATCATTAGCAAACGGATCACAGATCCTGAGCAGAGGAAGCGAGTGAATCATAAGATAATCCAACAAACTTCTTTTTTTTTTTTAAATGAATTTTAACAGCATAGTCAAAGTGAGTTAGCTATGTCAATGCTCCCCTCTGATGGTTAGTTTAAGAACTACTGCTGAAAGGACTACACTTGGATGGGGAACTAGCTGGCAGCCTGAAGCTTGGAGATGATAACTGGTTTCTCCAGAGCAAGCAATGGGAAACACTAAAAGGTACAGATGATGCTGTTTTGATATTCGTCAGTTATCTGAAACACAACTGATGGAATGGGAAAATAGCACAGGTTTAGCACTTCTCCTTTCAAGATCTCAGAATACTTTATACAAGAAAGAATTAAGCTTCATAATACTTTAATAAATATTTGCTAGTCTACACACTAGGAAGGACAAACAGAAAGGGCAGTTTGGAGTATCTGTATAGACCACACTTCTCACTACTATTCTGCTTACAAACTTGTATGCTATGAGCATGTAATTCATACAATGCACTCGTCCTAAGAGTTTTTGCTGTCTAAATTAAAACCCCCACCATTATCCTAACTTTTTGGCAGTTTAGTTTGGTTTGTGTTCTTTGCCACAGAGAAATCCAGCAGGAGACATCCAAGTCCATCAAGCCGCTGTTAGATCAGTAGCTTCCAAAATGGGATGCATGCACCCTAAGGGATGTGCAAGGTGATCTATTGGGGTGTGTGAAGAAAATATTAGAAAAAATAATTAAAAATATTAGAACTTCAGCAGTACGTGTGTAATTAATGAATAAATTCTATAAATAAAATTATAAATAAAATATTTTGGGGGCGCACATGTTAGATGACTAAGTTCAAAATACATTTAAAGTTAATAGCTATTTTTAAAATTTCAGCAAAGACCAAGAACAGCCTCAGTGAATTTCTTCTGATAGAATTCTATCAGAATCATTAGACATTCCAAAGTTATGTCTTCCCACACTTAGCTCCCAGATCACATTTCAAGGGATATGTGGCTTTGTTAACTTAATATGGGAAAGAGCTTAAAGAAGAAAACTAGTTCTGTGCATCAAGTTACAAGCTGAACTGTAGTGGAAGCTAAGCAATCTGTTTAACAAGTGTCTGGATATTCCAGTCCCACCTGACCTTTGTCTTCTCATTTCCTGTTTTTCAGATACATAAAACCAGAAGGCAAGTTATTTACCGACACCCAGATAGCTGTCCAGTACACTGGTAAAACAGAAGCTTGAGAACACAGGCAACAGCAAAAACATTTTGTTTAGTATAAGTTTTGCAACATTATTGTATACCATTTCTACAGAAATAAACAAAAGAAAGGTTTATTCCTAAACAAAGTGTTTTCGCTATTTTCAGAATACACTGTAGCTTAAAAAAAAAGACTGGACTGCAATGTCAGTACCCCAGCTAAAGAGAACAAATGACAAAAGCACAAGAGCTGTAGCTGAAACTGAGTATTATATATCCTCTCATATTCATACAAAGAGACAAACCTATCTCCCAGAAATAACACATCTGGATTCAGATCTCCATGGACAATCTCTGCTTTGTGGAGCTTCTCTACCACATCCAGAAGATTATAAACAACCAGTAGGATAACTTCCTTCGTGATGGACTTACAGCCACGGATAAAATCCTGAAAACAGGGAAGAAACACGTATCTATATGCCATTCTGCCTTAAAGTGAAATACTTGTAGCTCATTTTTTCCCCTACTCATCTGTACAGACAACAGTCCTACTGTAAATTCAGTATAAGCAGATTTTTGCCCATGATCAGCCCAGCCAGAAATGAAAGAAATATGAGCTCTTAGGAGACACTATTATTCAGAAGTGGATGAAAGATCAGGAGGAAGAAAGTAAATTGAAGACCAAAATCACCATTTAATTTGTATCCTATTTATATGCACAGAGAAATCATTTTGAATTGTTGCACAAGACTATTTAAAACATAAATCCTTCAGCAAGACAGTAAACACTACGACCTTGCTATAGCAGACTAGAAGACGTGAACTCATTGAAAGATACCAAGTTAAACAAGAGTCTGAGATGCAAATCTTGTTGTGGAATAACATGTGGGTTTTGGCTTAGGTCATTTATCACTCACGAATAAAGAAAATGTGAAAATTTGGTTCAAGTTTGTCTCCGAGAAGCACACGATCTATGAATGAGAAACCAGCTCTAACTAAGACTATAATAGACAGTCCTGATCTGCATATAGATAAACCAAAAACCAGAATACCTAGATTGCAGGATAAAACACATCTTCAGCAACGAGCATAGTGACAAACAAAACTCACTAATGGTACTTATACAAGAGCTCCTGTCTTCTACAATTGTACTTTGTTGATCTGTACTGACCCCAAGTGTGAAGTGATTTATATCCCTGTGCAAAATAGCACAGCCATCTTGATACAAGTAACAGCTGCAATTCTCACTGAAGCTTTGGTCAAAATCAGCATTCAAACGCTCCTGTAACTGAAGTGTGATATAAAAATCCCAAGGCACAGGCTGAGAATACACCTACAAGAAGGCACATAAGAAGAACATTTATTTTTGGAATAAAGTGAAAATTGCTGATCTTAATTTTCCTCTCATCCTTTTTTCCCCTCCCCACTTCACCAAGGAAGACATTTTCCACAGTCAGAAACTTTTAATCCATTAGAAAGAGGACTTGAAGTAGCAAACTTCACACGCAGAATTCAGAAATTAAGGCCGAACTTACTACATTTTAATTTATATTAGCTGAGGAGATTTTAACATTTCATACTTCTTGTATAAAACCCGTCACATACGTTACCTTTATTGCAAACCCCTTTGCATCCAACCGGGGAAAGTTAGCTGGAATGGCAAAAAACATCTTGTATTCTTCATTGGTCCAATATGCCCATTTGATACAGTAAGTCTCATTTCCTGTTGCGAAAGTTTACACTCATAAGCTACCACAGCAAATACATACCCAAGGTGTGCAAGTTATCCCCCATCTACACCACACAGAAGTAGTGAGGGTGAATATAAAGTACATTTCAAACTAATTAGAACATAAATAGATCCCTCACACTGTGGAGTGTCTGGCATACCCACCTAGCTCCACATCTTTGTCAAACTCCATGACAGGCAGAGCACCAGTCTCCAAATGAAAGTCTGGAGCAGCAGTCAACGATTCTGGCATAGGATCTAAAACCTTTTTACGTTGTTCAGCATTCCACAAGATCTCAGTTACATCATCACCTAGGAAGACAAGTAATAGAAAAGGATGAGCTGAAACTAGGTGGTGTGAGTCTGTGACTTGATTCTATCTGTCAAGAAAGTAACCTGGATATTGGAAGCTTTCTGTCTGCATACTGATTTACTACATCACCTTTCAGCCAGTCAATCTCTTTCCAACACTTTCTCGTTCTGTGAAGTGGACATAACACTCATCCTTGAAACTGCCTTACGGACTACATCCTCACTATGTAGTCTCAACGACTCTACTGCAGTCTCACGTAAAATGTATCTTTCACAAGAGACAAAGCTCTGAATTGGATTAGGTATGTCTGCTCAGCCACAGCAGAATTCAAAATCATATTGCAAATTAACGCTTTTTAAAATCTATGTCCACAGTAAGTGATCAGTTTGTGATTTTTAAATGAAGGGTTTTATTGAAATTCACTCCTCTGAATAGAGCAGGGGTTTCATGTAACAGAAGGAAAACAAAGTTGGACTCCAACTCTGCTGCTCACTGCAATACTAAGAATTTAATGGCTTTTAACTCCTGGAAGGCACAAGATAGTTACATGTGGGTCTGGGTTTATTTTCCTGCATAATAGGACAGAGAAAGTCATTCAATAAATGAGTTCATCTGTATAAAACTGAGGTAGCCTGAAAAGTGTTGATCTCAAATGATCAGGCAGAGTAAAACACAGCAGAACTGGATGGCTTCTACTGACTTTCTCTCCTAAAGACTACGACCAGTAATGGGTGACAATGTTTTAAGCTTTCGCAGTACAAAGGTAAGAATCAGAGTATCGTTACCTGCTGTTATATTTATTCGAAAAGCATAGCAGGAAGTAATTCTGTGAAAGTACATCCAGGAAACATTGCAGGTTGAAGGCTAAACAGATGTTCCAATATTTTACCATCACAAACCTATGAAGCTTACTGGCATATGTTATAGGAATAACCTGACAGACATCTGAAGTAATGTTTCTGCCCTATGCAGCATTAAGGAGTCCTCAGTACAATTACTACATCCAGGTTGAGATCAAGGGAGATATGCAGAAAGCAAGAAAAAAGCAACAAGAATGATCAAAAGTTTAAGAAAAGACCACTAAAACATCTGAACAAATGCCTTCTTTTTCTGAAAAACACCTGTAAAGATTCTTCATCTTGCTCTAAAGATCAGCTCGTATGATAAAAAATTAGCATAAGATCTATCCAAAATATCTCAGTGACACTCTTCTCCCAATCATATTTTCATTCCAGGTCCCAAGCATGCTTCATCATAAAATAGTTGGCAGATACAACATTCTTCTCTAGAGCAGATACACTGAGAATTTTCAGATAATCAATTCTAATTAAAATATCATAAACTGAAATCAAAGGAGCTAAAGCAGGTTAAACACCTTGAAAATCATAATTCAACGCAAACCTAATTCTACAGGCCAGGTTTTGAAGGCTTTTTGTGACCATTCCTGTTCTAACTGTAATACAAAGATTTGTAACAGAAACAAAGGTATTTGGCTGGGGGGGAGTGGGGAGGGTGGTGTACATGTGAAATTAACTATTTAAGTCCCAGTATTGTTTTCCTTCAATAGGAAGGATAAACATACTGCAAAGGAGCACAATAGTTTACAGCAAAGTTCAGAGTGCAAATTTAAAACCAAAATTATCCAGCTTTCACTAGATTTCAAATTCACATTCACCTTTTTCAACGTGGCACTTAGTACGTTAGGAGAACACACTGTGATTACAGAGCAAAAAAAATCAGGACAAAACAAAACAAAGCTGTCCTGGATGTAGTAGTAGTAGTAGTTCTCACTACCATCCAGTCCAAGTTTTTCATTTCAGAATTTGACCTCGTTACTCCTACACACTCCCTGCTTTAATACCTTAAATAACTTTTCCATCACCTTAATATTTTACATCTTTTGGATGCTGACAAGCATGCTATACACTGTACACGTCACTACTACTTCTGACAAGGAAGACACAAGTTTAGTCAAAAGTCAGGTTATGGGAAATACACAGAAAGCAGAGTAGAATATAGGAAGTACAGGAAAAGCACCATAGTTTAGTGACAGCTTCAAGTTAGTTGTGAGTGAAACTCAGTTTGGTACTAACCAGTAATGTTTTCACTGATACCTCCAGAATCAGTAACTGTTTCCGCAGGCAAGCTCTGAGCAAGTTCCAGTTTCTCAGGGATATGCAGGTATTTAATAGTAGATATTTGTGTAGCAGAGGAAAGAGAAGATCCTGAGGAGACAGAAGAACCTGACGAGCGAGTATCTTCCAAGCTTGCTTCCATGATCGGGCTGTAAAGAAAGCCATCAACTATTCAGACTTTCAGAAGATACAGTGTCTAGATAATGGCAGCCTAATGACTATGAAAGGATAGTGTGCACTCCCAGACTTCATGTTAAAGCCCTTTCCCATCCTTACTGGAAAACCAGTAGTTATGTCAGAGCTTCACTTTAGCTTCAGTGATTGTTTATACTCAGAATCTTAGTCTACAGATGAATTTTATGTTCTCTTCCATTAAATATGACTGCTACAACAGAAGACATACTGAATGTTTATTACTCCCTTGGCTACCAAAACTCAGACCCACAGTGCTTTTACAGCAGCGGAGGTTTGGCTGGGAAATAACTCCTGCTCTTCCTTCCTAATTATAATCAGCATGGTTTCCCAGGGAACTTGCCAAGTAAACAAACACCTTCAGCATGGTGTATACATGTTTACACACTAACAGCTAGCAAATCAAACTCTGTTCTAAATTAAGAAAATCCCATACAACAGATGCTTTTTCTTTACAATGGCAAGAAACAGGAGGTTGTTTGCCAGGCTTTTTTCTTCTCTCCAGCTTTTCTCCTCTGTAGAAGAAATCTAAGCCATAATCACCAGATGTATTTTATATACTAAAATAACTACAGAAGCATATGAGTATAAAAGGAACTGATGATTCCACTTTTAATCTCTGGTTACAAAGACAGAAAGTGTTTATTAATTTCTTCGCAAGATATTTGGTAGAAAAATCATGGAGTTAAGTCCCACAGCAGTAATGCTGAAAAGTCAAGCGGGCTTGCTATTACCTCTTAAATCTGTTCAAGGCAAAATAGACCCTGAGCTAGGGAAACAGCTGTCTTCAGTATATTATGGTTGCTTCTTCAGAAATGGAATAGTAAAACCACAACCAATGAAGACAGACAGAAAAAAGGGCTTAAGATGCTTTGCTGTTAATTACCTCAGTTTATTTACACAAAGAGCTTCATTGTATGCTCCCTCACAGACCAGCGTTTCCTGATTTGGAGGTGTGCTCTTAGATTCTGGACAGTCTTCTTTCAGCACACTCTCTGAAAAAGCAGGAACTGGGACCCTCTGCGCTACCACCCCATGAAAGGGTGTTGAGGCCAGATGGGCAGCCCTAACAAAGTCACACGTGTCTTCTGGGTTGGCACAGAGGGTTTTGTTCTTGTAGGAGCCTGTCACAATTGCATCTTCACTCAAAGGTTCATTTCCATTCAGCTCATCCTGGAAAAATGTAGGAAGAGACAGTGAAAAGCCTGTAGATTTTATGTCAGATTTTCTTTTAAGTTATTTAAAAGCTGAACATTTCTCTCCTCACTGTCTTCCACCCTACCACCTTCCAACATGAATCTGACACTCAGTCTTCATGTACTCTACTTATATTGCTCATTCAAATTGAGTAATTGAGCCTAATATAGTTGCATATTGGTTTCCAACTAGACAGAGTATCTTTATTACCCTCTAGACTGCTGCAGAGCTGCCGTGAACTGTTAAAGGCAACTTAGGATCTACCCCCTCAGAAGTGCATTTCAGTTCAGTTTTAAGCACATTATTAAAGTTTACTAAAATGTTGGGCACTGAAAACACACAGAACGTGTAAAGCAGAGCTATGCAGTTATCCAGACTGACTCTAGAACCAAAATCAGCAGGATGTTTACCATGCTTAACCCTGCTAAGTAGTTCATATTGTAGCTGTACATAAAACCCTTCTCAGCTCAGAATAAAATCGTCTCAACTCAGCCAGTCTAGAGGTCTATTGCAGTATGCAGTAATTAAGTACTTTGGCGAGACAGCAACTACCACCCCTACTGAAAGCTTTATAAACATCTGCAGAACTGCCACATAAAGATACATAGCTTAGGAAACAAGATACAAAGGTTTAAGGTAATCAAGCATACGGTACTTCGGGTGAGGAACACAGGAACCGAGGTGCTTGTTTGGATGCATGGCAAGAAAGAGGATGGGACAAAAGGCAGCGTTTAAGAGTGCCATCACCACACAATTTAAAGCTTCAGCGTGAGTAATCCTGGCCACTAATCAGTTGCTTAAAATTTGGAAGACTCCTTATCATCATCTCTGTATTGGCCACCTTAAAGCCTAATAAAAACATGAAATTTCCAGTGCAACCTTAACATCACCCAATTCAAATGTTGCCATGCCAAACAGAAGTTTAGAATCCTTGCTTATTGCACATCATATCAGTCCAGCCAATCTCACTCAGTTCAACAGCAGGATATTCTAAGTTGGTTTCTCCTTGACAGGAAGTTTGCTATGGGGTAAATTGTTTCCTTACACAAGCTTCTGGTGGTATATTTTCCTTTGCAGTTAGAGAATCTGAAGGTTTACGAACAGCGAGAGGGCGCCGGGAACTTTTCTGTATATGATCTGCAGAACAACTAAGACAAAGTTACATTCCATTACGTATTTATTAGAATAGCATCCAATCTTCAACAGAGGTTCCTCTCAAGACTTTAAGTCTACTGACAATTTCAATCTACCACTTTTTACTACAGAACTACCAGTAAACTGCAATATATACAGCTCTGCACAATGAAGAAAGTTTATGTGGCAGCTTAAATAGTTCTAGATTCAGGAGAACAACCGGAGATTATTTCCTCATCATGGGCTTCCCAAGCAGAATACTGAAATAAAACAAAAACTACAAATACAAACAAAAAACCCACTCCACATCCATACAAGAAGCAGTACCGTATTTCACCTACTACAGAAAGTGGTTTGATGCTTCAGTTTGCCCTCCCTCCATGAGCTACATCTTGAATAATTCTACCTTATATTCTGATTTGCCAAAGTAGAAGATTCATCCAATATGGTGAAAAACATAGCAGGACCCTGTAGGGGAAGGAAACCTACACCTGTAAAGAAAAACCAAGAGGCACTATTATATCAATGGTTTTTCCACAACAGTGTATCCAATGCTACTTAAAACATTTAATACACAGCCTTAAAAATACCTGTTCTATCTGGAAGTTACAGAACTGATGTTTAGAAAAAAATTGTTAAAAAATGCTTGGTTTTGTCATGTTAATGAGCCACATTTTTACCACCATATTATGTTAGCTAGCTTGCTCTTTTCAGAATAAGCTTCAGAATTCGTACCTTTCTTTCCAAGTGTGACCTCCTCCTGTTCATCCTCAGAGTCTAAAAACACATTTCCCCTTTGTGTACCTGTGCATACATCAAGAGACTGGATAACCTCTGTCAACAGTAACAGTGGTCAACTCGAGTCAAAAGTAAATTTCTTCAGCACATACCCTTCCCAACAACAAAACTGAATATGTAATTTCTGATTGTATTCCTCTACCAGATCCTCCGAGGAAAGAGAAGGACTTAAAACAGTATCAATCTTAGTGTTAAACTCTTTTAGAGATTTTAGTAAGACTGCGTATATGAAAGCGTGAAGAAAGCTCTTCAGCTATTAAAAGAAAAAAGCTCTCCTGCTGTTTGAAAGGCCTTTCAAATAACGACAGTTCTCAGACCTCAGGTGCTTGGTCTTTTGCTGAATATGGTTAAAGGCACTCAACACTAGCATGTTCTCATTTTTGTTCTTCTAATCCACACAGACTTTTGTTTTCTGTTTGTTGCAGTCTTACTATTCCTATAAAAGAACATTTGAACACAGCCTTCTCCTTAGTGGTAAAAAAGTTTTAATACATACCCTCAGAAGGAGATGGTTTATGTAGTTGGGTACCTTCAGAGTCCTGGGATTCACTGTGAAAAAAGATATAAACTTGTTTCTCGTATTTTATACACCTTCACAAAACATAAGTAAACTTTGTAAAAAACACAAGCCAACTTGACACATGCTACTTTTAAGTAGTTAAGATCCCTTAGACAAATAACTGAAGTTATATAAAGACAGATTACAGATCCTGGTTACAGGCTGATGCCTAGGGGTATACTCCATTGCACCTGTGGAAACAGGCTATGTGTTAGTGACCCCTGTTACTCACAACTAATTATTCCCACAAATTTTGTCATTGCTGGCAAAAAAAAAAATAATCCCGTATTACCTTTGCAACTGAGGCTGTTTCTCTCCAGCTTCCGTTGCACTGAAAGAAGTAAATCCTTGGAGTCCCAACGGTGGCGAAGTTTCTGTTATCTCTGCTGGCTGTAGAAACAAACAAGACCATATTTTGGTTTTACACTGATGGAATCACAAGTCATGCAACAAGGTTCCAAGAACGTTATGATAATCCTGTGTAGCTCGTTTGAGGCCTGATGGATTAATAGCTGCCTTTAGCCATTTTTATTTGTACTTAGTTTACTTGCATGAAAAAGGTCCATTTTTACTGCTTAGTGTAGTTAAAATGCATAATTTTACTCTTTGCAACCGTATATAACTTTCATAGGAGATTTTCGTTATACAGCAACTATTAAAAACGTATGTAAGCAGTTACATAGCTTGCATCAAATGCACAACACTTTGTATCTCATTATTTCAAATATTTGCTAGTAAGGCATTATTTTGGAAATGGGGAAGTGAAGGGAGTGAGAGAGAGAGAAAGCACGCACACAAACATACTTTATTAGCCCAACTGATGAAGCTAGGAGAAGGAAAAGCGTTAAAATAATTAACTTCTACTTGTTATTTGCGACCTATAAGAAAACTGAGGTTTAAACACTACCCAGCAATGACAGACCAAAGTATGCTTGCTTGAAAAACACTCTGCTCAAGACTGGTATGCAAAGAAAAAGAAAAAAATATCTCTAACACATAACAGAGCACACTACTGTCTATAAAACTTGGAGACAAATCAAATATGGCTTTGTGTACTGCTCTTGGCTGGGATAAATTTTCTTCACAGTAGCTGGGATGGTGCTATGTTTTGGATTTTTGACCAAAACAGTGTTGATAACACAGTGGTGTTTCAGCTGCCACTGAACAGTGCTTACACAGCACCATGATCTTGTGTTGTTCATACTGCGACCCCAGCGAGGAGGCTGGGGACGCACATCAAGTTGGGAGCAGACACGGCTCGGACAGCTGACGCAAAGCGACCAAAAGGATATTCTGTACCATATGTATGTCATGCTCAGCTATAAAAGCTGGAGGAAAGGAGGACTTCAGAATTACAGCATTTGTCTTCCTAAGTAACTGTTCCGCATGATGAAGCCCTGCTTTCCCAGAGATAGCTGAACATCTGCCTCCTGATGGGAAGCAGCAAATGAATTCCTTATTTTGCTTTGCTTGAGTGCTCAGCTTTACTGAACTGTCCTTACCTCAACTCAGTTTTCTCACTTTTACCCTTCCGATTCTCTCCCTCATCTCCCTGAGGGGTAGTGAGCAAGCAGGTATGTGGTGCTTAGTTGCCTACTGGGGTTAGCCCAGACCACTTTGCAACCCTTCACTTCTTTTCCTAGTTCCAGCTTCTCCTGCCATCTTTTGCACTACAAATTCTCTATATAAAAGGAAACCACATGGGAACAGAGCTTAAGAGAGAGCAATTCAGCCTTAAGCATTTGGCACATTTTTATTTAAAAAAATTTAGAAGTTTATACGTTAGCGTAAGGTATCTTGTCCAATTGTTAGATAACAATACTTGTAGAGTAATATTACAAAACTAAGTCTTTGATTTACATTCCTACAGTGAAAGCATATGGCCTGGGCACAAGCAGTGGGGAAGAAAAGAAATATTCCTCTGAGCATTCATTTACTGGTGACATATGCATGCAACAGACCGAAGCATCTGTTCAAAAAAGTTTAAAAGTGTTAGCCAAAGAGCAACAGATATTGTTCATCCTTTGGTACTTTTACTTAAAACGGTAGCTATTTGTAAAAGAACAGTTAAGTGAGGACAATACCTGTTCACGCAATTGTTGCTGCTTGTCATCTTCTTTCTTCTTTAGTTTCTTCTCCAGCTCCTCAATTTTCCTTTGTATTTCTTCCTTCTTCTGTGCTATGGCCCGCATCTCCTCTAAGGAAGTAGAGCTTATAAGGCACAATGCATATTTCACATGCGATCTGTGGCTAAAGCTTAAATTTTTAAAGGGGCTAAAACCTCTGGTCATCTTTGCCTGTTTCATGGCTTACGTGTAAAGCTATCAGATTTGTTACTTTCTCTATACCTCAGCGCAGCTAAATAACTACTCCAATAGAAAAAGAAAAGCAGCTGTGATAACAGAGAGCTGTATGCTGGTAAGAAGTATAATTTTATGATTCCATCTCAGAAAAGTCTTACATCATCCCATTTTGCAGCATACCTTCCATTTTCTTTTTTGCTTTCTTTCTGTAGATTTCAGCCCGGATCTCTTCCAAAGAAAATTCTTCAACTCCAGCATAAACTTTATCTTTACAGTACATCACCACCTCTTTCTTAAGTTCTTGAGTATCCTGCTGATGATTTTGCACTCGCTGTAGTGGATCCTCCTCTTTCTCAGGTTTGCGAGCACTTAAAACATGGTTTACACTGGGTTCGATTTTGCAGGGAGTCCTGAAAACACATGCGGTTATTACTTTGATTATACGTACTTCACTGTAACACAGAAAAGCAAGCATAGGAGAGAAAATAGCTAATTTCAGAATCTAGCTGTAGAATACTCTAAAGACATTCTGTTCTGTTGAAAGAAAAAACAAACAAGAAAAATGGAATGATAGCACATAAAAGGCAAGCATACCAACTCAGAATTGCATAATTAAAAAACCCAGCAAACCAAAGTGTTAATAAGGCCCAGTCAAGAGCAAATAAAATTCTTCTGATGCTCCAGAATGCACAGCAATTTAGAGCAAGACCTGTGTTTACTTTAGCTCCATCAACCTGTGTGACCAGATGATCGAGTCCCTAATGATCCTACAAAACAGTTTATCTGGGAGTTAAAAAAAAAGAATCAGCGGGACTTCAAAATGGAAGATCTTGGACTAGATTAAGCCTGGCATCTTAGATTAAGAAAAAAAAGAAGATTTAAAATGCACTAAGAGGGCAGTTTGATCAAGGAGAACGTTTTCCTGAGCAACAGAAATTAAGTATCCCATTAGAAAAAAAAAAACACAAACAAAACCCCATCCTGTACAGTGAAAGGAGTCTGTAGCAGTCAATTTCTTAGCTTGAAAGTGCTTTCAGTAAAGTGCTACATGCTAATTTCAGGAGAGAGGAACCAGGATTTGTATAGTTTTACAGATAAATCCCGATTACTCCAGCAATTATCTGCACCTCAATAAAAGAGGATCTGAACAACTGATCCGGAAAAGTGTGTTAACTATGGTCTGTGTAAATAGTTCAAAGCAAACAGTGCACAGTTCCAAAACATGTTCTGTTTTGCATGTGAATGGACTCACAGCCCATAAACCATCTGGGAGATTATGAGGCAAACTGGTGCTCCAAATGACTGGGGTATTTTAAGGCTTTTTTCTGGGGGTGATCATCTTTGGATGACAACTGATGGCATGATTTGCACCATGTTTACACAGTTTCAATTACACACAGATTTCAAACTTGATTTGGCCTCAAGTGAAATGGACTCAGAGGCAGGAAAAAAACCACCTGCTTTTGAACTTTCAACTGCATTGTATAAAACTGCATACAAGCCCTCTGTGCAAGTTGCTTGCAGCAAATTTAGTATGATGTTCAGTTCCTACCCATTCCTTCCTTTTCCCTGGTATAAGAAGATGCTGCCTTCTGTAAATAATAATTCTCCATGTGAGAGATCAGTATGTCAAGAGATTTAACTCTATGGCATCACTGACTTTCAGGAGCAAGAAGCAGTCTTACTGCTTAGACAGAAGCTTTTTTTTTTTGCATATTCTTATACTAAATTATGATATATCCTTGGTCAGAGCTATTCTGCAGTCCACATGCAACCCACAAAACCCGCAGGAAAAATACATGCTGTCAGCCACCTTTCAGCATTCTTTGATTATATGCAATTCAGAGCCAAGGAGGCTGTCTAATATCAAACGTTCTTTTCCATGTCTCTCAGGAATAATCTATGTATTCTATGGCCATCATTAGCCCCAGCAAAAGAAAGGTAAGTAGCTTTGGAAAATAATGCATTCTGCTCTAACAAAACAGAGCAACCCCATCTTCTGGGATTTATCAGCATTTCAGTGAGCACAGGCAGAAAGGTAATTTCAGGCAAAACAGCATACTCCTCGACCTAAGCAAAACTGTTGTCAAGGAAACACTGACAGCTTGTTTCAGAATAAAACTCCAGATAGAATGAGCACAGAGTTCCCAAAATAGAGGAAAACAGCAATAAGCCTGTCTCAATTCATGGCTCCTTTCATAGCAAACAGCATCCTAAGAGAGACAACTGTTTCTGTGTAAATACATCAAGATAAGCTATTTGACTAATTAGCATATATAAATATTATATAAGCTCCCACACCGTGAGCAGCAATAGTCAAATACTTCCCACATCCTTACACATCCTCCACTGAAGCCTCTGCCATCGAGCTAAAGTACTAAGAGCTTCCAGGTTGACAGATTTTTAAATTCTTGTAGACCTGGATGTTTGACTACTTGGCAAAACGAGTCAGAATCTTACAAAGCAGCTTGCATAATTTCAAATGCAATCGCCATTTCAAACTGAAGACTCACATGACTTGTTGCTGAGCTGACTCTTCCACATACGGGGTGAAACTGGGCAGCAGGCAGGGCACTTCTATACCAGAACTAGTATTGCTGCGAGGACGCTGAGGAAGGAAAAGTCAACAACAACAGCTTCAAGATTCATGTTTAGACTTTACATTCTTCTATACTATGAATCTCCATTTTCCAAGCGTTTGGCTAATTTGTAGGTTTTGTTATTTAAAAAAAATTAACCTCATAGACTTTTCCAAGATTAATTCCATTTTTATACACATACAGGTACAGACCATCAGCTGAGCACTAGCACCCAAAAATGCAAGACACACTCCTCCTGCATGTCCTCATCAGTACCTAGTTTCTGTTACTGAGGGAATGCTGGTCAAGCAGGATATTGCAGTTACTCCACGTTTGTTTTCCAGAAATGCTATAGTCATTTTTCAGCCAAGACTGTCCCAATTCTATGATAATATCCCTTCTGCTGTCCATCAAGAACCTCAAGACTTACCAATTTTCCTCTCAGAGGCCATTCCAACATCACAAAGATCCCATAACTGCTTCTGGGGTCCATAATTTAAGAGAAGATAGATGGAATTTAATCTGACAACATGCTACTCATGTGCCTATTTGAAATTGCCCTAGACTCTTAAGAAGAAAAGAGTTTTGTGGTGGGGATATTTCACAAACTGACTTCTCCCAACATTTTTCAAACTGTTTACTTAGCCATCTTCACCCTGGCAATAAGAGAGAAGCCTCTTTCCTCTGTGCAGCTTTTAGTACCTCAAAGCATTCACAAAAGGTTATTCTTTCACCATAATACAAGCCAGAATGAGTACCACACTTCCATAAAGGAGAATTAAACATCCTCAACTCCTCTGTTAGTTGCAGTTTGGGTTGTTGTTGTTGTGTTTGTTTTGGGGTTTTTTTTAATTAAATCTAACAAATTTCATTAAGGGGGAAACAGAGAGAACTCTAAGGACAGACATTAAAAGAATACGGAAGCATTTGGGGACCAGAATGACTATGTTAAGCAGCCCAAAGCAAGGCAACTAATACAAGAAGTTTCATGTTAATAATTCTTCATCCTCATTCTTTTCGGCTAAATTAAAACCTGTCACTTACTGAACTTTTTAGTAACTTAACCAAATTGCTTTCTATCTGCTAGTAATTGTTCCAGGAGTTTTAATGAATTTCAGCCCATTCTCTTCCCTCCCGTCATCCTAGTTTTTGTTTCTAAGCTTCACTTACAACGACTTCTATATAGGGAAGTCTAAAATATTTTTATCATCTGATTACTTTCTATTCTTCCCCTCCTAATCTCCAAAGGACAGGGGAACAGTGGGGGTTATCTAAGGACATATGAAACAAACTTGATTTCACAGCATTGATTTCCTTCACATAATGTCTTGGATCGTTTCTCTAGAACAATTTAAACACCTGTAGCACTGCTGTTTCTTTTCACGTCTCCAGTATTAGTTTAAACCATTGGAACCTACTTTCTGTCATCCTATTGTCAGGATAGATATTCCGTTGATACAGTAGTTCAATTCTTTTGATCTCCACCCTTCTGTTTTCCTCACAAGCACTTCAAAATAGACTTGCAGAATGCTATGCATACCTCATTTTCCTAAGAAGATAGGCAAAGAGTTCTTCCTTCAGGTTGTATTGTACAATATCTGTTTAACTCTTGCACCTTCTTACAGAATTAACTAAAGCCTTGTTTCTCTCCCTTTCTTTGGCTAGTGTTTTCCTTCTTATATTCCTTTTCTGCCCTCCCAAACTGTTTGGCAGGCCATCTCCACCAATTTCTCTGGTTAGCAAGAATTACAATTTCTTGATTTAAGAACTACTACAAGAGAGTTTGTAAAACTTATCCTAGCAAGATCAGCTTGCTAAACTAGAATAAGCCAGAGACTCTTTAGGAAGAAGCCATGAAGATCTGTAGTTACACATAACACAAACCCCAGGCAAGAGAGAAAGAGTACGACCTATTTCTCAGGGATCAGAAGAAGTCATCAGCTTACCCACACCCTCATCTTTTTTGACAGTCCATTTTGAGACTCCTTACCCTGCCAGAGTTCCAAGGCCCTGCACTTAGTTCATTCTCCTTGTCCCTCGGGGCTGGAGGTGCTGCCCATGGCTGTGGTGTAAGTATGGGAATCTCAGGTCCAGAAGCTGAATTTTCATCAAACACAGCAAAACCTGGATTATTTGGAAGCTGCTGAGAAGTTAGAGTCTGGAAGCTTCTGTGTGGCTTTGTGGCTACAAGCAAAAATATTTATGCAAATTAACTTCTAAGCTATCACACTCAAGCGCAACTTCCACAATAAAAAGATGTAGCTCTTCCAATAGGAATATGTGGTTTCAGCAACTGAATGTACCTTTAAGTGCATCTCCTACACGACTGATTGGGGCTGTCACTTTTTTCTTCCCCCTGCCTTTTAGATCTGCCAATGAGCTTCTCTGAGGTTCTGCAGCTCCCAGAAGACCCATATCGTTTTCATCAGGAGTTTCCTCAAGCTCCAGTAGTGTCTGACGAGAAACACGAGTCTGAAACTGCCTGAGAAAAACATTGGAGAAGTCAGCATAAACTTCACTGTACCAGGTATCCATTGAAGCACGTAAGAATACTGTAAGTTCTTCCCATTAGCTGGAAGCTTACCTGTGCTGGGACTGGAGTTTGTGCAAAGGCTCAGCCTTGCGCTGAAGACCTTCCTGGAATATCAGATCTGCTTTCTTAAAACTTCCTCTAGCCTCAAGTGCTTCCGCCCACGTGATGTAGAGTAGTGCCAGTGTTGTGCCAATTTCCTGGCTATGCAGGTAACTGTACAGATCCAAGGGTTCGTTACAACAATTCCCCTGAAACAACCAAAGTATTTCAGTAATCGCATTGGACTACAAAGGATTCCAAGTTGTCTGCATTTTGATGCCTTTTGCAAGACCCAAATGATTTCAATACAAGACTTACAAGAACAGCTGTAAGGCCAGGACATAACAGCTGTATCATGTCACAGCACACAAGATAAAAGGAATTCCATAGAATGATAATGAGAAAAACTTACGACTGCATATATTTGTCAATGTTATTACCAATCCCTTAATTCTAGCCTACGTATTTGAAATCGGTCATTTATTAGATTTTAAAATCTGAGATAATTCAGTGGTTGAACCATAACAAATTAGTATTCCTGAGAATAGTTATTTCAGCTTTAGATAAAGTGCAACATATTTCTTATCAGTTTCAGAACTGGTAAGTCAGCGTAGGAAGCTAGACCTGGAGAAAAGCTGCTTTAAGAATACAAGAACAACAAAAACTATAGCAATGGAGAGACAGGGCAAGATCAGAACACACTCAGTTTGGTTTTGCTTACATGTAGGATGTGGATACAAGACAGTTAGAACTTAAAATAACTGGTAGGACAGATATAACACCTAAAATGTATCTTTAAATCACTTTTCCTCCTTAAATAAATCATCAAGCTCTACTCATTCAAACTAGCTTTTCAAAACAAAAAAAACACTTAGGGAGTTTGTAGCTGTCCTAACTGAATTATCCTAAAAAAAGGTCTGAAGATCCTATTGAAAGCGAGAAGTGTAATTCAAGAGCCATAACATGTTTGCAGAGAGATACTCCTCATATTGCAATAGTTGTACAACATTCTTTGGCTGTTGTTACAAAAATCGGCTTAACTGTGTGCAAATGATATGACAAGTACAAAGAAAATGCAGCACCCAAGACGTATTCACAAAACACTCACAAACTTGAGCCAGATACTAAGATATCGGGGATCTTTGTAGTATCGCTGCTGTCCATTGAGTGCTTTCACTGCCCTTTCCAGTATTGCTGCGAGATTACTCTCCTTTCCACCTTGAGGGAAGGTTTGCTCTGTCCACTTGATATACCTAGAGATGGAATATGTTCATAGGAAGTTAGTTCTGAATAAGAGATAAGGCTTCCTGTTCCTGTACATCTTGTCCTTACGGACATTTGGGAAAAAAAATCAGCATAGTATTGAAACACAACATATTATTCAAGAAAACTGTTACAGAATTTATATTTTAATGAGTTTCTTAAACTAGAATATTATTTTTTCCAAGCTTTTACAAGGATAACTGACCTCTCTATTCTTTCTTCTGCAATAAAAGGAAACTTACCGGTCCCAGACATCCAGCGGATCATCTCCAGAGTAAAATCGGATTTCTGATTCAAACTCCCTAAAAAAAAAAATTATCCATCTACTAAATACACATGTATAACTGTAAAGATGTTTTCTACACCGTAAACTAAGACCTTTAGTCTCGCGCGTACCATTCTGTAGGTCTATAATAAAAAAAAAGGCTAGATTAGAATATATTTAGACTTGAGCTTTTACTGAGATCAGAAGAATCAAAAAAACAAGCTTTTGCACCCTTCCTCAAAACAAAAGTGCTGGGAAATGTCTCATTATTCAAAAAGAACAGATACTCGTCCTTCCAAAGGATACTTCCCGGAATTTCTACTACCCCAAAGCTTTTATGGTCTCCCTTGACAGAACACTTCTTCTGCTATGAAGAGTTATTAGCAGACAGATACATTGTGAAGTTTAATTTTTGCATGAAACGTCCCTTATTTAAGCATAGGAGGAGGTTGGAACACACATGCAGGATGATGGAAAAGCCTGATGACCAGACAACTGCAGAACTGCACCAGAGAGCAAAGTGAAGGCACTTCTAAATGGCCACAGCAACAGTCATCATCTTGTCTCATTCTTCAACTCCCTTGCATCATTTCATCCCTGCAACATGGTGACTCCACCCTCAGGCAGCACATCAAGGAACAATACCACCTTGCAGCTTGAGTTAGACAAGAACATTAGCCCGTGTTTAGCGATGGCTCTAACTCCATCCTATAAAGCTCCGCAGGCAGCTCCTTGCTCTTGGAAGGCTCTGCTCAACCATAAGACCTCATAAATATATGAGTCAAGTTGGACAAGCTCTCTTGCAGGCACCAGTACAATAACAACTTCCACGGCTTTCCATGAAAAAAAATCCAGATGCAGCACTAGTTCAGTAAGTACTGGGCAGATGTTCACAGACCCTGCTGACTTTACATGAAATCACCCAGATGATTCAGCACGACAAGTACCAGCACTTCCAAATTGTAACACAGTACAGACACAATATACAGACTCTTCACAAAGTCAGAGTGGTCTTCACAGGGCATGTAAATTTGGGGATCAGACAACAGAAACATAACTGAATAGATCTGGGACACAAGATGCCCCTTGTCATACAGCCGTATCTGTGGAACACTGTATGCAAGACCAACCAAATCCAAGCTGACTTTGCACACTCAGGTGTCTTTGCAATCCAGAGAAGACATACAGAGATACCTGTATATTGCCTACAGTACGATAGCAGGAAGTATTTATCTCCTAAGAAATATCCTGCTTCAACAGATTATTGTAGGAAAGACAAGAAAAAAGCTCTCCGCTTTGTAACCTCTATGTATTTTTCTTAATGAGTACACAGCACAACCAACTCTCCCTAGTGTTTGCTGTTTATAAACACTCCATCGCAAACCTAAAAGGAGCCGTCTATGCTGTACAGTAGCCACATCAAGTACTCCTGGAGCGCGACAGTAGCATAGGCATCAGTTACTAAACTTCTGGTTTTACGCTCCTTCTAATGCCCGTGAGATTAGTACAGCTAAGTAAGATATAGAAGAAATCATGAGGAGGCAGGAAGATATGGGGAAAAAAGGTGTCCAAACATTGCTCACTGTTTTTTGAGCTGAACAGCAGTGTGGACGGAGGTCTCCTGCTGAGCCAGTGCCTCCTGCAAGGTGGCCATGACACGGCCCTGCCGGAGCGGCTGCACATTCTCTTTGCTCAGCTCCCACTCGTCGTTGCAGTCCTGTGACATGTCAGCCTCTCCTTCAAATTCTGCCCTAGCAACAACAAGAAGGAGCGGATTCATTAGGTAGGGTACTAACCTGAAACCTGACAGATCTGGCTGTCACTAGCCGGTCCACCACACGCTGTCTCTGTAGCCATACGCGCACTGTTTCGGGCCCCAACTTTTGGAGGGAATTGGGCGCTTAATTCCCCTCCACGGGAACTATACGAGACAAGAGCTGAGCCCTTCTTTAGGATCAAGAATCTCAGGCAGGGGATGTTAGCGGGAAAGGCTACTAAGACTAAGCCGGCTCCCTCCCCAGCCGCGCGTCCCCTTCCTCCCCCCGAGGCTGCCACCCTCCCTGCGGCTGCCGAGCGGCGGCCTCCGGCCGAGGCGAGCGCCCGCAGCGCGGGCCCTGGGTTAGGCCCCTGGGGCTCTCCGCCCTCGCGCAGCTGCAGCGGGGTGGTGGCGAGCCCCGAGCCCTGCGGCGAGGCGCCGCGGAGGGCGGCGGAGACTCTCGGCCACAGCGCGCAAGCGAGCAGCCCCCCCGCTAGCACAGAGCGCTCCCCGCGCCGCTCCACAACGGCGGTTCGCCCCCGGGACGCTTGCCCCCCGGCCCTCTTCCCTCACGCCGGGCCCCGCGCGCGCCTGGCCGCGGGAACGGGAAGGCTTCCCGCTTCCCTCGGCCCTCGCCGCCCGCCAAAACCACACGCACCGAGCGCAGGGGTCCCGGGTCCGCGGCGAGCGCGCGAGCCCCGCGCGGCAACGGCAGCGCCGCCTCAGCCCCTTCAGAATTCAAATTCCAACCGCCGCCAGCCTCCTCCCCATTGGCCACCCCCTTCAGCACGCCCTGCCTGATTGGTTCCGACCCGAGCCCGGCCCCGCTGCGCCGGTGCCTCATGGGAATTACAGTTTCCCTCAGGCGGCTCGCGCCGCCGCGCTGCTGGCGGGGGAAGTACATAATTCGTTTTATAGTTAAAGACGTGATAATTAATCCCATCTGAAAGGCAGCTGTCACCACGAGGAACATTCCTGCGTCCTCCTTTTCCTGCTCGCGTGTGTTCCCATCGTTTCCCTTCCCCGGCTGACCTGACGGTGCCTCTGCTAAGGGCCGAAGTCCTCTCGTTGCTCCAGGTCATCTCTCTGCCAGGAAAACAGAAAATAATGCTGTCGTTTCCTCTGAGGGGAGCACTCCTTTCGGCATGCGACTAGCCATTAGCTCGGCTCTGTTGCCACGGAAAACCTCCCCTTCCAGGTATCCCTGTCAAACACAACGCGGCCAGCCTCTGCGGTCCGAACAAAGAGTGTATGCAGAAGGACTTGCTCAGCCCCCGGAGGAGATACTGCTGCGTTAATGTGATGCTCAGCCCGGTTAATTGCCTCCTCTCCGGCAGCGTTGCAGGAGAGAACTAATTAGCCCAGCAGGCTGCAGTAAAATTGCCTTACTGCTTCCAGTGTCAGAGCACCGTCNGGAGGGCGGCGGAGACTCTCGGCCACAGCGCGCAAGCGAGCAGCCCCCCCGCTAGCACAGAGCGCTCCCCGCGCCGCTCCACAACGGCGGTTCGCCCCCGGGACGCTTGCCCCCCGGCCCTCTTCCCTCACGCCGGGCCCCGCGCGCGCCTGGCCGCGGGAACGGGAAGGCTTCCCGCTTCCCTCGGCCCTCGCCGCCCGCCAAAACCACACGCACCGAGCGCAGGGGTCCCGGGTCCGCGGCGAGCGCGCGAGCCCCGCGCGGCAACGGCAGCGCCGCCTCAGCCCCTTCAGAATTCAAATTCCAACCGCCGCCAGCCTCCTCCCCATTGGCCACCCCCTTCAGCACGCCCTGCCTGATTGGTTCCGCCCCGAGCCCGGCCCCGCTGCGCCGGTGCCTCATGGGAATTACAGTTTCCCTCAGGCGGCTCGCGCCGCCGCGCTGCTGGCGGGGGAAGTACATAATTCGTTTTATAGTTAAAGACGTGATAATTAATCCCATCTGAAAGGCAGCTGTCACCACGAGGAACATTCCTGCGTCCTCCTTTTCCTGCTCGCGTGTGTTCCCATCGTTTCCCTTCCCCGGCTGACCTGACGGTGCCTCTGCTAAGGGCCGAAGTCCTCTCGTTGCTCCAGGTCATCTCTCTGCCAGGAAAACAGAAAATAATGCTGTCGTTTCCTCTGAGGGGAGCACTCCTTTCGGCATGCGACTAGCCATTAGCTCGGCTCTGTTGCCACGGAAAACCTCCCCTTCCAGGTATCCCTGTCAAACACAACGCGGCCAGCCTCTGCGGTCCGAACAAAGCGTGTATGCAGAAGGACTTGCTCAGCCCCCGGAGGAGATACTGCTGCGTTAATGTGATGCTCAGCCCGGTTAATTGCCTCCTCTCCGGCAGCGTTGCAGGAGAGAACTAATTAGCCCAGCAGGCTGCAGTAAAATTGCCTTACTGCTTCCAGTGTCAGAGCACCGTCGTGCAGCGAGAGACCAATTTTTCCTGCTCTGCCCTTATTGACAGGGTGCAGGCATGTCCTCAGAGGTAGCAACCTGGTAAGATGGCTTTACAGCTAACAAGTGCTTTACAGCTCCCCACGCTTGTTTCAAGTTGTTCTTCAGCGTTGGCTTCTGTTCCTGAAGGCTAACTGAAGTGAGCTGGGGCTAGTTGTTTGCCTCTCTTTAAGTGAAAATTGAGATCTTGATAAAATCCAGTATCTTCAGGGTCTTAAACGTACAGATGCCTTGCTCCCTTCTGCATTCTTTATCTGCAAAAACTGAAGTATGAGGCAGCTGGAAAAAAAAAAGCCTCAGACGTGGACAGACATTTCCTCTGAGTAATACAAATGTGCCGCCTGCCATTGTTGGAAAGGTGATCAGTAAAAAAGAATATTTCTCATAAAGCAAAATATTGCATGAGTAAAAACTGATTTTTTCTTCACAACTGACCTTAATAACTCACGGATTCTAAAGGCATTTGTGATGCCTGTGAGTTATGAAACTTTCACACTCACAGATGTAATGTAATAATCATCCNCTGAGTAATACAAATGTGCCACCTGCCATTGTTGGAAAGGTGATCAATAAAAAAGAATATTTCTCATAAAGCAAAATATTGCATGAGTAAAAACTGATTTTTTCTTCACAACTGACCTTAATAACTCACGGATTCTAAAGGCATTTGTGATGCCTGTGAGTTATGAAACTTTCACACTCACAGATGTAATGTAATAATCATCCTTCACTGTTTAGATATTCTACAGCACTCACACGATATCAATAAAAGGCATGAGTCCTCTTGTGAGTGCAAGTACACAAGGCAAACACAGGATAATCACAGCCTGATACTTGGGTTGTTGGGGGGTTTCTTTTCGTAATGCAAACTCTGTGACAGTTTTTCACTCTTGCTTCTGTGTGTTTTAGCTAATACAAATGTGAGTTTGTGAGACAATATTTTGAACCAATGGAGAAAAACTGCAGTAAGATGCTCAGAGGTTGGGGTTCTTTGGGTTTTTTGTTTTGTTTTGTTTTTAACTCCGGCAAGTAAACACTGAAGATTCCTAGTTTTGTGTAATTTGTTCCTTAGTGGTTTGCATCTGTCAGAGAGACTGCCCTGGTTGATCTTTGCATCACTAGAACAGTCAGATAAAATAATCAGCAGAGAAAGGCAGTCATCTGCAAAGCCAAAGTCAAACGCCAGATTTGGATTTTCATAGCTTTGCGTAACACATATTCAGCAAATATTGTTCCAAGCTGGTACAGAGCTTGACTGTGGATGGAGTGAGAGAGATTTCTTAAATCTACCTGTAGAGTTACACTTTCAAAAACATTTAATTATCTTGGGAGTTTCAGGATGAGCTTTTAAAGGTACTTAGATGCTTAGTTGCCATCAAAACCTACTTCAGTTTAAGCACTTACACGCTTTTCAGTCGTGCACAGAAAAGGGTCCGTGTAGAAACCAGTGCATGAAACTTTATACCTGTCTCAGAAAAGTCATAATGCTCCTGCTAATATTTGTATCTGCACCTAGACTATTTGTTTAAAAGCTTACTGAAAAAATTTTTCCTGACTTTGCTTTATCAAAAGTCTGCTGACTGATCCAAATAATTTTATGAAAACATTTCTATCCCTTAGTATGTTTTTCTGTCTCATACAAATGTTTATAAATGAACAAGATTGTTGTACAATAACACAAAAAGTTAGTCAACCTTCCTGGCCTAAACAGACAAGCAAATCCAACCAGATTTAGTGTAATCTCGGATGGACTTGAACTTAAAAGATTACACTTTCTTCTTGTTCCTTTCTCATTTTTCTTCATTTCCTTTCAAAAAATAATGTGACACTGAAAAGACACCTCCTCTTTAAAATCAGTAATTTTCTTTGTTGTATACTATTTCCATTTAAAAAAAAGCAAACAGATCAGAAATAGCCATAGTACATTAGAAGTAAGATAAAAATGAATGGTTATGTTTGCCATTTTTCACCGCCATTGCTATTTTTTCATCCAGTTCCAATGAATTTCTTATGCCAAAAATACTGTCAGGGCAGGCCTGTCAAGACAGGAGACAAGAACATAGAATCTGGAGGCTTTAACAGGCAATAGCTCAAAAAAGGCTGAGCTCTGCCTGCTGCCTGGTTTTATTAGCTCTCCTCACAGCAAGGACAACCACTACCATAGACATAATATTTACAAAACATTATCTCCTTTGAATGGATACAAGAATAACCCTGAAAAATATCAAACTCTGTGGCTGTATGTACTGATGGTAGAAATGGAAGATCATAATAAAAAGACTTGTTTAACTGGACCTGTCCAATTTCTATGTCTGAAAGATGAACCTTGAAGATACATTTGGAATTTATTGACGTTTGGTATTCACATGACATTGATAATATTAGAATATTTTTGCCCTAATGGAATTTATTTTTCCCAATAGAATTTCAAATTTATTTCCAATTTGTGGATTAGACACTTTCCTTTCATCTGGGTAGGGTTACTGCTGAGATGCCCAGCCTAGAGGTAACCCTGTCCATGGAAAGCCCTGGAAATCCTGGCCAGTTTGTCTACTGCATGGTACTTTGCTGAGCAGCTGTACAAATCAACCTGGAGAGTCCAGGGCTGGTGCTGTTTGGGTTTAGCTCCCAGCAGATCTGATAAGTCTGTACTGGCACAACTTATTTTAGGTTATTTAATGTAATGCTCTTGAATATTGGTATCCTCAAGTTATGGAGGATGATACGGTAGACTTTATAACCATTCGTATCTCTCAGAAATTATGACGGCTTGAACAGAAGACCTGTAGGGATCTCGTCTTTGACCCACCTACCAGGAGAGGTATTTCCTGGAGGAAACGCAGGAAATATCCAACTCCTTAAATGAAATCTGGAATCTCACCCAAAAGTAAGAGAATGAACAAGTAAAGCATGACGGAAAATGTTGCTAACTTTCTCTGCATGTCAAATTAGTGCCACAGGATTTGAACAATACTAGATTGGGAAGGAAAAATGTGATCCCTCTTCTGTGTAGACATCTCTGCTTTGTGTGCCAGTGTCCTGACTGTAGGGTACGCCAGACTGGTACTCATATCATGGAGGTGATGGGATACTTCGAAGGATGAGAGCCACTCCAAGCACAGTGTCCAGGCTCACTATGGTGCAAGGGTAAGGAAAGGTTTTCTTTTGCCTTCTTACCAGGAACATATACTTTATCGTCTGTGAGGTCATGCTCTTTTACAACATACTTGCGAAGGTGAAATACATGTTTCTGAACCCTCATGGTGTGCCGTGGTCCCCACATACACGTTGCAGGCTCCATCCAGGCTTCTGGTATCCAAGAAGAGGCAGGAGGGGTTGTTGGTCCTGACACACTGGTCACATGCAGTGCACTCTGTGACCTGGTACTCAAAGGTCTCCTGCTCAGTGCTCTGGGTGTCCCTGCTCAGGAAAGCAGAGTCAGAGAGCCTGAAGGGCCTCCATAAGAGGGAAGAAGACTCTAACTCCTTGCCTGCACCCCAACTGAACAGCAGTCACTCCCACAGTCTCTTGGAGGGATGGGACAACAGAAACCATGTGGCAGGGTATGGGGATGGCTCTCAAGCTGAGCATGGCACTGATGGCTTGCAGTGTACTTGCAGTGAAGAGGCTGCAGGATGAACTAGGGGTCCTTGGACATCACTACAACAGAGAGAACAAAAGAAAGAGGTACCCAAAACCTCTTTTGAGAACTAAGTTTGGAAACAGGATGTGGGGTCAGGAGAGTGGTAGTGAGGATCAGCATGATAAGTGATGACTCAAAAACATTTTCCCTTGGTCTCTCCCCATCCAGGTGCAGGTAAAGGAAGACAGCCACCAATCTCCCTCTGTCGCCCTCTCTCAGCACCATCCTAGCCCTGGCAGCCCTGGCTTCAGTACCTCACAAATGGCATAAAGAGGACCAGCAGCCACACTTCCCTCTCCCTGTCATGCCCCGTGAGATCTTCTGATATGGCACATTGATGAAGTCACAACACTGGCGACATCTAAACACCCTCGTTCCAGGGCTGCAGCCAACCCTGCAATTCGTGCACTCACTGTACAAATCATAATTATGTTCTGCAAATGCACGCTGTCTTTGTGTGGGGCTGTTATCCCAAGAGAGGAAAGGTCAGTGAAACCTTCCTGCTGACAATTCATCACAAGGCTCTGAAGGAAGGGTCGAGTGCAGGTAGGAGTTGACAGAAGCAGCTTCACTTTCTGCTTTCTTACTCAAGCTGCGGAGAATAAAAGACAGGTGCCTTTGCTGTCCGTGTGATGGCACTATTGAACACCCTTTTTCCTTTCTAAGTGCTGCCGTTCAACTTTTGTCTTAACAAGCACAAACTTCTGNTGTTGCTGGCTCAACATTGACAGGATTTCAGTTGTACGCCAGTGGAGGGAATCCAGAACACCAACAGCCAACTAATTGCAAATTGAGGTTGCCTGGATCCAAATAGCATGCCAACATGAAGCGGCCAAAATCATGAGAAGCACANGTCCGTGTGATGGCACTATTGAACACCCTTTTTCCTTTCTAAGTGCTGCCGTTCAACTTTTGTCTTAACAAGCACAAACTTCTGGGTATTTCCAGTATGAATTTTGCAGAATAAAAAAAAAAGAATATAAAAGCTTGCAGGGGGACAGACTGAGCAGCTAGGGCTGTCAAGGAGNGCATAGGTGAAGAACCAACAAATGAGTACAGATTGCAAATCAAAGGAGCTTATAAATCAATGTGCCAACACATGTGCCCAGAAGCCTAAACAATACAGCATCAGAGGGAAGACAGAGTGACAACAGTGTGCCAACGGCCAGGAATAGATCACACATGGCACAGCAGGAGAGAAATGGAGCAGCTACGCTGTGTCAGCCCACATGAACTGCCTTCTGCTGGAAACCTTACAGTTCGGTCATTGCTCACAAGTATCATGAAACAGTGTTTTGGACAAGCAGAAAAGGATTTTTCCTTTCTCCAGGTGCGTAGAAAGGTGTGTTAGGGAGGATAGTCCACAGGAAAACAGTCTCCAAATGTAAAAGTGAGAGGAAAGTTGTACCTCAAGTAATCCCAAGGCTGGCAAAACACTGCAGGCAATGAGGGGGTATTTCTGCTCTGGCACACTTAGGGGGCAGCTGGTCTGCGGGAGTTGTGTGTGCGTGTGTCTGCGTCCCTTCATCACTGTGGCGGTATCATCTTTGGTAACAGCTGATGGGGCCAAATTCGCCATGCTGCTATAGATACCAGACCAGCACTACCTGACTGCACATCACCAGCTGCACCAGGACGGGTTTAAGCCTGTCCCTTGCTTTCAGTAAACAGGTTGGTCTCCCTCAGCATTTCTCTCAGAAATACTTTTCCTGGTTCATTAAAGGCAGACGGGATCTGGCAATCAGCAGTTCTCCTTCCCAGTGCCAGTCAGTCACTTTTCAGGTCATTATGCTTTAAAATAATTTAAAGCTCCTTATTAAGGCACTGAGTCAGGAACGGCCAGTTGCAACCATGTAACGTAGCTGTGATTAACAGTAACTGAGTTCTGATAAGCACAATTGCAGGAAACTGGGGCAGAGGGACTGGTGACATAAGGTTGCTTTTATCTGCACTTCGCTCCTTCTCTTAAACCTCCTCTGTCCTTTCCAGTCTCTTCCCATACCCACCTGGGTTAGAGCACACGGTGCTGCGTCTATTCCCTCCGCCCATCTAATGGGGAGCGCTCGCTACTCCATCGGTGCAATGCCTGCTTCTTAGTTCAGCTTTCTGCTTTCCTTCCGCAGAGATCATCCCTTGTTCTCTGTGAGCTGGGTTATGTCAGCCACTGACCTCGGACACAACCCTGCATTGCCGAAACGATCCCTCATCAGCGGGGCACCTAGCGCCACTCAACCATTGTAAATACTGATTCTTGGTGCACAGCAAGCTGGTGCCTGGAAGGGGTCAGGGTACAAACACTCTAGCTTCGCCCACCCATCAGCGATCCTCCTATGTGTAGCATCAGCACAGAGGGCAGGCTGGGCTCTACCCTCGCCCTTGCTGGTGGCTGAAGGTGTTGGGCTAGCAACATGCAACTGCTGGAGAGTTCTCACAGTCCCATGGGAAATTTTTGCTGGAGATAACCCTAAGCTGCCGGAGGAACTGCGCTTACATGGCAAACACAGGCGCACTCCCTACCCTCTGTTATCAGACAAACAGCACTTGTAATTTCTGGGCAAACAGCTTTATTGCAGTAAGCAGGAAAGCTTTCCACATGTCAATCTCCACCTTCAGCAAAAGTGCAGCGCCTGAAGTCCACACAGCGAGGGCAGCCCTCCTCAGAGAAAGGAGAGCAGAACTGAGCTCTAGCAACACTGGGACAGGGAGATGTACACAAATAAAGTAGGCACCAAGAGGAGAAAAGCCTCCTTGGAAATCTTCTGTGCTTTGGTGTACCTGCAGATCCCAGCAGCCACACTTCCGTTTCTCTCTCTCAAGGGTTTATCTGGAGTAATAGCAGCAATGTGGAGACTGGCTTGTAGGGAAAAGGCAGGGTTATTTATTGGGTTTGCTTCTCTGCCATGAGACTTATCTTGTTGCAATTCTGTGCTGTTGTGCTAAGCTGTGAAAGTGAGATAAACATTAGTGACCGAAGCTCCTTCTGCTGCGTTCCTGTGTTGGACACTCCTGAGCTCTTTACTGGAAGTTAAACACTCAACAGTCCGTGTCTGCTCTGTAGCTAGCCCCAAAATGAGAAAACCAGGAGCAGCACAACTTTTGTGCTGATGATAGATCAGAAGACGCAAATGCACACAGCCATATTCATCAGTAGAAACCAGCCCAGCGTTTGGTTGCCAGCTGGGGGAAAAGACTGGGTGATGGGAGGTGTAAATCCAGACCAGAGCACCAAATACTTTACTCCCCACGCTACCTGGAAGTGGTGGGCTCACTTTGCTGAACGGGGGCTTTATAGCAGGACCATAATTGAAGACAATATTGCTGAAAGATGAGGGAGGATTGAGGGAGGAAGAGTTGAACACGTCATGGTGCTGTCACCTCGCAGTCAATCCAGAGGTCAGCAGGCTGTTTAGATCAAGCCTGGAATCATAAGTCGAGCACGGCAAAGCTGACTTGCTCTCAGTGAGCCACCTCTGCCCTCAGGCTGCAGCTCAGCTCTAGGTGAAGCTTGAAAGATGGTATTTTAGCTGCAAAAGAATCTGCTGGGATCCTCATGAATGGAAAAAGGTGGTATGCAAAGGGTTGGCATCTGAGACAAGAGAGGAGCAGAGAAATGGTGGTGACATCTGGCACTTAAAGGCAACGCTGGCCTCCACCTTCAGCAGCAATGATAAAAGCGACACCTTGAGCCCTGTTGGGCAAGGGAAACAATGGGAAATAATGTGCTGAGCCCGCATCCAGCACCTCGGGAATGATACACATTGCTGCCAAAAGCCCAGAGAGCTGGAAATACCCCTGGCATTTTGTAGGCAGGTCCTGGCAGAAGCTCTTCTTTTCGCTGCCAGATAGGAGACAGACAGCTAAAGAAGTACTGCACAATTAGTGGGTTTATGACATAGAAAAAGTGGTGACAAAGTCCTTCGGTAAAGAACATGCGATCAGTCCTGGCTTACCAGTAATAGATGGAACAGCAGCTCCTGAGCGTGTAAACTGCTGGCTGCTGGCAGGACAAGGACTCTGGTGGCACATGCCAGCTGCTGGTGCTGGGAACGCAGCGTCTGGCACGGCGCAGAGCACAGCCAAGCCCTGAAGTGAGCTCCTGGACACAGTCATATGAGCCGGGTCTTATGGGTGACTTGCGCTGGCTTACGCCCTGCAGCTGGCATCAGACTGTGACACCCTGAAGGGAACAGCCAAGCAGTCAGTGCTGCTTTATTTACCCACCAGGAGGAGACGAACATTGGCTTGTCTAATTAAATTGCTACCACGAGCTGGGCTGGCTGCTTCAAAGTCAGTTCAGCTACATCTCAGCTGTACCTGCAGCCGGTGCGGGAAATGTGATGTAAGGGGCCGCAAGGGGAACAGGCAGGACGGTGGAGAGATGTGTTCCCCCCACCTAAAATCCTAACTGATATTTCAAGGTCTCACTAAAAGGTTGAATTAGCTGTAATCTCTTCCGGCTTTAATCACTGCATTCAGACAAGCAGGACAGGCAACCTCGTCCTCCTGCATTCCGGTTTCCCCCTGGGCAGAAAGATGGGCTTCATGTCAGCAAAGCAGCCGAGATTCCCTCATTTTTGGGGAGAGAGTTCAGGCGTATTTCCATTATACGTCACTGTTGTCTTCAGTCTCTGCATCTGTGTGAGACATGTTGACCATCACTTCTGCAGCCGGGAGTGACGAGCTCTCTGAGGCAAGGGACATTCCCAGCCCTCTGTGGTGATTGTCCTTGTCATAATCTTCTTCTTCCTCCTCCTCCTCCTCATTCTTCTGCAGATCTTGGTCACTGTCATCATCACCATCTGCTGCATTGTCCTCAATCACTTCAACCCTCTCTCCAGCATCTGGGTCCACATCAGTCTTAAACCACACGGCTTTGTAGCCATCATCTGCAACGTGCCTGTCTGTCTTGAGGATAGACTTCACTTCTTTCTCATGCTCAGTCTCTTCTTCCACTTCTTCCTCTTCCTGGTCAAAGCTGGTGGAAGCTATGGAAGCCTTTGAGGGGCTATCAATTTCTTCTGCATTGGAAGAGGGCAAGGAAAGTGCTGGCTGCTCTAGCACACGTGCCGTCGACTGGACACTGCTGTTTGCTGACGTCTCACGCTGTTTGGTGCTCACATCTGGGTGTTCATCTTTCTTGTAAGATTGGTTCCAGTGACCCCCAGAGATTTTCTTGGACAACTACAGGAGGAGACACATCTTGTGATTGTAGTGAAAGGGAAAGAAGGAGAGAAGGGGAGGGGGGAAAGAGGTGGCTGAAGCGACTGAGCTCCTGCTCAGAAAAGCTTCAGCTTGTTTTGCAGTTAGACCTGTTTGAAGCCTGGGAAAGATACGGCTCCCTAGAACAGCTATGTTTTATTGAGTCCATTTCTGATTTTTTTCTGATCAGCATGGGCATGTTTTCCAGGAGGTCTGAGCACCAGCAGTGTGTACCAATTCGTACCCATCCATCTGAGGTGTTACTCCAGAGTGGGATTGACCTCATTCAGGGTGAAGGACTGTTGTCATTCACCTGAGCTAAGTGCTCTGGACTCATGTTGTAGTCAGCGGGGTCTAAGCTCTTCACAGTCCCATTCTAAGGCAGGGCCCAACATCTGGTCATATTAGTTACACCTTAACCAGTCTGCCGGGTACTTGAGAGAGCCAAAAGTAAATAGCTCAGGTGCACACAACTGTCTAAGCCCAGGCTTTAGGATAGCATATGAAGAGACCTTTCTCTCCTTGGACCACAGAGGGAGGATGAACAGTGGTTTATACCACAGGCACAGTTTTTTCAGGCACTACCTCTGATATGTGTCACATTCATCCTAGATTTTGTGCTGCACGGAGCTGTGTTCCTCTCCTTACCATGTCTGCTCATCATCTGCCACGCAGCTCCAGCCTCAGGGGGCAGAAAAGAACAAGAGCAAACACCACCAAAGTGATGCTACCTTGGCAAACAGTGTCTCGGGAGTGATTCATCACATTCACATGAACATGTAGTATTTGGACAGCCCATCCATACTTTAAAACTTCTCAGATCCCTTTCAACCTCCAAGAAATTCAGGTACAAACAAGGCACTTACCTTTTTCCTTATCAGGTATTTGACTGGTTTTCCATTCTGTTTATATATCATCACTCCAAGGAAGACTAAGGCAATTAATAGCAGTGCTGCTAATATACCACCTAAGATAGCCATATCCTGAGCAGTGTGTATCTTATCGGAGGAGGTTACAACTACAAGAGAAGCAAACCAGCGTTACAAAGCCTAAAAACGGCAGCTAGCTTTTCTAACACAACACTTCATTGTGGGAGAAGCTCCAACCAATTTTTGAAGAGCAAAGAGCATCCTGCGCTGCGGAATGTGACAGTAATACACTTAATGTCACAGGGCACCATTTGTTTGCTGTCCTAAAAGCAGAGGGAGTTTTTTCAGGTGACCACTCATAGAATATTATAACTTCCAATAAGTTATGTGAAGTGGAAATAGATCAATTGACAGGACAATGACTTTTACCTCAGGATTTATCTAAGCTAATATACACACGTGACTGTACTAGGCAAGCAGATGTTACGTGGAGTAAAGCGCAGTAGGCATTTTACTTTCCCACTTCACCCATGCAAAAATGCTGTATGTTTGTACGTAATTGTGTGAAAATGCAAAGCTTCCTTTAATCTGGCACATCACCTGTGATACTGATGAGCACATGAAGATTAAGAAATCAGAAAGCATAACAGGAAAAGCATTAGAAGGTCCCCAGGACAGGTAACCCTCTCCTGCCCTTTTTAGCTGCGGCAATATACACCAGCCTTCTCAGGAGCGGCTTAAGCTTTCAGTCACTGGTCAGTGTAAGCATATTTGTATGGAGATCAACATTATTTAGAAAGACAGTAACTTCCTAAGGGCTAATCAGCTTTGCTTGTTGTTGTCCGCGGGATTCTTTATTTTTAAGCTTTCCAGCTTCATTTTGCAGTGCAAATTATTCTCTCTAAAGTTTAATGATTAATGAAACACAGTTTTGTTCTCCTGCTAATGTGTTTATGACAATGGACTTTGAGTATTCCCTCCGCATTTGGTTGCACCCTCAGTTTATCATTAATACGGTGGTGAGGGTTTAGGACGTCAGTGAATTTTTGCTTCTTAATCACATCTCCTAGGGAGCCACAGCCCACAGAGCTGATGTGAAACCCCACCCTTAACTCCTTCTGCGCTGTGCAGCACACGGTGCCTCTGTGAAGGCTAGCTCACCTCGGTGCAATGAACTCACCTTGAGGTCCACATGAGCTGGCTCCGGCACCGACGCCTCAGAAACCAGAGGCCAATGCACAGTTACCACTTCCCAGAAGGAGAGTGTATTAAAAACTACTCTAGTTTCTCCCTGGACATTGGAATGCTCAGTAAAGCACTCTCCAACCAGTTACATGCACATTCCTTAATACCACCTCTTAGAGTTGAGGGTTAGATAGCCAACAGATTGGCCAGGCGAATAGTAATCTCGGCTCTGTTAGTCCATTCCTGGGTGCTGGCTATAGTATAGAATAAAGCACAATCCCTCTCACAGGCTCGGAGCCGTTCAGTGTGATTTCAATCTACTTTTTCACATGGCCACCAGCACCATTGTTTTGTGTGGTTTAAATAGCAAGGGCAACATTTAAAAGTGGTATGGAAGTGTTGGTACATCTGTTTGGAGTGTCTGCAGGTCTCTGTACTGACACCTGCACTAGCTTTCTGCTGAGCTGGCCGGTGTCCTTGAATGGGGTTTAGGTGGTTTTTGTGCAGCCAGTTTTTTCAGCTGTGAAGTGACACTACCTTTAGGGAATCCAAATTTACACCCAGGAGCCCACATTTTTTTTTTCCCTTCAGAAATCCCTACAATGGTGGTGACAAGAGGGTGAAGTAATGGAAGAGCCCAACTGGGAACGTCGATCACACATCATCATGTAGAAACCAATGGAGTCGGGGCATTATCTGCCTATCCTGATGTTGCTAGGCCACTCTCCATCATCTTTGAAAAGTCGTGGAGAACAGGAGAGGTGCCTGAAGATTGGAGGAAAGCCAATGTCACTCCAATCTTCAAAAAGGGCAAGAAGGAAGACCCGGGAAACTACAGGCCAGTCAGTCTCACCTCCATCCCTGGAAAGGTGATGGAACGGCTCATTCTGGAACTCATCTCCAAGCACATGGAAGAGGAGAAGACTATCCGGAGTAGTCAACATGGATTCACCAA
>VZSC01007518.1:101454-133525 GCA_013398225.1 Steatornis caripensis
GAGGAACTTCTTTACTGTGAGGGTGACAGAGCACTGGCACAGGCTGCCCAGAGAGGTTGTGGAGTCTCCTTCTCTGGAGATATTCAAAACCCGCCTGGACGCATTCCTGTGCAACCTGCTCTAGGCTAACCTGCTTTAGCAGGGGGGTTGGACTAGATGATCTCTAGAGGTCCCTTCCAACCCCTACCATTCTGTGATTCTGTGATTCTGTGATTCTGTGAAAATGCGTGATATTGGTTCATCTTAATTCACAGCACAAGAAGTTTCACGAGCTTCGAATCTAACTGATTTATAAGATCTATTTAAGAGCCATTTCTAAGAAGCATGGAAATGTAAGCTATTTTTACGTCAACAAAACCAAATGATAGCTTGAGGGTTACGTATGTAGCCTCACATCTGTCTTGTTTCTCATGGGTTATTTCTCCTGGTAAGACCTCAAAATCTTGGAGTATAAGATCTTGATCTGACCTCAGTCAAAAATGCCTTGGCTCATGAGGAAGCCTGGCTTTGTGGGGGTGTGCCAACTTCTGTCTGCTCCGCATAAGACCGGAAATAATGTTGCAGTTTTCTCTATTTTTGGCTGAAAAGGAGCAATGATGTACCTCCTTTGCCATGATAAGACATCCTGAGTTATTTCTGACCCGCAAAACAGCATGAAGCAACCTCAGATTTAGCTTTGGAATAACAAGGAAAGACACTACAATAGACGGCACTACTTCAAGTCTCAGGAGGCTGTTTGAGGTGTGTGATGACATCACAAGGATGTTGTTTGAGTGCTTTCTCTCATAGCCAACGTAGAACCTCCTGTAGGTATGGGGTTGGCCTTAGCCCAGGTCCCCAGACCTCAGTGGGTGAGCTATCATTGCCAGTTTGAACACGAAAGTGGAAAAGACTCCCCAGCCATCTCCACAAAGCACAAAACAAAGACACCCAGCCTACCTGCAGGAAGGATGACCTCCACCACGATGACAGTGCTTGCCTGCTGCAGGCTCACCGTGTCTTTTCCAACAGCCTATGTGAACACGGGAAAGAGATAGCTTAGGGACTTCCTAGATCTCCAGCTCACCCTCAGGGTGTGTGGAGGGCCTTTTGTGGACAAAGTACCATGTTTATATCCTCACTGCATCCTCACAATAGCCCTGCATATAGCTGGACAATGTGTTTACAGAGGGCGAAGAGCTCTGCAGATGCCCTGTCCTGGGCTAGAACCAGGTGCATCCTTTGGGTACAGTTTCGCAGCGCAGTGCTGTACGCAGATAATGATGTAGCGTGGGGCAGGCAGCAGCAGGTGTTTGGCACCTCTGTGCCCTGCCTGTGTAGCTAAAGCAATGCTACAGCCACGCTGGTTCGGATAGCTCCATAGGGCATGGCATTGTGCTGGGCAAGCCTTAGGGAACCAGTCGACACTGGCAGGCAGGTGGACAAAGTGAGCATCTAGCTTCTTAGAAAGTCTGCAGTTATTAAATGCTTCCTTTGACCTGAGCAAAAGAAGTACTGCATTTACTGCATTTACCAAAGGGTTTCTAAGTTTGGGGCTGTAGCCTTTAGAGCTGGGGTATATGCCAGCAACCATACCCTACCCCTATCTGCACATCGACCTCCTACCTGCTTGCTCACCCTCCTTGCTTTGTTAATCGGAATCAGAGTGTGGGAGGGGGGCTCCTAAAATCTCCCCAGTTGACTTTTTGATTCTCTCCAATGATATTTTCCGCAGGAGTGCAGAAAACAATTTTACAGCTAGCACCAGATATATCCAGAGTAAATTTGCTGTCACTTCATCTCTCTCCATCCCTGTAAACTTACGATGCAAATGATAGGGGTGTGGACTGTCCTTTCATTATATCCCTTACCTAAAGGAATTCCATCCTTGGTGCTTATCTTCTAGAAACCGCCCCTTTCTTCCACAGCCCTGGCAAGATAATGAAGAAAGTTGCCCTACCTCGATGGTTACAGTTCCCGGCGACTGCAGCATTGCATTTGTCAGGATGAGTCCATCTTTGGTTGCAATGAAATCAGTGCTGTTCTTTATGTAGTACTCAATGTTTGGGTTGACTTTCTGGAAAGCCAGAAGAGGGAACGATTAACCCACACTGTCTGCGCTTTGTGTGCATCTTTGTAACAACCCACTGGCGGGACTTGTCAAATACACTTGAAGTGCGAGCATGTGTGTCGTGCCGTGAATAAATCTGGACTGAGGAGGTGAGAAAGGTTGAACCCAAGCGTGTTCACCCTGTTGCTCAGAGCTCAAGAATGTATCCTAAAAGCGTTGCCTCCAGAAAAATCCCAAGTCTTACCCAGCTTGTGTCGGTATCTTTAGTACATGCCCAAGCAAAACACATCTATGCAAGGGACCTTGTAAATTTGATCAGTTCTGCCTTCAATACAGTGCCAAATGGGGAAGTACATGGAGAACAATCCTCGTGCTGAGGTCTGCACAAGCTTTTCCTTTGTATCTAGGCTGTTATTCCTCTACTAGGTCCCCAGTCTTGTAATGGAAGCCTTGGCATCAATACAACTAGCACTTTTTTCTTTATTTAATAGGGCAGGATGAGAACGGCTTGCCAGTAAACCTCTTCCCCTTTCCTTCTCCCAGTACACGGCTCAAGAATGGCTCTCTCAAAAAGAGTTCTTACAGGGAGAAGGTTAACAATTTCCAGCCCAGGACTGCAGGTCCTTGCTAGCCTGCTCTCTTTGAACTGGCTCCTCTTCCCAGGCCAGTCCACAAATAGCTTTCCTTGACCTGGCAGAGAGAGGACACCTCTGCCTGGGATCCTGTCACCCCAAACTCTTCAAGGACACAATTCGCCCAGCCCTAACTCAGATCTGGGCCCATTCACAGTATTTGCTAACCCTGGGCTTTACTCAGCATGCTGTTTTGCAGTGGATCGTCTCACCTACACAGATCTGGGTGGGACTGGCTTCTGGAAGAGAGGAGTCCAGCAGCTTCTCCACATTACATCGCCCCATAAGCAATTCTGATCCATGTGGAATTTTCAGGGAAATACAATACGAAACACTAGAGCAAACGTGTCTTTGCCTCTCCCCACCTCCCATTCCTCATGTTTTCTGATCCTGCTTTAAGCCGGAAGCAGTGAGAAAGAATGCAGTGCATTTTTAGTTTCTTACATCAGGGAAATCATCATCCGCCGCTGTTATCATCAAGGGGGTTGAAGGATCACCAGCTTGGAAGACAAAGCTTCTCGGGGCCAGACCAACAGATACTGTCCCATTGTAGATCCTGCTCTCGAAGTACGGTGGATAAGCACTTTTATTGATGACCTTAATCTCTACACAGACTACAGAGTATTTCTGTATGTTGTTGACCTGGGTGGCCTGGAGAGAGAGAGAGAGAGAGAGATGCTAGCCTTTTCCTATTAACGACAAGACATAGAAGGATAGGCTTGATCTGAAGCCCGTTGCAACCCATGGGGTTCTTTCCATCGTTTTCAGTGAGCTTTGAGCCAGGGCTGTCACAGGCGGCCTTACGGTCTGGAGTCCTCGTGTGTTAGCTTGCTTCTGCTGTTGGCCCTCCACACACTCTTGGTCTAGCCCCGAAGTCTACGTATGACCCTCCCATAAGGGCCACGTCTGGACAAATTGCCATGCTCCAGAACAAAGCAGTGTGATTCCAGCACCCGCAGGCAGAGTCTGCTCATCTTCGTGAGGGTTCGGGTCAGCGCCGTTACTGCCTGAGAGCCCACACTTTCCTGGGTGTGTATGTGCAGGGAGTGCTTTTCAGCTCCCTGCTTTCTTCTTGAGCTGTAGCCAAAAGAGGAGCTTGTCTCTGGGGCTGAGTTACATTAACTACTGTAACACAAGCCCCAGTGACGCCTAAAGAAATCTTTCCAGTTACTCCTCCATACTTTCAACTCGGCAGGATGTCCCCATGCAGTTAATTTGCTCTGATATTGCGGCCCACACGCAACGGCAAAATGCCTCAACTTCTGCAAGAGCTTTGCTTGTAAATTGGTATAAGACACTGGTCAAATATTAGGCCCTTCCAAAAGAAAGGGCGTAACTAAGTTAGCTTTAATTGTTAACATAATTGCCTCCTGTCACATCAGGGCTGCTGCTTCCTATTCCTGTTCCCAGCTATGCTGGGTTGCTGTCTGCAGCATCATCAGGCTTACCATGACTTGTAACAGGTACGAGTCCGGGGAAGTTGCTGCTTTGTTCATAGTCAGATTCCCTGTGTCTGCATCCACTGAGAATACTTTGTCTGCATCCCCTGAAGAAAACAGAAACACCATTCCGTCATCAGATACCTTCGGATACCTTCGTAAAGTAACCTGGAGCTCGTTGACTCATTTTGTCACATCTTGGTGACCAAACCCCCAGAGAGTAATGATGTTTTCCATGTGTGCCTGGCTGCTCCGAGGGCTGGGAGTGCTGCCCAGGGATTTGGAGGGACTCAGCATACAAAAAGCATCGAGAAGGTGTGTGTGAACCCGACTAGAGGAGGTAGGACAGCAAAGCTTTGCATTTTCAGTGCCGAGGCCCAGATGCAGCCGGCTTAAACTCTGCTGAACACCTGGAGCCTGGAGACTGGTGCAATCCGAGGACCGAAGGTCTCCAGTTCCCTGACCCTAACCTGAACCCAGGCCCTAACTGAACCCAAACTGCACTTCAGGGGAGATAAAGGAAGGGTTATTCCTATTTTAAAGGCAAGACACCAATCTACAAAGCACGGTCGGGTGGGGATTCGTCTCAAATAGCTCTAGGCATCGAAAGGGAAGACATCTCTACCTGACCTGGTTACCTATATTGCGAAGAGGAAGTGGCACCCGAGTGCATGATTTATCTGACTTACTGTGAGCATTGGCCTCAATGTGAGCCGCATTCTGCTCTGGAAATGCTTGTTTCTCTTTACTGACTACAAAAGGAGGAGCCTAGACACGGAAACCTTCTTGTATTGATGCAGGGGTAGAAATCAGCTTCCTATACCTCTCATCTGTATTTGAATCATAAAAGCATGTATGTTGGATATAGGTTAAAATATAAGCAACATTTTTTAGTTCTCTTCCCCACTCTGAGACACTGTGGGCTGTGTTTAGGCAAGGATGCCCCAGTCTGGGCTTCCCTGTTGACTGCGGGGTAGGGAGGCCACACAGCATCCAAAATGCCCGTGGAATTTAAGGTTCTTTAACGTATTTATTATCAGGAGGATATTCACAGATGTGGTGCCACATGGCACAGCTAAAGGGAGGTGAACAAGTTATCACCCCATCTGACCAATATTGTCTACCTTGGCCTTGACAGTTACGCAAAACCCCACTTTTTTTTTTTTTTTTACAGACAAAGAAATCATTTGAATGACATAAATGGCCAAGTCAATGACTGGGCAATCAGGTGACTGTATTCAAGTAATCCTTTTGGAAATCAAGACTAAAGCAGGGCAGATCAGATAGTGGCAGTGTGCCGAGGAATAAGAACAGTTCTGGGTAATGAATGAAGATTATGCTGCCGATGTGGGAATTTGAGGTTCAGCTCGAAGACTGAATGAAAGTGGTGTGAGCAGACTGGCAAAATCAAGTCTAAAAGCTTAAAGACAAAACAAGTCTCACCTCCCCAAAAAAGCAAAGTCCTTTTGAAACAGATTTCATTGAGATTGGTTTGTGGGACTGTAATTCTCTTTTTCTTCCTTCCTGTACAGTCTGTGTCTTCTGCTTAACCCACAATGTCCTGTGGATTTAGTTATGTTTCTGTGGCAGAAACAGAGGGGCAAATCCCCAGGCCCTCAACTCTCAAGTGCCGTGGAGGGCGTCTCCTCTCGGCAGGTACCGTAGGGGACATCTGAGCAGTGCCCTTTGTGCAAGGTGACAGCTTCTACTCACCACCAACAATACTGTACACGATTTTTTCATTCAAAGTGTAGTCGGGATCAATAGCATAGATGGGCCCCGGCTCTAGGATGAGTGGTTCCGCCTGCAATAACAAGGCAAAGCATTACATACCACACTACAGCGCCAAATTAAATTTTGCAGCATTCTTCCACGCCAGCGTGGCTCTGGTGGCTTTATCTGGACAGAATGGCGTTTACCGGTGGGAGGTGGCTGCAACAGGGCAGAGGTGACACAGCCTAGAGCAAAGGGTTTTCCGGCTCTCACCTCTCCTGTGATGTGCCGCAGGAACAAGCACAAGCCGTGCTGCCTGGGGTAGGGGAACATCCGCTTTCCAGGATGATGAAGGCTCCCTGTCATGCTGAATCATCTGCGTTTATGACTGGAGACCAGCACGAGCTCATGGAAGATATTAGGCACTACCCACTGGGCATAGCATCTGGGTATCGTTTGAGAATAGCGTCAAGGAAACTGTTTGATCGCGCCTGCTTACCGACATCTCGGAGATATTGACCCTCCCCATATAGGGGCTGCTGATGCAAATGCTATTGTCCATGTTAATGAAGGTACAGGGTAGGAACCAGGGTGGTTTGGTGTCAGCTTGTTCAATTAATATGTTGATTGTTGCGGTAGCTGTGTTGGTGGCGTCGGTGCTGCCCACAGGCCTGTCCTGTACCCAAAGGCAAGGCATACTCGTGAGACGCAAGTTTTATTGCCAAAAGAACCCATCTGCAAAAGCCAGTGGCCCGGGCTCTTTCAACTGTTGTAGCTCCATCCTGCCTAAGGCTTAGCAGTTTAGGCGAGGTTCGCTAAAGCAGTGAATTATCTCATTCTGCTGACAAAGGTGGACCGAAAGCAAGTCTGTCACTGCGTAATTATGGAGGGTGGAAGGCTGCTCCGAATTCACCACCGCAGTACCCACCCTCCCTCCTGCCGCCCCAGAGATCTCCCGTTCAGACTTACCCTTCAGGTAGGAGACACCGGGGCAAACAACGCATTTTGTTCCCGCTGAATGACTTACCCTCGCATACAAGACCAATGTTGTCCATTTAAATTTCTCATAGTCCAATGCTTTTTGTAAATAAACTTCTGGGTTATTAATTCCTTTTATGGCAAAATAACCGTCTGTGCCCTGGTGAGGGGAAAAGGAAAAACGCTACTAGCAGGCTCAATCACAGATACGTTCAAAGCACGGCCCATTGCTCTGTTTGTTACCCTAATCAGACCTTTGATCCTGGGGACCTGGGGCAGCGGGGGAGCGGGGGCAGTGGGAATGCCAGATCTATTTAGTCCTCGGTATTGCACACTGGAGTTGCCTGGCTCGTCAGAAAGGTTTGTTCACCTTCCTGTGAGTTTTCTTTTCCGAGATCCCTGCTTTGCCTGCCTGCTTGCTCAGCAGAACTCAACGAAATCTTTTGCCTCGGTTATTTCCTACACTCAACAGGTTGCCAACAATTATTGATCTTGGGTCCGTGGCAGCCAAGCAATCTCACGTCCATGCACAAACCAGATCAAAGACGGCTCGGCCTCTGAGAGCTGGTAAGATCCCTTGCCTTAGCCTAGCACAGCAGAACTTTGGAAGCAGCTGTAAAGCCAAACTGAAATAAGATATGTTACGTTTTACTCTATAACCTTCTGCACTTGCTTTGGTTCTCCTTTAATTTTGACTAGAATTCCTCGGTCCTTCTGCATGGACACCGCTGGCAAGCAGGACAATAACTCCTTCTTTCCCTATCCGACTCAGCGCCATTCCGAACTCTGTGAGGTACAAAGGTCTCTCCTGATGTGTTTACAGACCGTACCAACAAGACTTTCCTGGATCGTATGGCTCAGAATATCCTCGATGAAAGTTGAATCTGCACGGAGTAATAAAAGCGTGAGCAGTAAAAGAATTCAATACCTGCAATGTTGATTGCTCTGTTCTGCTAAGCAAACGTACGTTTGGTTTTTGCAAACGACGTACCTCTTCCGGGCGCTGTCACAGAACTAAGTGCAATGCAGTCACCTTAGCCTCGAAGTTGAGGCTCTTCTGAACTAAACACCCACACTTCTCAGAGCTACTGTTGTCTCCCCAAAGAACACAGATGCTCACCGGCACTATTGTGGTGAGTTCGTAGAAGATGGTGTCCAGGTCAGCGTCAGTAGCGCTTAAAACTTCACGGGCTACAATGGTTGCATTCACTTTTGTATCCTGAAACAAAGTTTCTCTGGTTATTCTCTCTGTGACATGGGCGGACTACTTCTCCCTGCTGACCATTCTTTAGGCCCACAGCGCTGGGTGACCCGGTGCTCTCTTCACTTCCACAAAACGCTTACCTCAGGAACAACTTCAGTGATATTCGTTTGCGTAAACACTGGGCTGTTGTCGTTCACGTTGAGGATGGTCACAAGAATTTCCAACGAATCGCTCTGCAGCAAGGGTGAAGCGGGAGAATCAAAGAGGAAAATAAGGCTGTTAGGGGCCGATCCTGTTTTGCAGAGGGGACGGCGTACGGAGCGCAGCTGGATGGGGGCTGGATGGGGCTGGGGTTTGCAGCCAGCCCATAGAGTGCGAGGGGTTTGCGGCTTTGTTCCCACCCGCTCCCCCTCCGCAGAGCCTTGGGCACTCTCCCTTTGACTGAGAGAGGAGTGTGTACGTCCAAAACGAAAAGGACATCTCCCCGCCCCGGTCTGTGGGCTAGGAAGGGCAGGGGGAAGTACGTGCTGCCCTGCCGTTCCTTGGAACAGGGCTGAGCACTCACCTGCCCAGCAGCGTTCTGACAAATCAGGTACACCAGCAGCAAAGCGTCTTCCTGCGTGCAAAAACAAAAGCCCAGCCATTGCAGAGACAAGCCAGCAGAGCTACTCGGCCATTTTCTTGCACTTTAGGTGAATTCAAACAGAGAGTTCTTTTTAACTTGAATGAAACAGAAATGGGCCGTGCAGCAAGTACAGCGGCGCCTGCAGGGTGTTGGCTCTGTCTGCCGTTCTTCGCTCGGGTAAACGCAGGGTTTTACATTAGGGGGATGGCGGCTTAAGGATGCTTGTGGCTGTGTACAGACCTCTCCAGGAAGGTAAAATAATTGAGCAGTAACGTAAGCGAGCACGCCGACCTTTCACACTGCCTTTATGCTTCACGTAAGGTCACCTCACCGCTCAGAGCCGTGTTTTCAAGGGGCAAACAGGGGTTGTATTACAGGAGCCCTGGAGANAGGGGGAAGGCGGCTTAAGGATGCGTGTGGCTGTGTACAGACCTCTCCAGGAAGGTAAAATAATTGAGCAGTAACGTAAGCGAGCACGCCGACCTTTCACACTGCCTTTATGCTTCACGTAAGGTCACCTCACCGCTCAGAGCCGTGTTTTCAAGGGGCAAACAGGGGTTGTATTACAGGAGCCCTGGAGAGCTCTGAACACTACGGCTGTCACATTTTTGGTTTTACCATTTCCCCTTGCTTTAATTCGTACGGCCTCATGGAAGGAAAAGGCATACCGTGCATCCCCTCCTCCCTATACTCAGCTTGTGGAAGGGCTGAGGTCCCAAGCAGCGAACTCACACCCAACTGAAACAGGTTTGTTTTTCAAAGTTATTTCCTAGATCCTTTAGAAACGGCTTACGAATCTCTGGAAGCCCAAGGGTTGGAACTTCCTGCACCCCAGCATTATCCGCCTCGCCCTTACAGCCTGCTACCTAACGGCTTACCTCATAGTCCACGCTTTGGTCCAGCTGCAGCTCAGACCCCCGTATCGTGAAAAAACTGGCATCAGGGGAAGTAGGATCAATCATTACAACGAAGCCTGCTTCCACATGGATCGTGGTCACCACGTAGCCAGGGGGGTTATTTTCATAAACGCTTGGTTTGCTATTCTCAACAGAACATCCTGGAAAAGCACACAAACGACACACAAAATTGCCCAGGGATTCACACTGTGACAGAGTTCAGCGAGACCTGAGGCCCTTCTGGTCTGGAGAGAAGATGGTTGAACAAAGCTGTCTGAGAGTAGGAGTGCAAAAGTCTCCCGCCTGCAGCGGTGCCACCTGGCGCCGCGGGGTTATTCCTCTGTGGCCATGGGGCTCCCGCAAGAGCTTACCTTGTTGCTGTGCTGAGACCTGTGTTCTGAAGAGCGGCAGGAAGAGCACAGAAGTGAGGAGCCAGCGAGAAACAGCCATGGTGAGCTGCCAGTTGTGGAAAAAAATCCGGTTTCTGATCAGGCTGATCCTTTTCTCTCCCTTTTTCTGCCAGTGCCGTCTCCTGCGTTCACCGCTTCACGAAGGCAGGAAACATTGGCTGGCTGGAGTGAATTGCTGCAGTTCAACCTTTGCCTCTTTGCCTCATTGGATGACTTACAGAAAGACGTTTCCAATCATGGAACACGGCGACACATAAATTCCTGTTTCTACTGTGTTCCTGGGTCTTCCCTATCCTAACATCTCTGTAGCAACAAGGGTGCACTCGAAGCATTTCAGCATTCAGAGCCCAGCTCGCTGCACGAGCACGAGCACGGAGGAGGACGAGGGCTGACGCTCGGGAAGCTGTCTGTATACTCCAGTCCCTCCCGGGGGGAGGAAGTGGGCAAAGTTATGTTTCTGATGTGTCAGGGTCTGTTTTGGTCAGATCATTTCCTGGAACAAGGCATAATGATGCTGCTATACCCCCTGTATCTTATTTATTTTAGCCAGGCTTTTTCTGCATGGCCCACGTTCCCTTTTATAACAGGTTTTGCTCTCCAGCCCATGACTTACAGTTTCTCTCTTCTAGTTGTGGTCTGTCACGTTGTTCCTGAAAAACAGATTTTTTTAAAAAAACTTTCAAAGCCGGCTCTCAAATGTCTTACTTTTACGTCTGGAAAGGGCAAAGGTTTCAGTGAAGACAAAGCCTTCTTGGCCGCATTTTTGTTTGGATGGTAGAGGAAGGAGCTAGGTGCTGCGCACGTCCTTGGGCTGAGATAATCAGTTATGTTTCTGAGACAACCTTATTATTCCCAGCCACCCTACAGTGCCCTTGCAAGGCGAGCAGCGTGGATCCAGAGACAGCGACCGGGCCCAGCTGCAGCCCAGCGATCGCCCAGCAGCTTTGCAGGGACGATGCTCATCCCCTGCTACCGGCTGCCGGGAGCGGCTCTTTGCAGGGATGCTCCCCGGAATCTCCACCCAGGCTCCAGTTACTTACGTCTCAGCAGCTTCCTGGAGCCTCGACAGCATGCTATTCTGCTGTCTTCTCCTGGGTTTTTCTGAGCCTGTGTAAATTTTTCCAAGCCAAATACCATGCGGCAAGGCGTTTGGCTACTTGTGGAGGGAAAAACCGTTGTTTTCAACTTGCCCGTTGTGTAGGAGGAGAATGGGGACAGATGCTCTAAGTCCTACTTTTAAAATCCCAATTGATTTCAGAAAGCTCCCAGATACAAAATACAGACTATCAGCACGCCTTCCAAAAGCCCTCCAAGAGGTCACTTTCCTAGCAGATTCCCTACGGGCCAAAACACACAAACGCCGAGGTCCGCGAGAGCAGCGTTCCAGCACCGCAGCAAGGGAATGGGCGCGTAGACGAGCGTTTGAGCGGGGCTAGCTTCTTCACAGATGTCAGGTACGTCATCAACGGTGAAAACCGACGGTGCGGGATGGACTGAGCAGTTCTGTGGCGCGCACACGACTGCAGCTGCAGATGCCGTATTTTAGAGCTGCTCTTCAAAATCTGTTGGTTTCACAGGAAAGGCAGAGTTGCTGTTCTACCAGGGGAGGGAATGGGCCAGGCCGCACGGCGCGGGGATAACGTGTAAACCTCATTAAATGGTGGGAAGAAATTCCACCTGGCCGAGCTTTGTCCTTAGTGGCTGTGAGAAAGCTGGGCCAGTAAATCCAGGGGCAGAATGGAGTGGAAGCAATATTTACAGCGTGGGTTTATGTTGCGTAGCTCTCGGTACGTTTCTTTGCAATCAAATCTTGCCCCTGGCTACGGTTCTGCTAAGCGGAGGCCCCGGTGCTGGCCTCTTTGTACAGCAGGGCTGCGTCCCAGCCACAGAAGATGCGGCAGGGACTCCAGCTGGTCCCACACGCCTCGGGTTGGGGAAGCCTGGCAAAATACTTCTCGCTCCTGCCCTGCGTTCCTAATAGTCCAACGCCAAGTAATGGTACCACCCTCATTACTGTTTCCCAAAGAGCAGCCAAAGCGCAGGCATAGCTAACAAATCTTTATTTGACTTCAGAAGCAGGTGGCCGGATGCTAACACAAAGTGGAAGTGACGTGCTTCCTTCAGGCTCCATCCACTGACACCAGTTCACACTGACATACATCTCGCTCTTGATAATCTGAGAGGTTTTATTGGGTTATGGCTGCTTTCCAGAATTTTTTTTTTAATTTGCTGATCTCAAGAGTTTTTCCTAAGCAAATTTAATAGCTTCCTTGTTTATTTTCAAGGCTATATACATGCAAAGCCATCTCCTTGGCTGTTTCTTTCCTTTCGCGTTCAGTCAAAACTGTCTGCACCTTCCTTCAGGTCTGCACCTTCCTTCAGGTCTGCAACCAGGTGCTTAGAGATGGGGCAAACGTACTGGCTGGTAATTGCAGCAGCCTCCCTGGCGTCGCGGTCCGAGTGGCTGTTGGGAGGGGAAAAGTGAGCGATAGTTTGTTACTCCTGGGGGTGCAGACTGCAGGGGGTGTGACAAGGCCACCTCGTAAAATTCAAAGATGACTCCAAGGAGCAGGCGTACGACAGCAGGACCCCAATCACGGCCGCCTGCAGCCAGGCACGCCGCGGCGCACAGGCAAGCCTACGGCTGTTATCAGCCCATTTATTCTAGGCAAGGCGGACAAGGGGTACCAAGAGCCAGCTTGTTCCTCCCAGCGATTTAACAACGAGATGGCTAGTTGAAAGCGTTCGGTCACTAGGAAGAGGCAATGCCCAGGTGCTGGGACGGCCCGTCCCGAGGCGTGTGTTTGCACCAATAACTGAATCAAGACACAGTAGCAAAGGCTTTCTATTTGAACCGCTAGATCAGCTTTCCTAATGGGATGAACAATTGTTTCAGTCCAGGATGACAATGCTATGATCGGAAAAAGATACTGTTTCAGTCCCCTGGATTTTATTACTGTTAATAACTGGCTTTTATGTGACACTTCTTAGCTGTAAATCTCAATGCTAGCTTTGCTTTAGGTAAGGCAAACCAGAGTGCCAGGTGGGCTTGGCACGTAAAAGTAGGGACTACCGTGAATGCAGGCACAGAAGTCAATTGAGGTTGCGCCCAGCCGCGTGCCACCTTGCAGTTAGACTGAAGCGTTTGCTCTCCTAGCTCTGCAAACCCCTCCCTGGCCGTGCGGTTGCTGGCGGAGTGACAGGAGGTACAAAACTGGGTGGCGGAGGGCTGCAATTCAGCAAGGACGGTCCCCGAGACAGCGCCTCACAAGCTCATGGGGAACGAGACTGAAGTGATTTTAATATACGGACAATTTAATAAATCTTCCACCCTTCCCCTTTTGAGGATATTTTTGAGGGTATCATCAGCTTAGCCCTTCTGATCTGCGGCATCACATCAGACTTCTGCGCTTGGGGCAAAACCTGGGCATTTACAAGTTACCAAGAGCCCCCTTTTGGCTCCAGCACTTTGGCGATCAGCGCCGTAGAGGTGACAGATCTGTCCCACCTACCTGGTGTTAAGAAAGCTCTGGTACAACCGCATAAAGCAAAGTTCCTCCTGGCTGTTTTCTTCCTCTCTCCCCTGCACATCTGCGACCACCGGGCCTGGAGAGCTGGGTTAGGTAACCAAAATTAATCACGATTTTAAAAAACCCCAAACAAACGGTGTGACCGCCACAGCTGCAGGGCAGCACTGCTCTCTGGAAGGCAAGCTCAGCCCCCCCAGCGACCTGCCCCAGGGTCCACGTTCTGTTAACCTCCCACTGTCGCCATAGCTGTGCAGGAAGGAGAAGAAGTATCCTCTGCAAAGGAGGCCCAGGCGCTTTCTCGCTGGCAAGAGGACGGCTTTTAATACGCACTTGCACTCTGCCTCATTACCCAGTACCGGCGTGTCCTCCCGCCCATGGGTATATACCTTTTTTAAGCATCTGGAAACTACAAATCTACTGCATCTGCTGGGATTCTGTTAGTGGCGCATGCCCTAGGAATTATCAACGCACCCTGGACAGACGGGAAGGAATCAATGGGCTGTATCTCTGCCTTGAAGAAACGACCGGGTTTGCAGGGAATCTCTCCAGGCAGTGTTGTCCCTTCGTAACATACCAGCGGCAAGGGCAGCAGCAGCTGTGAGTGGCATCACAGCGCGCCCCGTACTTTACCTGACGATGTACTCATACAGGTGGCTTCGGCGGGGGCCGGTGGTCCCGTATTTCGGCTGGATGAAAGAGCCCAGATCGGGCGTACAAACGATTATGTGTAAAGCCTGCCCAGTTTGGCAGTCAGCGCCGTGGGTGGGGACTATGAAACCCGTAGGCCTTCCTCATTGTGCCACGGCGTCCGTTTATCTACAGTCATTTCCTCAGGTCCTTTATTTGAAGTCGGTAAATCACCTACAACTTCCCCCCAAAAGGCTAAATCAAAATGCCAGCAAAAAATCCCAGGCTGTGATCTGATGTAAAGCTTGGTGTCCTATGGATTAAGCTCGATACGCGTACGCAGTGTTGTTTCATGCTTGGAAATCGTCTCAGTGAGAAGGTTGGTGCGCTGGTCTGTCCGCTGCGACGGGCAGGGCAGGCTGCCGGGCTATCCCTGCTATCATCGCACAGCAGCTCCAGGCACGGCTTGGCGGGGCGAGACCAAGCCCCAGCCCGTCTGCCCTTGCCTTGAGTTTTCCGAACCACTCGTCACGCCATTCCCCTTTCCTCGGGGCTGCGACCTGCCTGCCTGCAGCTTGCATGGCCCAAGCTGCCTTCCCGTTCCCCGGGAACAGGAGCTCTTACCTGCGCTTGCGGCCCATGAGATTTTGAATGAATTTCTGAACCTGAGCGTTTCCCCTCATCTTGCTGTATTCACTGGTAAACAGTCCGTCCGAGTGCCTCTGGGACCTGCGCCAGGGAAAACACAGTACGACGGCCGCTCCTCCCAGCCGCGGGATGTGGGACTTAGCGCAAGACACAGACCTTTCTCTCTTCCCACCACCAAGGAGCCCTGCCTCCCTCCCCTTCTCCTCTTCTGTCTCCTTTCATCTCGGGCATCTTCTAGATGAGGCGAGCGCTCAGGCTGGCTCTGGGGCTGGAGACAGCTCAGCCCCGTGGGCATCCCGCTCATCGCTCAGATCCCGTCTCCCCCTGGAGACTTCCATGCCCCGGGAGGGTGCTTTCGGCTGGTCCTTACCTCTCCTTGAGGCCCACCAGGTGTTTGACGAGCTGCCGCACATAGGCATTGCCGTTCATCTTGCTGAGCTCGCTGTGGAAGAGCCCGTCGGCATGCCTCTCGGGCCTGGGAGGTGAGAAGAGAAAAAAAAGAGATGAAAAGGCATGGTTTGAAGACCGGAGAAGAACGACTCTCATTTAGAACCACTCTCTCAAGGAAAGTGGGTCCCAAACAAAGATGGGCAAGAATTTGTGCCAATTTGGCGAAGTTTCACCAAAAAAGGGCAAATCTTACAGGAGTTTAAAAGAAATCTCTTTGCTGACCAGCGTACAGCAAAACCACCTGCACTTGCTTCCTACTAATGTGATCGCCTTAGCACAAGGACGGGGGAACGTGAGGTTAACACCGATTCAGCACAAAAGCGTAGGACAAGAGACTCAAGAAGCAATAAATTTGTGCGCGTACGTGCGTGCACGGGCGTGTGTGCGCGTACGTGTGTGCGTGTGTGCATGTGTGCGTGTGCGCGCGTACCCGTGCTGGCGCAGCGCTAGGGGAGCCGGGCCGGGCACCGGTTGGGGCCGCGGAAGGACTGCGAGGGGGTCCCCGCTCTGTCCTCTTCCAGCCTAAGCCCTTCGGTGTCTCTGTGCTTTAATTGCCCCTGCACCAGCGGGAGGAGAGACAACCCTGCCCAAGTCTTACACGCGACATTGTGGACCGGTGAACTTACAAGACCGACTATTTTTGTTTGTGTTTTCATGGGACTCGGCTATTTGAAACAGAAACATCCACCTCTGTCAGCTTGCACAAGCACCCAGCAGGAAAACAGACCCGAGTGTCTGTTTTGCTGCCGTTCAATCTGTTTGGGGACCTGATTTTTTTCTCCTGAATTAAGTCAAATCAAGGTTTCCATTTTTAAGCAAGAAAAAACGTTTACAACACCTGCGCTCGTTTAACTAAATCAATTTAGAGAAGAAAACAAGACCCAACAGCCGAGCAGATGCAAGTTGTGGAAGGAGGATAAAAGGCTGGCTCTATAGCTAGCAGGCTCTTGGAACAAAAAGCCACGGAGAAGAAGGAAGCAGAGACACAAGCAATGCTTACCTCTCCTGGGATGGAAGAGATGCGGAGAAGTGGGATAGGACAATCATGGGGAGGATTAGTTGCCACAGACGAGTCATCAGGGAAACCGTGTTCTCTCCTGAGTTAAAGCACAAGGTTTTACGAGCAGCAGAACGACCTTGGTCTTTGTCTGGTACAGTTCACACGCCACACAGAAGACGCGGCTATATAAATAACACCACTATAACTGAGTCAGGCGGGAATTCCTGCCAGCAAAGACAGTACTTCTTTAAAATGCAAAAGATGAACAATTCAAATAATACACGTTGCCAGTTAGTTGAAAGTTGTTTGCAGTTGTTACCCCACCACCACCACGCAGTCCCGGAGCGCAGCTCTGAGGCTGGCTCTGCGAGACGATGCTTGTGCCGGCGTTTTGCTGTGAGTCAATATAATACGCCTCAGATACACAGGGAGGTATCGTGTGAGTTAATCCATCAGCGGCACACCACCACGGAGTAAACCCCAAACTACTACAGGCGTCGCAGACCTGAGCCTTCAGGGAGGGCACTGAAAGCATCCATGACAACATCCCACAGGGGCAGTTATTACTGTGCCAGGGGATGCCCAGGAGAAATATGCTTGGGGTTTTTCAGACGAAGGAAACTACATGAGCCAAATAAAAGTTCATCTGCACACAGGGGAAGGAAAGATGCCGATATCTGCCCATCCTCTAATCTTTCGAGAAGGAAAAAAGAAACCACGCACCTTTTCAGCAGCAGCAGCAGCACCTTGTATTTTGTTTTCTTACTGAAATGGAAAGAAAAGCGGATTTTGTTTATCACAAGCCATTGCATGCTTTCCCCTTTTATTTCCAGGCTCTTTTTGCAGCCCTGTGCCCGCAGAGATGCGTACGTGCCTTTATAAGAGGGTGCTCCCATTTCCCCAAGGATGACGCAGGAGCCACATCTGTAGTTTATAATAGAGCTGCCTTCCAAAGCAAAGAAGCAAACCTTGCTTTCTCAGTCGCTGTCCTGGAAACTGCCCGATAGTACTTGCTAACCCAAAGTCAAAGACCTTCCACTTTGGTTTGATTTTAGTCTGAAACCAGGCAGCACAAAGAGCATTAAAGGGCTGTCAGCGTTCCCTGAACACTTCTAGCCACCCTTCTGGGACTGTTTGCTGCTCTAGAGATTCTGCAAGATGCGACGAGGCAAGAGGAGGAAGGACAAGAGCGGAGGATTTATACAGAAATTATTCGCTGTAAGCCGCGGCACAAATATTTAATGGGGGTTGCGGAGCAGACAGGGGAGGGGGTTTGCATAATTAAGGAGCCATAAGCTTCGTCTCACACACACTTCTGATGCCTTAGTGCTGTGTTTTCCTGACTGATTTGGCTTTGAGGGGAATGGAATAAGTAAAACAAGAAGGAAATGTCAGAGATCAGTTTCTTAATGGAGTCCGTACAAAACAGATTCCACAGTACTGCTTCCCAGCCGAGGGACGAGAAAGAGCTGCAAACCGCCACGAGAACCAGAGCTCACCGCCCTTCAGGGAAGGGAAACCCGGATCCTGAGGCTGCCCTGCAGCCCGTACAATACCTGCCACGCGACGCCTTGACCCCCAGCCCGATCTCACCACAGCTTTTGGGTCTTTCTGTGCCAGCCCCGGGCTGGCGTTTGTCTTGGAGAACCACAGTCAAGAGTTCATTTCAAAACCCATCCCTAGCTCCGGAGTACCCGCTCTCTTCATAACCTTTCTGGCTGCTAATCAAGTGGATCAGCTTGTCTTTTCCCTTTCTGGACATAATTTTGTCTTCCCTGTGCAGATGGTATTTGCTTGCCGAAGTTTCTAGGAACAGCAACGGCTGTTGGAGAGCTTCTCCTGCGTACCAATGATGATGTGTTGCATTGGGGGTTTTAACCAGCCAGACCCCAGGGAGGAGGTAGATCTCCTGTGTCATCACAGCAGAGCTCTTTAACTTTCTTAGGATACTCCTGAGCTTTTGATTACCTTCCCCGGTGATGCTGGCTTTCCGTAAAGGCAAACTCCTTAGTTAGCTGGCACCTTTAGCTGAAAGAAGCGTGCACCAAGCCATCCCAGAACCTGGGAGCATCTCAGATCTTTCCAGCAGACAAATCCTACTGCTGAGATGTCAGATTGCACCCAGAGGCTTTGCTGAATCAAGGCTCCCATCACCCTGCCGGAGCACTGCCACTAGGAGAGCTTCCAAAAAGGCTGGTACGCAGCCAGCTCGCTAACGTTCTTGCTCCTGCCCATCGTGGTGCTCTACCTAAAACTAAAGACCATGTGTTTGTGGAAGCCGCCTGGTCCAGCTGTCGCTTGGGCTCCATTCTTTCCTCTGGTTGCTCCAGAGGAGGAAACCCCACACGTTACCAGCATTGCTGTTCAGGACATGGGTGGCCTCGTGGCAATGGCTCAGCGAAGCACCACCGAGGCCCGAAATCCACCACCCAAAAATTGGAAGAGGGGAGAAGGCCGCCCGCCCAGCCTGACCGTGTCAGCACAGCAGTACTCACCAAACGGCGGTCACTGCAGGCTCTCAGCGGTCTCACCGCTACGACGCGCCACTGGCCCACCCCTCTCCACGGCCCCCTATAAATCTGCAGTCCTTATCAGAAGTCATTATTTGGGTAAAGATATGAATATGAGTAATCATGATTAAGAGCAAATAATGCATCCAGGCTGGAAAGTCTTTTTAATTACTCTCTAAACCTCCTCAGGGCATTCGAGGCAGCTCAATGGACTGTATTCCTGCTGATGGGTAATAATTCCTTCTTCTGTCTATAATGATAGTAATTTGTTGGGCAAACATCCCCGTACCAATTGGTTCACTATGATTGTCGTCATTATCTCTCCTCCTGGCTTTAATTACCTCTTGATAGGAGCTTAATCTTCTGTTCTTCTTTTCTAATTCTGGCTTGGGTTTTGTTTGCAATTGCCAGGAACTGTTGGTGAGTGCATGTGTGCGGCTAAACGACGTGTCACTTTTTTAGGGCAAACGTTGTCTGATGGGTAGGATGAGGGCTGAAGTTTGCATGAGGGGACAGCACCTTTCAAGCTGTGGTCTCACAGCCATGTCTGAGAAAGCTCTGCTAAGAACAGACTGTGCCACAGCTTCAAAGAAAGAAGCATACTTACACATGCCCAGAAAGCATCCCCTGCCTTTGCCGGGGTTTGGAGCTTGTTGCTTTCAAATACTTCTGCTGAAGGTGACATGGAAATGGAGGGAGGAAATAGTATTATGCCCTTTTTCTCCTTCTTTGTGTTGTATAAAGTAGCTTGGAAGGATTAATCATTATAAATAAATCTTATCTTCCAACTGGAGAAATAGGAGCTATATTACACTTTTTCTTGTCTCCTTATTTTTTTTCTTTGGAAAAGCAGAGGGCTTCTGGGGACTAGAGGGCTGCAAGGGACCTGATTCTTCCCCATCATCTTTTCCTTGGAAGAACACCCCACATACCGATTAGCAGCAAGCCTCAGCACTACTGCATGCGACTGCAGGCTCTGCCAGACCCCTGCAAAGCGGAGGGGGAGAAACAGCAGTGAAAAGTCTCCCCGTTCCAGGACAGGAGGACCAAGAGATGCCATGGCCACTGCTTGGACAGAGGAGCCCGTTTTCTCCTTTGAGACAGCGTAGGTCCGTCCTGCACGTGTCCAGACATTTCCCATTTCCCTCTCCTGTCCGTAACGGCTGCTTTCTTCAGCTGCGCTAGTGCTGCCGTTCCTCCTGCAGCCCTGAGCACCATCACTCTCATACAACTCTCTGCAGTGTTGCGGCCTCACTCAACGCGTTTCCTCTCTCTATAACCAGGTGCGGACGCATTGGGAGTCACATCCTTCTCCCACGGCAGCCAAAAGCTCTTCTGAGCACTCAGCCCTGCTGTGGGGCCTCCCGGTGACATTGGTGACATCTGCAATTCTTGTTCTTCGCATCTAAATCTTCATCTTTTCTGGATTCATATTTTAAGTCTGCTCCGACGGTGGCTGGCTTCAGCTCGGGCTCGTGGCGTGGCCAAACATCTACAACTGAGAAAGACCGTGTAGGAACAGGGCAGGAAGGCAAGCAAGTTTATAAAGAAAAGGCTAAACAACATGTAGGGAGCTAAAAATGACCGATGTGATTTCCTTTCCTTTGCAAATAACCTCAACGGATCTGAAATGCCCCCAAGTTCTTGGGGAAGCTCTGTTTGCTGTGGGAACCTGAACGACTCGAGGTAAGAGGCACCTGGAGAAGGTTGCAAGGACGGGGTGGCCCCATGATGGCAGCAGAGGGTGAGTAACAGGAGAGTAAAAGCTCTGGGGACTGGAAGAACATGAAGTAACCTGATTTGTCTACTTTGCAACAAAAAATGGGTTTTGCCTTGCAGCACCAGCAGCAGAGAGCGGAAAGGGGAAGGGGTACAGAAGTGTGCGGCCATGCCCAGCGCTGCGGCAGCGTAACGCAGGGGACGGCCACGGGCTTGAACTTAAGCGCTGCTCGTGAGGCCCCTGATGAGGAAGTTCAGGACCGTGCAAGGAAACTCAGAAGCTTTTGCAAGTTGCAATGTATACGTGAATAAACCGGAGCCCAAACCAAATCCCCAGTCCTGAAACAACGCCCGATCCTCCTGTAGCCAGAATGAACATTAAATTCTCATCAGGAGACATTACGGAGCGATAAACAACACCGCTGAGCAGTATCGGCTGACTGGAGCTTTGTGAATTTGCACCTTGCTTTTCCCGTTCTCCATTTGTGCGAGCATTCGGAGTGGGAGTGGAGATTCCCCTTGCCGGCACCCAGCAGGCACAAAGCGGGATGAAATCATCCGTTACTCGCTGTAATCGAACCCGTCATCTCTGTGCAGCACCACTGCAGAGAAAAGCTTCCCGTCATTGACTCCAAGGCAAAGGAAATTAGTGCCCTCGTCTGATCCCTGCTCCTTGCACAGCTGTCGTACCCGAAGGTGCAAGAAGCCAGGGCTGAACCGATGCTCGCCACCAGCCGCCAGTGCCTTACCTGTTTACAGGACGTAACACAGCGTTCACAGGCTGTATAGCAAACAGGTAACACTACGGAGCGCTGAGGGGGTGCATCAGCACTCCTGGAAGAGGGCAAGGGGAGATGCGTGAGGGCAGGAGGGGAAGGGTCTGTGAGCCTTGGGGCCATCCCTGCGCAGGGGGTGAGCCGCCCTGAGGACGTTGCCGGGTGTAAAGCCACCGTGATCTCTGAGCAGTCACTTGTGCTTCGGCGTGACACCGACCAGCTTGGGCGGCACGGAGAGGCCTGCGGTGAGCTGCATTAAGGAAATCCAGTAGCCACGGGTGCGAGGGGCTATTCATAGCAGCCGCGCTGCTGGCTGGGGACACCCTCGCGCGGAGCAGCGAGCAAAGGTTACGAAACAGAGGGGCCGCCCCGCTTCGACACGGAGGCTCCGCGGCTAATGCGCGCGAGCTGACCCAGCCCAAAGGCACCAAAGCTGAGAGCAGCGGGGAAGGGCTTTTTTCCCCTCGTTACAGCGGGAGGGAGGGGTCACCAAAGCTGCGGTGGGAACCGCAGCACCTCGAAGCTACGTTAAATGTACTAACCCCCGACTCGGCAATAGTTAAGGGGAGTGCATGAGCCTGGCCTTTTTCTGCTTGGAGGAAAGGACATTAGAAACTGCATTTTGAAAAGGAGAGGGTTTCATCATAAAGCTAATATCCTGACCCCGCACCACAAGAAGGACGCAGGCAGACTCTCCAAAACCAGCATACAAAGGGCGGGGTGGTGGTGGTGGTGTCATTCTGAGTTTTGAAGGGGAGAAATTCCCATTCACGCTTCAAAGACATTGGTACAGGCGGCCAGAAAGGACCTTCTGGCTGCAGGAGCCGCGTGGGTGCCTTCAGAGTCCATCTCCAGCGAGCTTTAAGAACAGGCTGGATAAATGCTGCTGGAGTGTCATGTGGACGTTGTCGCTCCTGTCTTGGGCCAGGAAAGCCCACCTGGCCTTCGGGGTCGCTGTTTATCCATGGCAACCCTTACGAGGCAGCACTCCTTTGCACATTGTCCACTGTCCAGACCCCAGCCGTGTTACTGCAGCCACTCAGGATGTGCTGGGGCTGCTCTTCTTTGGGGAGACACCTTGGTTGGCCAACGTGTGCATCCTAAAATGCTCCTGCAGCCTCTGCACTGCTCTCCTTGAGATCCGTGACTTCGAGATGGCTAAGTGCACCAGGGCCAAGAGAGGCTGAGAAGGTTGAGGAAGGCCCATCTCCTCCACCACACGCGTCCAGCAAGGGTGTCACAAGTCCCGATGAAGCTGTCTAGGTACAGCTGACCTTTAAGGAGCCCGGGGAGAGCCTGTGACCCCATCCGGTGGCAGCACCCGCCGATGGCATGGGAGTTTATTGAGGTCAGATGGTACTAGGAACTGCATGGCTAAATCCTTCCTACGTAAAAGTAAAATACCCTTTAATCAGCTTATGGGGTGTTCAGGAACTTCTACCTCCCCCACTCTTTTTTTTTATTTCTTAATATATACGTGTATGAGAGTCCGTGTGTGCAGTGGGGATTTTCTCTCGTGTGTTTGCAGGCGAGCCGCCCCCGTGCCGAGGAGCTGACCGTGATGCTGCTACCTACTGCGAGCACACTGGAGTAATTTTCTTGCACCACTTCCAGGTCTGTAAGAGAAAGGACCCTAATTGGAATAAGGGGATTGGAGGATTTAGCATTCTAAATGCTCCTTTCTTGCACAGGATAGTTTCAGGGGTGGTTTTAATCTTTACCACCTGATTCTGTAATTTTGGCTGCAAAAGGGAAGAGCGGAATGGGAGGAAGGGGTGAGCAGGGGCAGCTGTCGGCAGGCTTGGGAGAGGAGAGGAGAAGGGAAATCACAGTCCCAACGTGGCCTTGGCTCCTCAGAAGAACACCTGCCCCACTCCCAAGCCCCAGGGTGGACTCAGTTATTATTCCCAAACCCTGAACAGGGTAGGGAGCAATCCTTGTCTTGGAATAAACCCAGTGTCGCAGAAGCACGCCAGCCCCTCATGGCCCCTTTTGGAGGTTTGTGCTTAAAGCCATGCACAAAACAGAGGGAAAAGCCATGACTACTCTGTTTTGCAGGCTTTCCGGTGCCTCTGTGTGTGCAAATGTGCTGTATCACCCTCCGTAAGGCTCACTGCGAGCAGCGAGCGTGCACCTCCCCATGCCTCTATGACAAGGCATCTGGGTTTCAGCCTTGGAGTGGGAAAGCCTTGTCCTGGAGGGTCCCCATCCCTCCGTGGCAGCATGTGATCCAGCAAGGGGCAAACTGCTCCAAGCACAGAAGGTGTCTGGATCTAGGAGGCGTGTGTCCATCTACCTGCCTACACAGCGCCCAGCTCCTGAGCTGCTCCTGGCTTTGCTTACATTGCCGGTGTCTCTCCTCTGCTTTCATCGGCTGGGCAGCAGAGTCCAACGCGGCACGTGGGACATGTGCTGCGTCTTGCTGCAGGATACGGCACCTGTCTGGATTCGCACCCGTTTAGAAAAGAAAGTTAAAATGCGGGGGCCGAAAGCACAAAATGTCACATTCCCGAAAGTGTGCCCGCTTGCTCTGAAGTCTGAAGGGAAGCTACGGAACATGCTGGTTATCTCCGTGGTTGGCAGGACTAGCCAGGGGCAAGGACAGCAAACACCGGCGTCTGTTCGGAGCTCTGGGCTGTGCTAGAGCAGGCGGCGGTCATTTTGATCAAAGCTGTATCTGCTTCCAGCCAAATCCTTGGGCGAAATCTGCAGTGAAACCCAGCTCTTTTGAAAGACGAGATTAAGAGATATATTAGGTGTTCGGCTCACGCAGGAAAAACCAAAATGCTTGAAACGTTTTGCTAAGAATCAGGAAGAGAAAGGGGAAAAGTACTGCCCTGGTGCACGAGCGCTAACAGAGCCCCTTGGCTCTCCGTAGCACGGGACGAGAGAGGTGCTTTGGAAGCAAGCCAGAACATTCCTTATGCCCCTGCTCTGGAGTAGGGATGGGTGCTAAGCCAGGTCCCCTCAGGCTGCGAGTGCCTCCCTAGAGATGCTGTGCCTCGGGGCGTTTGGGCTGAGCCAGGCTCACCCCGCCGAGGCTCCCTGGCACAGGCACGCTTGTGGCAAGCGGGAGACAGCCCTGAATTCGGAAGGGCTGCTGCGAGGCACTTCCCTCCCGCGAGCAAATCTTCCTCCCTGCTGCAGAACGGACGCGGCTGAGAGAAACAAGGGTTGGTTTTACCGTGGCTGGCGCTGTGACCCAGAAAAGCAAAAGCCATGCTCAGGGCATAGTCTAGTTTCCAGGGGAAGAGGGGAACTCTGGTTTCCCAACTATGTGCATATTGTGGCCGTCTCTCTGTCACCAAGAAAGCACAAAGAGCTTTTTAAAGCCCTGCACAGCCAAGCTGCCGCCCCCACCAATCCCTTGCTGGTTTTTCACACCCTGTGTGCCTCCCTCCAAACCTCCTTCGAGGGACGCCCAAAGCGGCTGCTCTCTGCGCGTCTCCAGAGTGTCTCCACAGCGTGGGATGCATGGATGGCACAACACATACCGCTGCAGGACAGCATGGGACAGGACCGGGTGGCTTCCTCCCCACGACTGCTCTGGCCATCCTTGCCCCCCAGCCCAGCACTGCTCTCTGCCCAGCTGGAACCTACCTCGTACCCTGACACAGAGGGGCTGCAAGGGCCGCCTCTGTGCAGCAGAGCCGTGCGCTAATGCTCCCCGTGCGTCTGGCCTTATCACAGCTCTAATTGGCATCAGTGTCTGTAATCTCAGCCTCCAGCTGCTTGCTGCGTCTGGGGAAGAGGAGAAAGCACTTCAGGGAATTAATTTTAATTATAAGGATGACATGCTCTGTGTCCTGCCTGGCAGGCAGCCTTGCTCCAGCTGTTCCAGGTGTGCAGCGCCAGCGATGAGCACAGCAGCTCCTCACCCCCACACAGCTGCTTGGCCTTTGTTTCGGCTACATCCTTCTTTGGACTTTGCCAGGGACCTGAAAGGTCACCCGTTCAGGTGAACAAGAACAGGCTCTGTGAAGACGAGAGCGGGAGGAGGGACGCTCACAGGTCCGTGCTGTTCACAGGCATGCCTTTCCCTGCCTGTGCTGCCTCGCACTTCTCCTCCTCCCCAGGAGGTTTTTCATAACAAGTGGCTCTAATAAGCTCACTGATGTTTTAAAACCAGTAGGGGCTCTTGAAGTGTATTAATTTGATCTGCCCTATGACACAAACCCTTGTATTCCACCAGGTTACCTCCGCGTGAGATCAATTACGTGGCTTAGTCTGAAACCAGGCATCCACAAAAACATCTAGTTTTGACTCTAAGCTACCGGCGACGGAAAATCCAGCCATTTTCTCTGCAGTTCCATCCCCACAGCTAATCGCCATTAAAAATGCACGAGTTTTCACATCCCACGTGGATTTATCGTAACTTGCCACAGTATTAAATGTCAACAGATCCATTCGGTGTGTACATAAATCCCTGCAGCTTCTTGGAGGGGGACTCAGAGCGCCTGGAACGCCGAGAGCCGTGCCAGCCTCGTCCCTCGCTGGCAAAGGCAGGATGCTGCCTCTGCCTCTTTTCTGGGAAATGCATTACAGGCAGACTGTAAAGCAGAACAGCTTCGCTAAGGATGATACTTTCACAGAGAATTGCTCAGCGAAATACGTCAAATAAAACGAACACGATTGGCCTTAAAAGCTCTTTATTTTTCTCCCTTTGTTCTGAACCTGAAGATACACTCAGCGCTCTGTTGCCCAGCTATCAGGGTGCTATTCAGCTGCTGAGTTTAGGCACATCTCTGCGGGAACTTTGGCAGGTAATTTTGTCCTCCTTTTCTGTTTAAAAATTCAAGTGTGAAAGACCACAGTAGTGAAAGTTCCATGTCTTTTGGGAGGCTCTGACAGATGTCTCACTTTGCCACCTTCCTGAGGCTTTGAACCGGCTCGCGATCAAATCCTCCTCGTTAGCTCATCCTGGGGGAGTCTCTGGCGGGCTCCTCCCGGCTCCTCGGCTGGCTGCTGGGGACCAGCTCCACCGCAGCCACCGCACGGCTCATTTTCCCGAGTTTCTTTCAAAAACACACTCCAAAACACACCAAAAAGGCAAACGTCCCGCTGTTTTGTTGGTCTGCGTAAGGAATGGGTGCAGCTGAGTTTGCAGGTGGCTCGAGGGTGGTGACGGTGACGTTGCACTTGGTAGCAAAGTCTTCGCGTGCCGCAGGCTGCCGTCACAGATGCATGGCACAGAAGGAAAGGCAGAGGTCCTGAGAGGTACTGCGTACCAGAGTCTCATTTCCCCGTGTTTGACAAGCACCCATACGGGTTTATGCAGAGACTCCATCCCTGGTGTACGGACAGATGTTTCTTTGAAGGAGCGGCCGGGGGACCAGTCCGCCAGTCTGTAAGGGCACACGGAGGCATGGTCTTACGTGAGGCTGGCGTGTCTATGCCGGCAGAAGGTGCTGCTGTTCATACCTTGTGCCCTTCGCCGCACACATTTAGGACAGAATAAGACATTTTTTTCTGACAAAAAGAGCAGCTGTGAGTGGTTTTCACAGCCTCTCCCCTCCGTGCCCTGAGCAAGCAGGCTGTCACAGTGTGACGGGGGAAGCAGAACACTCTGCAAGCTGCGCATCCAAGCAAAAAAGGGTTGTTCAAAACCACTGGCCACATCAGACACTCTCTAAAGGTGCTCTTCAGCATTCGCTGTCCATCGACTGTGATATGTAACTGCTCTTGCTTTCCACGAGGCTGACAAATGACTCCATCCTTTGTCATCTGTTCTTTGTCGCAGAGACATGAGATGACTTCTTTGGATGTGCTGATGTATTATAGGCTTTCCTTCTCCTCAGCTAGGAGGACCGTTCCTCTTACCCAAGACAGAGATTGTCTCTAATGCTTAGACCTGCCAACAGAAAAAAAGGGTGCTTTTCTGCTAGCCTTTGCTCTCCAGGATTCAGTGCTCCCCTGGAGACGCTGTCGCACAGCAAAGCCAGATCAGTTGGCCCGTGCTAGTTGGCCAGCTAGGAGCTGGCCTAGCACACGTGGTTTACAACCACGGTACCCGCCGAGGGATGCACTACGGGCAGCAGACAGACAGAGGAAGCATCGGACTCAGTGACCGTGAGCAAGGATTACTGTAGCCTGTGGGTTTGCAGTGGAAGGGTTGTCCTAATTAGTGCTTTGCTCTTTTTTGGAAGACAAAAGCCTTATTTCACATTAGTTTAATCCACTCCAGGATTAAACTAGTTTAGGATTAAGGCACTGCTAGTCTGGAATAAGGGCTTCCACAATGAGAATTAAGAGTCATTCTGCACTAACCCACAGGGAAAATCGAGATAATGAATATAAATTAGCTGTTAAAGTGGATTAGATAAACGGCATTAATCCCTGTGGGAAGGCAGAAGGCCTGCAGTCACAATTCGATCCTGCTCTCTCTGCTGCTCAGGTAGTTTAAACGTAAATAAATTAAGGGTATTTTGTCCACACGGGGTTTCAGTGCAGTTTCATTAACGCACTTCAGGGCCTCCTTTGGCCAATCTGAGTTGATTTCTCAGAGTAAAAGGGCTCTAGTAAAAGCGATTCCACTGTACCAGCTCTTTGCTGGGTGAAGGCTGTGACAGCAGCACGAGTGCCAGCAGCTAGGTTTTTAGGGACCAACTGCCGGACCAGAAAAGCCGTGATCAGGTGACAAAAACCACGGAGCAAACACACTGTCAAGACACATGGGCTTCAACAACACTGGTGGGGTAGTTTAGTCCCGGCTTACTGCACTGGATAGCATGTATCTTCCTTGTTTGAACCTTTGGGTATCGCCAAAAGAGATTTTCTTAACCTGACGGATGTGCAGCCATGCTTGTGCTCACCCGAGCCCAACACAAACCGTTCCCGAAGGAACGCAGACATGCAGGCAGAGCCGAAGGTGTGTGAGTACCCACTCCAGTGCTGGTGGCTGGAAGCGCCAGATTTGGAGAAAGACGTGGTCCTGCTCAGAGCAGACGGAAGTGTCTCTCCTGTGCTATGTAGGACTGAGCTTGATCTTTGCATACTGACTTAAGTGCACGTCAAAGCTGAGGCAGATGACTAGAGGAACCCGTGGGTGGCGGGATCAACGGGAGGATGGCAAACCTACTTTGGGGATGGGAGAGAGGGGTGATACAACTCAGCACAGCAGCTACTAAAGGGACGGCATTCTTGCTGGCTTTAGAAAAGCCCTGGAAGCCACACCTTGGAGACAGTATTTGGCAAGCCAGATTGCCAGCAAAGTGCTTAAACCAAGGTAATTTTCTGCTAGTCGTGCATGAAACTGTGGAGCCTGAGGCAGCTGGGTAAAACAGGCTGTGTGGATCGACTGCTGTTTTAATCCGCTCCAAAAAAGGACGGTACTGAGATCCGACTACGTCTCCATGGCCGAAAAGCTGAAAACAGGGCTCTGGCTTTTCCACGCCGCACATGCTGAGGGATAATCACATCCTTTTTTAAAAAAAGTAAGGGAATAGGGGGGAGCAAGGGCGGGAAGTTGGAGAGAGGATTTCTTCCACAAGTCTCTTAATAGATTAGATGAAACTGATAGCTGGAGCCTATAAATGGCTCTGAGAAGCTTCTCGTCTTATAAAAAGCTGCCAGTAATGTAGTTTTCCCCCTCCATGTAGTGAAAATGATCCTTTCCTGCTATTCCCTCTCTTCCCACTGCCTTCCATAAACACCAGGGTGATCTGAACGGTCAGCTGGCCCTTAACGTCTGATCTGAGGTTTGGTAGCACAGCTGGAAAGATGCCCACTGAGCTTGGATCAGGTCCCACATCTCCCATCTGGGCTAGAAACTGGGGGTCAGAGCTCCCCTGACCTTCCCTCGGGCTCCCTCTCTGCTAGACTGCACCGAGCTCATTTCCATCTGTGCAGGGGTGAATGCAGCGACGGGCCTTCGCTGCGGCAGGGGGGCGTGCGAAGGGGTCAGGGAGGGGCACCGCGGCTCCCCACACAGGTCACCCCGGTCGTTAATCAGTAAAAAAGGCACAGTAAGTGGCGTCAGAGCCAAGCGCACGCAGTGTCTGCCTTGCAGCATTGTAGCGGGGAAGTGTTTGTGCCAGGGAACGAGAAATGCCACCCTAACCCCTACGTCTAGGAATCACAATTGATGTCTCTTACTGTAGCTGACATAATCATGACGAATATTGTGAAACGAGGCGCTGAGCGGGGCTAGCAGAGTGAAGGCTGCCTGAGACTGCAGGTGCGCAGGCACCTCACCAAACGGCATTAGGCCAGTGGCAGGTTTACTTACTTTTTTTATTTCATTTTCAACAGTGAAAAATTTGAGCCCCTGTGTTCAGCTTGTGACCTGCTGTACCACCTCTGCTCCCACGCCTGCTGCCTGTCGGGCTGCTCCCTCAATGCTGCACTTTTACGGCTGATTATTCCTNGCCGAAAAGCTGAAAACAGGGCTCTGGCTTTTCCACGCCGCACATGCTGAGGGATAATCACATCCTTTTTTAAAAAAAGTAAGGGAATAGGGGGGAGCAAGGGCGGGAAGTTGGAGAGAGGATTTCTTCCACAAGTCTCTTAATAGATTAGATGAAACTGATAGCTGGAGCCTATAAATGGCTCTGAGAAGCTTCTCGTCTTATAAAAAGCTGCCAGTAATGTAGTTTTCCCCCTCCATGTAGTGAAAATGATCCTTTCCTGCTATTCCCTCTCTTCCCACTGCCTTCCATAAACACCAGGGTGATCTGAACGGTCAGCTGGCCCTTAACGTCTGATCTGAGGTTTGGTAGCACAGCTGGAAAGATGCCCACTGAGCTTGGATCAGGTCCCACATCTCCCATCTGGGCTAGAAACTGGGGGTCAGAGCTCCCCTGACCTTCCCTCGGGCTCCCTCTCTGCTAGACTGCACCGAGCTCATTTCCATCTGTGCAGGGGTGAATGCAGCGACGGGCCTTCGCTGCGGCAGGGGGGCGTGCGAAGGGGTCAGGGAGGGGCACCGCGGCTCCCCACACAGGTCACCCCGGTCGTTAATCAGTAAAAAAGGCACAGTAAGTGGCGTCAGAGCCAAGCGCACGCAGTGTCTGCCTTGCAGCATTGTAGCGGGGAAGTGTTTGTGCCAGGGAACGAGAAATGCCACCCTAACCCCTACGTCTAGGAATCACAATTGATGTCTCTTACTGTAGCTGACATAATCATGACGAATATTGTGAAACGAGGCGCTGAGCGGGGCTAGCAGAGTGAAGGCTGCCTGAGACTGCAGGTGCGCAGGCACCTCACCAAACGGCATTAGGCCAGTGGCAGGTTTACTTACTTTTTTTATTTCATTTTCAACAGTGAAAAATTTGAGCCCCTGTGTTCAGCTTGTGACCTGCTGTACCACCTCTGCTCCCACGCCTGCTGCCTGTCGGGCTGCTCCCTCAATGCTGCACTTTTACGGCTGATTATTCCTGCCCCGGCATGGGACGGATGCAAAATTCCTTTTGAATTGTATCCTGCATTTGGCACACAGTTTCTCCAACTTAGCAAGTCCGTTTCGAATTCTTCCCTGCAGCCTCTCCTGTACTGGTAGTATCTTCAGATTTAATTAGTGGACTCTCTGGACTCTCTCGGCTCAGGTCAGTTACCTAAACAGCAAACATTACCAGATTCTGCACACTCTTGGAATACGATTTTCCAGTTATTCACTCCACCTGTAACAATTTCACCTAGTCTTTCCTCTTATGTTGCTTAAGAGAATGCCGTGCGAGGCGGCAGCTGGAGCTGAAGCTGAGATACATGGTATTTGCTATTTCTCCTCATACCCACAAGTGCTCCTGGCTCCGGCACGGAAACAAACAAGCTCTGTTACTTTCAGGGATTGAAGCAACTCAGGTTGCTCCTTAGTGCCCTGATTTTTTCTCTCTCTCCACTTAAAAACAGGCAGCGATTGTCACGTTCTGGACTTCTGGAGACTTTACGGTCCTTCAAATGCTGTTGGAGGTCAAAGCTAACGGCGCTGATTTCCCCAATCACTGTTCGTGGTACCGCTTGGAGTCTCCCGGGGAAAACGCCTGCAGGTCAGGCTGACTTAAAGCAACCCTCTACTCCAGACACGTGCTTACCTGCTGGGTTTTTTCCCCTCTTTGTGAGGGTCCAGCCAAGACCCAGGACTCCTCTGACCTACCACAACAGTCGCAATCCAGCACCTGTGGGGCCAGCGCCTCTGCTGTTTCTGAGTCACGTACAGGCGGCCAGGCTCGTGCCAAGGACGACGTTACGTCCGGTGTACACAAGTCTCACTGTAGGAGACCCAGTGCTCGGTTTTTCTCTTCCTACTACGCCACTTTTGAGTCGCTCAAGGCCCCAACGCGCACCACGCAAAAAAGCCGAGCCGACCACAAGCCCAAGTAAAAGAACAAAATACAAAACCAAAGGAAAAAACCTCAAAGAAACCAACCCTAAAGCACGCCACTGCAACACCTTTTGGTTTTACCGGCGTTTTTAGCTTTGAGGGGAAGGTTGGGTCTTTATTTGTCCCTTCGCTCACGGAGCCGCCAACGCTGCTTCGGGGCGCGAAGCCCCGCGCAGGGAACACCGACGGCTCGCCGCGTGCCTGCGCGAGGGGGGCTGACCAAAGGCGAAATCACAGCGGTGCCCGCGCAGAGTTGTCCTCTTCCTCCCGCTCAGGAGGCCACGCGAAGCCTCACCCGGAGAAGGGGCCCCCTCCGCTGGGGTCAGCTGGGCAGCGAAGGGCAAGGCGTTAATCCCCGGGGCAAGCCCCGGCCCGACAGCGCTCGCCTCGGCTACGGGAGGAGCTCGGTTCCAAGCAGGGCTCGGAGCCGCGGAGAGCAGCCCCCCGGCGCGGGGCGGCGAACGGGCGAGCGTTGGGCGAGCGTTGGGCCAGCGCGGGCCGAGCCGCCGCGGACGCGCCCCGCACCTCCGGGCCGCGGCGGGGGCG
>VZSC01007518.1:148144-178877 GCA_013398225.1 Steatornis caripensis
TATCTTATCTTTCCGAGGTTAAACCAATCAGTAAAAGGATTGAGCTCATGAGCCCCACGTGCACCACGCGTGATCACACTTTTCATTGGACCCGTTAGCCCCGCTTCAGCCTCTCCGCCAACCCCTTTGCCACTTCGGCCTCGTGGACACCTACTGCCAAGCGGCCCTGCGGGTCCTATTGGACTCCTGCTGCCAGGAGGCCCTGCAGGTGCTATTAGCTCATCCCTGTCCTTCCTTTTATCTCTTTCTTTTGCATACTTGTGGTTCGCTCATTCTTCCCATGGCTTCTTGCCAGCCAAGGCCAGAAGGTCAGCTGAGCTAGAGGCTTCTGACTCCAGCTGCAGCTTCGTCTTCTGCCACATCCGGCAGCTGGTGGTGCTGCACAGCGAGTGCTTAGCCCTGCCTTACTGGGGAGATTTTGGGGCAGCGAGTTTGGGGGTTTTGAGCCCACTGCCTGTCACCCCGCACTAACCCAAGGCAGTGGCTGCCCTGCGTCCACTGTTCTGCCCAGCATGACTTGCTCGGCAATGCTGATGGTCTGCGGGGCCCAATTCCCCAGCCAGGCCAGAACCGCGAAGGCCCAAGCAAGCTGCGGGCTCTTGCGTGGAGCTAATGCCCCACGTGTGCCGCTGCCTGGCTGCAAGGGCAGTGCCTGCCACAGGCAGGACTGCTCGACTCCAGGCTGCTACTTTGGAGGAAAACGTGAGTGGCTGAGGCGCCCAGCATGAAGTTGTTCTGTGTCGTTTTAAAGGCAGCAGGACATGGCACCTGCTGACCCCGGGAATCTTTTCAGTTCCAGGGAGGCGTGTGGTCCCTCAGCCCGGTGCTGTGCGATGCCCTGATGACCATGGATGTGATGCTGTGCACGGCCTCCATCTTCAACCTCTGTGCTATCAGCGTGGATCGGTAAGTGCCTTCCTCCTCCTCACGCGAAAGGAGGGAGCGTTGTGTCCTGGCATCAAGATGCGTCCGTAGACGCCCTCGCAGGGATCCCGTGCTGGGAGGCCGGATCCTGTTCTCCCCTCAGGAGGGTGTTCTGCCCTGCCATCCTCCCCGTCACCAGCTTTGTGCCCCCTCAGTACCCTTGTGGCGGCCAGAGCTGTCCCTCTGGGTGCTCTTCTGAGGGGGGAGACTGGTTGTAGCCCAGGCCTTGGCTATTAATTTTTAATTATTGGGGGGGGAAGGACAGGGGCAAGGAGCTGTGGGACCGCTCGCCTATGTTACCAGTGGTGACACTGCCATACTAGGACTGACTCACCTGGGGCCTGTATTGGCAGGTTCATTGCTGTTTCAATCCCACTGAACTACAACCGGCGCCAAATCGACCTGCGGCAGTTGATCCTTATATCCACCACCTGGATATTCGCCTTTGCTGTAGCATCCCCCGTCATATTTGGCCTCAACAATGTTCCAAACCGGGACCCCAGCTTGTGTCAGCTGGAGGATGACAACTACATCGTGTACTCCTCCATCTGCTCCTTCTTCATCCCTTGCCCCGTCATGCTGGTGCTCTACTGCGCCATGTTCCGAGAACTCAAGCGCTGGGAAGAAGCCAGGAGGGCCAAGCTAAGGGGCAGCATCTATGGGGCCAACAGGAAGCTCTATCACCCCTCAACCTTCATTGTGAGAGAGCAGACGGGACTGGAGCCGGAGGAGTGCAACCCTTACGCCCACCCTGACCACCCTGGGGACTATGTGATGAGCAATGGGATCCAGACTGTCTCCTACCCACACCTCAAGTACTCACACCCAGAACACAGTCGGAAGCGGGCCAAGATCAACAGCCGGGAGCGGAAGGCCATGCGTGTGCTGCCTGTCGTCGTCGGTGAGTAGCAGCTGGTGATGGCTGGGGAAGGGTGGGAAACGCGTTGCGTGGTCCTGCAGCAGTCAGTGTCACTTTGCGCGCTCCCCTACCAGGAGCCACACAGCCCAGGCGTGGGTGCTTGGCCAGCGATGAGCGGTGTCATGCTGAGACCATGCTTTCTCCTTGCTGGAGGAGAAGGGGGTGAGATAAAAGCCACCACCCCAGTGCCGTGTCTTTGGTCCTCCCCCCTCTCCGTCACGTGTGGCCTCATTTGAACCCACCGTCCCCCTGTTCCTGTGGAACAGCCTGGTTGTGGCTCACGGGCTGCTCTGCCCATCTCACTGTGAGAGGCTGTTTGGGCAGTGAACATCTCGGCAGCCCTTTGAGCCAGAGCAGCGCCAGCAGCCACCCGCCCCAGGAAGGAAGGTATGCGCAGCATTTATAACCCAGCCTTTCCTTCAAGGTAGACCCGTGACTCCCAGTAGCCTAAATGCGAATCCAAAATGATACATAACTTAGACTTTTCATCAATGTTTAGGACAAGAAAATCATCCAGAGTTTGGGTTGGTTTTTTTTTTTTTTTTTTTGTCTGGGCGTAAGCCCACCTGCTGCTCTTTCCCTGAGCCCTCTGAGCCATCTCCATTCTTGTGTGGCCCAGGCTGCGTTTGTTAAATGAAACCCTTTTTAATGTTCACATCACTTTCTCTCTTTAACGTCCTTCTGGCAGGTGCTTTCCTCTTCTGCTGGACACCTTTCTTTGTGGTCCACATTACCAGGGCTCTCTGCAAGTCCTGCACCATCCCCACTCAAGTCACCAGCACTGTCACTTGGTTGGGTTATGTCAACAGTGCTCTCAACCCCATCATTTATACCGTTTTCAACGCCGAGTTCAGGAACTTCTTTCGCAAAGTCTTGCACCTCTTCTGCTGAGCCCGCCAGGACTGGAGGGGAGAAGGAACGACCGGGCTATTTTTTGTATAGTTCATTAAAGATCTATTTCTGCCTAAGGTCTGCTGTCTTTGTGGGGGAGGAGGGAAGGAGATGGCAGCTGAAGGATGCTGTTCCCAGCTCTTTGCGATCAGGAGCGACAGGTGAGTGCCAGTGCACAACTGGAAATTGCAGACGCAGCCTCTTTTTTAACACTCGGTGCTTGACATAAGCGGCCAGAGACGCCGCAAGGCAGCAGCAGACGTGGGTCTCAGAACAGCCCTTGTGTTGGATGTAGGTGATTGGTCTGGGTTGGGCTTCTCTGAGCTGTCACTCAGCAAACGCCCCTCATTCCCACTGTGACCCAGAGAGGCAGGGGAGCTTTAAAGCTTGCAGCTGCAAGGTCACAGACAAATTCCCTGCTCTCCCCGCCGCATGGGGGGAACCCTCCCAGCTCCATCTCAAGAGGCGTTCCTGAAGGAGGTGGCTGAGGCACAGCCCTGCGGCCCAGCCTGGCACCGGCCCATCCGCACCAGTTCCATCCCATTTAAACCATCAGGACAAACAAAGCTCGAGAGCGCAGAGTGAAATCGAGCCCTGCGATGCAGGCTGGGACACGCTGAGTGTCTCCCCGAGCTGGGCTGCCTCCCTCGCCCTGGGAAAGCAGCCCCCAGGGGTGCAGGGAAGGGCCAGGGCAGTAACCCACCCCTCTTCAGCCCCCCGTAGCTCTGCGCAGAGCTTTAGCCTGGCACAGATTGATGACGATCATAAAATACATTTTTTTTTGCATCACTTTACTCGCGAGACTGGCTGTCCTGGAGCTGAGCCGCACGTACTGCTTGAGCTGCTTTCAGCTGGCCCTGGGCCTGTCATGGATTCTTCTGGCTGCCGGGGTGGCATGGACAGGGCTGTGAGGTGATGCGGACGGGAGTCTGGGGGGGAAAAAAGGCTGTTAAGCTCATTTCCCACGTGTTTGCCTACCAGATGAGGGTGTATCTACCTGCGCAACCTCCACTCCCCTTACCCTTGCTAATTTTAAAGCCAAAGACTGACGTTACTCGTATTTGACAAGGAGACGTTAAGGTGCTACAAAAAACCCCACGCTGTCCAGCGTTCATGCCCGCCCGGTGCAGGAGGGCTGGCCCTGCCTGAGAAGCGCCAAAATTTGGCCAGGACCTGGCAAAACCTGAAGTGACTGGCCTCGCAAGAGTGCACGCGGCTGCCTAGTTGTCAGTTTAGATTTAGCCAGCCAAAGGCACAACGATGTTACCGCTTGTTCTCCAGAATGCCGTATCAAGCCGTACGGTACCTGCCAGGAACCATTTCCAGCCTGCAGGAAAAAAGAAATCCTTTGGTAAAGCTTTTTTCCTGCAGATAAAAAACCTTTTGGTAAAGCTGAGCGCAGTGGCAGCAAGGGTTGCAGAGGGAGCAGCTAAAGCTGTTCTCTGAGGCTCAGGAGGGCAGAAAATGGTTAGTGCACAAACCCACAAGCGTCTGAGTAATGATTTTTGTACAGGGTTGTTGCTTTCCAAGGGGTAATTTGTTTGCTTAGAAACAAAAGGAAGAAAAATGTACTGTGGGGAGGCCTGAGGCTTTTCTTTGTCTAAAAGTAACAATTGCTCGGTCAATTTATCATCAACAAATAAACATACTGAATTCCCACGGTGATTATACTGTAAATGTTTGAGTCCTGTCCTTTGCCACCGTATTGGGGCGCAGCTGCCCGACACCAGGGCTCTGATGGAAAGTTCCCTGAGAGATTAAGGACACATGAGTCACACCTACAATTTTTTTCATTTAGGAAAGTTGCCCGTTGCCCTGCTCCCTTCCAATTGTTTTTTTTTTTTTTTCCTTAAAAGATTCAGTGAAGCCAAAAGTCAGGCAGTAACCAGGGCTCAGCTGCACTTGGCCACAGACTATGCAGGAAGGCTAGCGGAGCCTTGCTCTGCGTTTGTGTAAGCTGCTGCCAAGTCACCTACACGAGCAGGAGACCCGGCAAGATCGGGTGTCTCGGCTCACCTCTTAATGTAGCTGTACTTGTCCTCGTGTCCACACAGAGCTCCGCTTCTCCAGCCAGCAGCACCGCACCAGGCCAGCTCCCTGTGGAGAGCGCAAGGTGAGCCAAAGGGACGAAGCCACATAAATGTTTTCCAACTGAAAGCTGCGTTTGACATCGNTGCTCCCTTCCAATTGTTTGGTGTTTGTTTTTTTTTTTTTCCCTTAAAAGATTCAGTGAAGCCAAAAGTCAGGCAGTAACCAGGGCTCAGCTGCACTTGGCCACAGACTATGCAGGAAGGCTAGCGGAGCCTTGCTCTGCGTTTGTGTAAGCTGCTGCCAAGTCACCTACACGAGCAGGAGACCCGGCAAGATCGGGTGTCTCGGCTCACCTCTTAATGTAGCTGTACTTGTCCTCGTGTCCACACAGAGCTCCGCTTCTCCAGCCAGCAGTACCGCACCAGGCCAGCTCCCTGTGGAGAGCGCAAGGTGAGCCAAAGGGGCGAAGCCACATAAATGTTTTCCAACTGAAAGCTGCGTTTGACATCGAAAGGGCAGCTTTAGCACCCCAAGGGTGCCACTTCAGAGCCAACCTTCGCTGCGCTCTAACGCCAGAGGCTGCTGTCTTGCCCCCATTTATTTGAGGAGCGACTCATCCCCAGGTTCACCAGACCACGACTCGGCAGCCGTTGCTGAGAACAGCACCTCTGCGTGGCAACACCAGCGCTAAGGTGCCCTTCATCCTTCCCCGGGCNGAGCCAACCTTTGCTGCGCTCTAACGCCAGAGGCTGCTGTCTTGCCCCCATTTATTTGAGGAGCGACTCATCCCCAGGTTCACCAGACCACGACTCGGCAGCCGTTGCTGAGAACAGCACCTCTGCGCGGCGACACCAGCGCTAAGGTGCCCTTCATCCTTCCCCGGGCTGGCCCAGCCACAGCGGCTGACAGCTGAACAACCGGCTGGCGGATGCAGCGCGCACATGGACCTCCGCCACGATGCCGCGTGTCAAGAGCTTTGCGCCTACTCTAGGGAGCTGCCGGGCCCGGTCGCTGAAAACAACGGGGCAGCGTAGCCCGGCGGCAGCGCAAGGTGTTCGCCATTCTGCACTGTGCCACTTAGTCCAAGCCTTAACGGGGAATAGGCGGGGGCAAGAAACGCTGTAAATTGGCTGTATTACTGCGGGCTCAATTAAGACTGTCTTTTCAATTAACTAACTGTCTGTCTTTAAGCTTTAGAAACTGGGCAGTCGTAACGCAGCCGTGCGAGAAGGCACTATTACTGACATGTTACTCTGGGGAAGCAGGAGTGAGCATTTTGCTATGGGAATCTAAGGAATTGCCTGTTCTTACCTTCCCAGGGGTTTTACGGGAGTCATTTCTGTTCTCATCCTGCTTTGGTGCGTGTGCTTGGATTTCTGTTAGAGAACAGTTTCCTTCAGAGGAGGCCGGCAGGCTGCTGCCTGCCCTCTGCCGAATTCCTCACCCTCCGTGGTGGCAGTCCCTCCCCGCAGCGGTGCTGCCTGCCATGCCCGCTAAGTCCTGCATTAGGAGGAATAACTTTTTCCAGCGAACAGCCAGAAAGCAACACCCACCAACTGCCACCGACCTGTGCTGCAGACCCGTCGCCCACCCTCCACGGAAAGGTCCAGCCTGCGGCACCCTCGGCAGCTGCTGCTGCGGGCAAACCCTACCCACTGGCCCTTCTGAAGAGAGATCCCAGCAGCGCAGCAAGAGGTGACAACGAGCTTCCACCTCCCTGTAACCCAAGAAGCATCGCATCACAAAACCTTTAAGATTCACGGAGGAAGGAGTCGACTTGTCAGAAACCGCCAGTGCAGGACTTCAGTATTTTCGATAACGTTTTCCTCTGCTCCTGCAGCTCTGGGCAGAATTTCCTCCTTCCAACAGCACTTACGATGCTGGGGTGGGTCACGGTGATTGTGAGGGGAACCCTCGCGGAGTATGAGCTGAACAATAATCCCCCTCGCCCACCGGCACTGAATCGGAGCCAATAACCAGACAGGACAAGCAACCCCTCACAACTGTTACACCCGAGGCTAAAAAAAGCACCAGAGAGGCATGCGCGTCTACAGAGACTCCTCCAGCCTCCTACAGACATCTGATTAGCCTAAATTATTACAGAAGTACATTAATAATTAAATGATTTTCTTGCAGTGAACGAAGCAAATAACTTCCTAATGCTCACCACTTTCATTAGCAGCTACTAAATGGCAACGACAAGATGGCACTGCATAGCATGCTCCTACGTTGGGTTGGATCAGATCTCATTTCGGCCAGGTGACCGCTATGAGCTGCAGCGGAGGCGGGCCACAGGATGAGATAGCGCTTCCCCTGCAGACCAAACGCGTCCCAGCCAGTCTCCTACGGAGATGGGAGAGTAAAGATGCGTGCGTGTAACTGCAGCTGTGTTGCAGCTGCAGCCACTTGCTGCATCTATTTAGCAGGTTAAAGTGCTACCCTGGGAATTAAACAGTACCGCCGGGCACGCTCATGCTTTCACCGCATTTTATTTAACAACATGTTATTTTTCACTTATATTCAAGTGCAGAAGCTCCAATGTGTTCCGTATTTGCCCAGCACAGAGGGAACACAGGAAAAAAAAGTCCTTCCGATGGCAAACTAAGAACTTGGACTGATTTTTTCAAGGCAATTAAATAACCCAAATAAAGGTTCATTTCTTTTTCCAAACGAGAGGTAGGGAGGCGCAGGGAGAAGGAAACACTGGCAAATCTCGTTGCAGCACCCGCCTGAGCTCCATCTCGAGAGAGACGACGAGATCGCTGTAATCCACAAGGTGGAGGTCCCAGGCTGGCAAAGTCGAAGCTTCCTTAAGCCGACAGTGGCTCCCAGCTGCTAGGCTGCAGTTAGGCGGGGTTTGTTTTTCCCAGATGAGGTTTTCACAGTCTCTGCACGAGACAAAGTTTTGGAAGGGGATCGGGAGGAGGCAACTGCTGTCACAGTATCAAAAAGTCTTTCAAAAATGAGTTTGCTAGAGAGAAGAGCGTGGTTTGTGAAGGACAGACCGTTCACGCTGCGTCGCCGATCCAGCCGGCCGCACCACGTTGCTCACGAACGGTTGAAGAGGTAGGTGTGCTCAGACGGTGACTTTCTCCATCACGCTGTCCGTGACGTGCACCTCGTCGCCTTGCACCGTCACTGTGGCCGACTGGCCGCAGATGTGCTGGTGGTCCTTCCAGTCCTGCGAGGGAAGAGCAGACAGAGAGGCCGTGAAGAGAAAGGGCCCTTGGAAAGCGCGCAGCCTGCCAAAGCACGCCGGGCCCCAGCCCGAGCCCTGTTTGAGCAGCGCCTTCTCCAGCGCATGCGGGCTACAGCAGGTCTCGGGTCCTCGGCCAAACAAGACTAACGATGGACAGGAAAGGAACGACACACTGGCTCCATGCCAGAGACGCACACAAACCAGGCACAATGGCAGCTTCTCAACCCAAAAACCAACCCAGGACATCAATGTCAGTTGCGTCCTGGAAATTTTACTAAAACAGAGTCAGAACCTTGGCTTAAACCCTCCCCTGAAGGATCGCTCCCTACAAGCCAGCACTCCTGGAGGACAGCGCCGTACAAGGGGTCCTAGTTCAGCAATGGCAGAGGAGAGGAATACAATTCCTGGCAAAACCCTACCACCTCCCGAGATTTACTTCCTTCCACATCTGGTCTGAGCTAACAAAACGCTCCTCTAACACGCTCAACGCAGAGGGCGCACGTCAGAGCTCACACGTACAGGGGGAGTCTCAAGGAATCAGTTACCGAGGAGCACTTCAAACGCTCCCACCCAATTACCGTGCAGAGCACCTGCCGGCACGGGCAGACATCCTCTTGGAAGTGACAAGCTGTCCAGGAGGGGGACAAAAGGTGACTCTGCAGTGCCGTTTCCCAGAACACTTTGTGCCGAGGACACCAGGGTGGCGTTACTGCCCGGGGACGCCCGGGGAGGCGGCAGGTAGCCGGTGTAAGTTTTCTGCAAGCAGCATTTGTTCCTTTTTTTGATTTTTAATCTTTCTGCTGTGCAGGCAGGGAACTTGGCCACCACTGCGCTTTGTTACAGGCAAAAGGAAACAGTCAAAATTCGTCAGCTACTCAGTACACCTGGCCTCAGCTGATGACGACTGCACTCAGCCCGCAGAACTGTAGCGCTGGCCAAACTCAATGACCCTTTCCTCTGAAGCTGGGTGCCAGGCGTCTTTGTAAGGAACGTGTGCGAAACATAAAGCACAGCAGCTTCCTTCACCGTACTTCATACCTGTTTCCACCTCCCATGTTCAAAATCTTATGGTTTGTCCCACTGCATCATCTGCAGCATCACAAACAACGTAAAGAACAAGAGAAGCGTGTCCTCAGCGACAGAGCAGGAGCGCAGGTACGGGGAGCGTGCAGCTTGCCAGGAAGCGGCAGGGAAGGGTTGTAAAAGTGCTCCCACCTAAACCGTCCCCTCAGCGCACACGAGGCGTCCACGCCCTCATTTCTGGTGTCACTCTGATTTTGAGATCACCTTTGAGAAGGTGCGTGCAAATCTCGGGACCTTCCCTACCCATCTGATGCAGACCCTGCCCCATCACAAGATCCAGCAGGCAGGCTCGGTTCGGGGTGCTGGGGCTGCTGACGCACACCGGGTGAGACGACATGTTCTGCCGCCCGGTCCCCTTGCCCATCGGGTAGCAGGCAGAGCCGCGTGGCTCTCCCCAGAGTCACACAGCCCTCTCTAGACAACTGAATCCGCAACTCACGAACAAGCGCGTACCTTCCGCTGGCAGAAAGTGGAGCAGTAGTTGACTTTATGGCATCCCGTGCACTCATTCGTTGCCTCACGACCGCAGTTGACACAGGACTGCTGTGAAAACAGACAGCAAAGTGACCACGTCAGAGATAACAACAGGGAGATTGCTGAGGTGTAACCGAGGTGCTGTAACATGACGTCACGCAGCAGCAGTGGCAAAGCCCCGTTTCCCACTATATCCTCGACACGCGAACACAAGACAAAGTTCCTCTCAAGTTTCAAGTTTCAAAGGCAGATCTGGCTGGTGGTTTTGTTTGGTTTGTAACCCCGTGTACGTCTGAGAGAGGGTCCGGGGAAGGACAACAGGAGTAGGCGTAAGGATGGGACCCTTCAGTTTCACCTTTCCCTGGTTTTTGAGAGGAAAAAGGGATCTCCTCCTGTGGGCTGAGCAGGCCGTTCTTTGCCAGTCGGCAGCACAACTACATACGCAGTGTCCCAAGGGGGGAACAGAAGACAGAGGAGTAAAATTGAGAAGGCTGTAACAGGAGCAAGGACTTAAACATAGAAGTAAGGTGAGACAGGATACACGGATGATAAATCACACCTGGTTTTAAAGGATGTTTTTGTGTCTATCGCTTTAATCTTGTATCAGTGACATCAATTAACATAACCTGTGTATTTAGGTGGAAATAGCATTGAACTACCGCAAAAATAGGCACTTCACAGAGCACTCCGTTTCCAGCTCATTAAATTACTCACACATCATTAGCACGTCAGAGCAGCAGTGTGAGGCCGTGACAGGAAGCATTTCTCAGCTGTGAAAGCATCCCGGGCGCCTTTAGTTCCACCAGCTCCTTCTCTCTTTTGAGCACAACCAACCTAACAGCCGGCGCCCTGATTAACACCCAGTTCATCACACCATCTGCTCACACCTCATCACCATACCTACAATTAATAGCTGGTGTGACAGAGCTAGATTTGTGTTCCTGATGCACAGCGGAGGGGGATTCAGGGCACCAAAGAGGGCTTAAAGCTGCTCTTTGGGACTTGCAAAGCCTGTCCCAGAGTGATGCCTGACGGAGGCTGCTCATAACCTGCACAGTACTGGAAAATGTGGAATGCACAGTGCGTGCAGTTGTACCTGGAGACCTTAGAGGGCTGCTGAAAAGCACACACAGCTGCAAGGGCTTAAATCATGGGTCCTGAACTGACTCAACTCATCCTCCCATTCCAAGAGCCGGAGGGAAACAGGCAGTTTTGAAAACCAGCTCGCAGGACCAANACTGGAAAATGCGGAATGCACAGTGCGTGCAGTTGTACCTGGAGACCTTAGAGGGCTGCTGAAAAGCACACACAGCTGCAAGGGCTTAAATCATGGGTCCTGAACTGACTCAACTCATCCTCCCATTCCAAGAGCCGGAGGGAAACAGGCAGTTTTGAAAACCAGCTCGCAGGACCAAAAGGAAGAGAGTTTTGTCCGTATCGCACCTCAGGCACAGCCATCCTTTAGGGCTGCAGTACTGCTGCTCGGAGGTGAGCGAGACCGATTAACCTGGCAGGTGACGATAAAGCATCGTGAAAACGTGGAAGGCTTGGGAAAAGGGACATGCTCTGCTAGTTCTGCTAGGAAAGCTCAGATCTCTGCCAGACGGCCAGGCCACATACAGAACACGACTTCTGTAGCAATGATAAAAACCTCTGCATCTTTCAATGGAACAAGACAAAGAGCAAAAGACTCTTCCTAAAATACGAGACATCCCCAGCTTACCTTGATGATGATTTCTGTTTTCCCATCCACATCTTCTGTTTGTTGAAATAACTGGTTCTGATATTGCTGCAAGGAAAAAAAACACCAGACTTGTCACTTCACATCCCGAGCACGACGTGAGGTGTTGCAAAGGGTGCTCTGTGTGGAGGGTCCTAGCACTGAGCTTGCTTCTGGCAAGCCCAAAACTGCAGTCGCAAGAGGACAGAGGGCAACCTCCCTCCTCCCTTCTAAGCGAGGGACCCTATGACCTTATGTGGCGGCAGATGAAGAAGCCTGTGAGAAAACGACCGGAGGTGACAAACTGCCAGTTAAGCACAGCATTTACTCAACACCCCCTCTCCTCACGCCATCTGGCCAAGCACTCCTTAAAACAGGTGGCTTAATTGCCACAAGGGAACTGCACCTCCCTACACGAGAGCCCAGGAAGTTAGCAAAGGAAACAGCAGGAAAACACGAAGGTAGGAGGGCCAAGGGCCATCTTCTTGGGCCAAAGTTTGGGTCGAGCCCAGTGATCCTAATCCACTAACAGCCAAAAGAGTCTGGTGGGATGGCAAAGCCCAACAGAACGGATTAGGGAAAAGCACCAGACAAAATTAACACCCTCAAGACTTTAGAAACAGCATCAACCATCGCCATTATTCTCCTTTTAATAAAAGCATAAAAGGGCTTTCACACAGTTTTTTAATTAAGCGATCCTCTGGAGGTGACCTTCAAAGACGCCTCGCCTGTGCTGCAGATTGACTGGAAACCAGTTCAAGACCAGCCAGGTGCTATTGCAAGCCCAGCCTATTGCCTTGCCGCGCTCAGCAGCCAACTGCTGAGAGACAGGGGTCCTAAAGCAAAGGAATTCAAAACCGATTCCGATTTGGTTATGTGCTAGCCCTAATTTAAATCTATTGGGAACAGTTAAAAAATAAGAAAAAACCCGAACCCTTACCTTCAGGCAAAGCAGGTTTATCCAGGAGTGACTACAACCCAACACAGGAGACTAAAGGCTTGACTGACAAGCGTGTCTACGACCTGGCATCACAGTATTTATTCTCCTGTGAAATCACCACCTTCAACACCTTTGTATTACCACGACACAAATTCAAATTAAAGAACTCCAGGGAGATGGAGGCGGTGGCAGGGAGACCTCTTGCTGGACACTGCGAGGGGTGTCACTGGGTTCTGCCGTTACTTGACAAACAGGCACGGCAGGACCCACGCACAGCACCCCCGGCGCTTCCAGTACTGCGGAGGCGAAGTGTGCATCGCGGGTATGGGTGTTTCAAAATTAGCATTTTGAGAACCAAAGCTGTGTCCAAATCAAAAGCATTCTTGTGAAGATGGGGAATACACGGGCAAGCCTGAGATGTGGCTTCTGGCCTGAGAACAACTCCAGCTATGTCTCAGGAAGAAAATGACCTTCACTCTTGAGAGAATCATTCCGTGCCAGTGAGCACCGGCCCTGGAAAAGCTGGGACTCACCGCAGCCTCTGCCCTCTGCCACCTGCACACAGGCAGAGAACCGGGCTGGCAGGAAGCTTTGGACTCTTCAGGAAAGATTAAAACGAGTTTTCTACCGTTCAGTGAAAGACAAATAACCCAAGTTCAGAGTACTGGCCTAAGAAAACTGTGTAGTTTCTAAACTTCTTTTTAGCAAAGAAAGTGGGAATACAGTTACCGAAGCACGCGGTGAGCTGGCATTTCAACCCAGCTTGAAAACTTTTGCGTACGTAATCCCTGCTAGCACCATCCCCTCTGCAGCAGCCCCCGCAGAGCTAGAGCCGGGCCTGAACACACGGAACCCCAGTTTTGCCGAAGTGCCGCAGCTCCAGAATTAAAACCCTTCCCACCACCAGACTCCACTTCATCCTCTACACGTGTGGCTAATCCTGTTCCCCAGGGAGACTGCCAGTGCGAAAGGCAGCAAGAGGAAGCCCGGCCACCTCTGTCCTTGCCTGAGCCCCAGCAGCTCCTCCGCCTCTGCTCTCAGCCCCCGAAACCTGCGCAAGGAAACCAGAGGTCCAACCCCCTTCTGTCTCCTTTGTGCCTATCCGCACAGTGAGTCCTCTGGTTCTGCACAGCCCGTGGTGTGAAGAATTCAAGCCATTCAGAAACTATGGAGAAGGAGAAAGCGTGATAAGAGAGGGGATCAGGCCAGGCACATCCATGCCCCTCACAAAACCGGCTCCACAAAACCGACAACCTCCCATTCGCAACTGTTTTCACTGCTGCTTTTTAGTACACAAACCATTATTTGCTTACTAGAGCTACGTTTCTTAAATGCCTGACCCTTTTTAGGTTAATTTCATACTCTCTAGCCCTGAACTGTTTTAATCTTTCTAAAAAAGAACTCAGCTGGTCCAGCTGTTAGGTGATTTAATCTTCCACCTTGTTTTGAAATGGGCTGGGCTCTGGAGACATCTCTGCATTACACAGAGAGGGCTACTTCAATTAAAACACTTGGCAGATTTCGACAGCAATTCTTTTAAATTTATACAGAAAAACTGTTTAATGCATTTCCTGTGTATCTTTATTATCTTCCAGCAATGTCTTCTGGCACAGGCTTTGGTGAGTTCGTGTATTCTCCCCCTCCTAAAGTTTATCTGATACAAACGATGGCTTAGCGCACACTCAAGAAAATTACATCCAAAGCACACAGACCTCTGCGTAACGTACTGCCTTTAATCCCTTCCTTTTGGGCCAGTCCTGCAAGTTGTCAAATATCTCCCGTAAGGGACACTGAGCCTTTGCTGCCCCACTCGCTCGCTTCCTAGATGTTTCTCCCTAAATCAAAAACCGCAGTAAACCCGGCGTTCAGATAGCAACTGAAGGATCAGCTATACTCAGTCACATGCTAATTAATAACGATAGCGGAGAGCTCCTTCTTAACAGCCACACGAAGCTCCGACAGAGCCGCTGTATTTAATGAATCCCACGCAAAACGCTGCAATTCACAAAAAGCGTACACGTATTTTGATTCTTTCATTCTTTTGCAATAAGCACGACGCATTTTAGAAGTTAATATAAACACTGAACTGGGGAGTTTATGGTTTGCACTGCTTTCAGCATGTCATTCCCCAAGCCTTCTAGGGAACGTAAATGCAATTTGTATCTGGTGGCGGCCAACACAAAGCCACACGCAGGCCGAGCACCGGCTGCGTACGCGCCCCTTGTTTACACACGGAAAGCACGGGGCTTACGGCCCTCACCATTTCTTACAGTCAGCTTCATGCCTGGAACCCACTCTGTGAGGGCTCTGCTTATTAATTCAGGAGTTCTCACCATCAACAGGCATGAGGTACCGCAGGCAGCACACACAACAGGAAAGGTATTTTTAACCGCTTTCTTAGGCTCTAGAAGGATTTTGTTTCAAAAGAAATTATTGCAAAAGAGCTATTTTCATAAATGCCGCAATTGTAGATCTCCAATTTACAAACCGCCCATCTTTCGAGGACTTCGCAGGCTGAGGCTTTTTTTACACAGCCGGAGCACACAGAGATCCTGCCACTCTGCAAACCGGTATGCAAGGCCCCGTGAAGGAAGTGCTACCCTTACTGCAGAGAGCAGGCTCCGAGGGAGGCCACGGGCTTACCCAGGGGCATCTAAACACTCGTTGCAAAGACGGACACAAAATTTGGAAGAGATTCTCAGTCCCGAAATCTGCCCAGCAAACCATGATCCTTAAATTTACAGAAATTGACAAGGGCAAAGATCGTGACAGAGTGCATGTGAGGACGTCCAAGTTACAAAATCACGTGCAAGAAAAACTCTGCTGGTGAAGCCTTTCGCTCCAGCACTTGGAATCTGCCCTGTCGTTTCTCCAGAACAGCTAAGGACGTCACCAGACCCTGACACAGGGCATTATACGGCTGCAATCGTACTAGTAGGGAGGTACAGTGAAAAATCCTCATGTCAGGCACGAGAGAAGAGTGCAATTTTTCCGTATTTCTCCAACTGCCTATGAAGGCAGGCACTTATATTCCACTACTGTACAGCACGACACCTAAGCGCTCAGCACGTCCCAATTTGGCCCCCCTGTTGTTTCTAAGGACCCTGTGTCTTTTGAACTGCAGTTAGGGAACCAATCCTCCTGCAAAATTCAGGTTAGACATGCTGTCTTAAGGAAGAAATGTGACTATAGACACTTCTAATTTATGCTGCACTTAGAATTTTTTTTTATGGTTTTCACCGTAACGCTGCCCCTGCTCAAAGGAAACTCAGAGCAAAAGCCTGCCTTTCACATTTCAGAGCTCTGCAAGTTCCACAAGCACTTACCGCTGCTCAGTATAGAGCACAACTCCGGGTATTTAAAGCTAAGCCAACCCAACTGCTGCTATATGGGAGCAGACTCGCTCATTTGTGATATTTAATGAACTCCAAAGCTCATTAAATAATAAGTGTAATAAGTGAAACACAATATAGTGAGTGATTTGCAATATACAAGGCGCATAAACTGTGATTAAAAATTCTTAACGCTTCGTTTATTGCTTTCTAGGACTGAAACAAAACGAGTACACAAGTAAGTTGTCCTACGTGTTTGCTGTTCTTGCCGCTTCTTCTCTACTCTGCTTAGACTTGGGGCCACTTCAGACTTGCTCTGAAGGGGAGGTCAAGACAGGGCTGTCCCAAGCGCTCTGTCTTGCTCCTCTGCTGGAAGGCAGAGGCCATCTCCCTGTTCAGCATGGGTGACAGAGGGCTATGGTCAGGGATACGAACAGTTATAAGATCAAAAGTGCTCAAACCCAACATCCTCAAGAGCGGGGACACTGAACTGGGGGGTGATTAGCTCTGTGCCACTGTGAAAACTAAAGATACCTATTAGCTACAGTCACAGCAATGAAGTTTGTGTATCCAGTTGGGAACCAGCCTGCTCCAAACAGATTTATTTAATCCTGCTATGTATTAAGTCACTCTTCCAGGAAGAGCTGAGTCTCCAGCTCTATTATAATTTAATCTGTTGCAGAGCCTTTGCTCCGCAGCGCTGATACAATGACACAGTCTTCTAAATACCTAGGGCCATACCGCCGCACGGAAACTCTTCAAACTGGTGGCTCTCCTACAGAGAAGCACCCACACTGCTGCGTTCACTGGCTCCGCTCGTGCAAACGGAGGAGGTGGCGAGAAGGTTCCTCCCATTTGTTAGCCCTCGGCAGTTCTGTCAGTGTAACAAACACAAAGTGGTGATAAAGCCCCTATTCCCTTTGTGTTAAATTGGTACAGCAATAACCGACACAACCATGGTAGGAAGACACCTCTTTCTCCCTCTCACACCCCTTAACTGTCAAAAAAAGCAGTTCAGCCACACAGATACTCAGGGTGGGAGAGACACACGCGTTACAAATCAGGGAAACAGAAATCAGAAAAGGAGCTTTGACCAACACAAAAGCAGACAGCCAGTTATGTGACATTTATTGTCATTACTTCCAATGCCAGCCCTGTGCCCAGAAACCCAGAGTGCTTCCCAAAAATGGATTTCACTAGAAGGAATTCAGAAATAGCTATCTGCAGTACCGTCCAGATGGCTCCAGACGCTGGCAGGCGGCAGCAAGCTTGAGAATTGCTATTTGGATAGTAAAAAACCAGCACCGTGAGCAAGTGTTTTTTATCAAAACACAAACGTGAGGGACCCATCGCACACCAAGAACGGTCAGACGCACAAGTTGTATAACTGGGGATTCAACAGTTACTGGGAAAGGGGCTTCCTCTGAGCACAAACATGTGCTCATCCTTGCCTTGGAAAGTCAGCACTTGAATTAATTCACAGGAGTGACTTTAACTCCCATTCCCGGGGCAACAAGAAACTAGAAGTACACTGGAGTGAGCTAGATTTGGATCAGAGGGTGAGGGGAATGGGCTCTGAACAACTGCTCCAGAAACCACTGTCGGGACAAACAGAAGGGAAGACAGCACATAAACTGGAGAAAGAGCAGAGAGTGAAGTTAAACAAAGTCAGATGTTCATCTCTAAACTGTGTCAAAGCTTCCAGTGTCTCGGTATCCCACGCTCTACACAGCTTTTTAGCAGCAGACGGCCCAAACCTGGACAGCAGCACGAATACCCACTCTGCCCAGGCAGAAGGCAGGGAAGAATTAGACTCTCAACGTATCACACACCTGCACATCAAGGATGCAGCGTACAGAAGAGTTTAGCAGAGACAACGTGGCAAAGAATATCAAAGACGCTGCAAGGACTGTCATAGGGGTTCTCAGTTCTCAGCAAAGTCTTCCCACACACATTTCTTCAAGGTCTCTTGCTGCACACTCGTGCCTATGAATTCAGTGGAAAGCTGACGTTAGCAATAACGCTGATGGCAACAGCAGACAGTGCGGTGTACAGAAGGGAGTTCATCAGCTACCGACAAGAACACCAGTTTCACTGTACATTGCCCCCCACCTCTCTCCCTCAAGTCCACACCAGCAGCTGTGGATCTGGGGGAGAAGGGGAACGCATTCAGCAGTGCATGGAGCCACATTCAGGGTGCATGCATGAGCTGGTGTTAAGAAGAATCCAGGGTCCCTACCATGCAGCAATTAAAGAGAAGAAAAGCAGGGAGAAGAGGGCAGTCCTTGTAGATAATCCCTTACAGAGGCGAGAAGGGCCACAGGGTACAAGCCAATCCTGCTGTAACGCCAGCCAGCCTGGCAGTCTTACCACGGGACTCAGGTGAGATCAGTTTTGCTTGCACAACGCTTAGCAAGACACCTGTAAATTTTGCTGCTTATCTTCCCTCTACAGCTTGTTTATCCCTCTGCCTCTTTGGGCCGTCAAAAGCCTCTTTGATAGCCTCGCTCACTTGATGTAAAGCAAGCAGCCACCTCACGGCTGTGTCCTGTGTCCTCTACCAGGATTGTGTGCCCACGTCTCCTACGTTTAAGGACGGCTGATGGGAGAGCTCAGGACTCATAACACCAAACAGTTTGTATCACTAGCCCGCTACCCACAGCTCTTGGAATCCCGGAGCGCTCTATTCCTTTCCCCATGATACGAATAACTCAGAAAGATTTACCTTGGTAGTACTGCTCTCGAGACATTGAGAAACAATTTCTAAGGGCTACCACTGTTACAGCCAGTGACGACCAGTGAGGTACTACTCTGCTGATCACTCAGCCAAAAAGACGCCCTTGGCTGAGTCATCTCACCTCCTCTGACATAATTACCTCTTTCCTCTCCACATCAGCTTGAATTTTTGCTTGCGTGACAGCAGCCTCGCGGAAGGAGGAGCTGGCCTGTTTGGCCTGTTCAATGAGAGTCTTCAGCTGCTGCGCGGTGTTGAGCAATGAATTGACCATCTCTTCCAAGTACAGCCAGCTCCGCTGCTCCGTCACTTCCAGCCCATTCACCACTGAAGGGGATATGGCTTTGGTGGGGGTCGTGGGGGGCACCGCCAGGGCAGGGAGCGAGGTTAACACTGAATATAAGGAAAGAAAAAGAGAATACACAGAATTAGGGCATTTCATTTCCATAAAGGCGCGTGGGTGTTCTTCGTTGTGTTGTTTGGTTGCTTTTTTAAAAAATACGGTCTGCAAGTGTATGTCCCTGGATTATCCAGATTATCCAGAATTTGTCCTTGGGTAGTCCTGCATTGTCAAGGGAAGGGCTGTTAGCATTCCAGGCACCAAAAGCCAGTTAGCTTCCTTGATTTTTAAACAGTAAGTGACACGTTCACATAATAAAGGCAGGACCATTCCAGCCCACGGATGCTACTGCCCTAGGAGAAGCGTGGAACACAGACAGGAATATAACTTCAGGAGCGCTGAGCCATTTAAATCCTGTTCGCATCCCGCCAGTGCCTGCTTTCCTTTTAGAAGCATTACTCTTCCCACCTCAAGTGCGTCTGCCACGCAGCTGCTCCTCCAGCTCCCGCGCTGCTGATGCTACCGAAGAGAACTCATGGACAACGTCCTTGCACGTCTGCGGCATTGCAAGGGAGCGCCCCGCAGACAGCTGCAGGCAGCCGCATACTGCTGGGTACTAACCGTTGTTTTCATTAAAATGGACCTTTATCGGAGCCAGGTTATTTTCCTTGAAACCTGAGTTACAAAATTTACTAAGCAGGAAGTTTCTTGAGCAAAACATAGAGGCTGAAGTGTCTGAAAGTCACTTCAGTCTCATTCACTTTATTGTCAATTTCCCATCACAACCTGTTTTGGATGTCATTACAGATACCGGCTTTCCAGTCATGCTGGTCTAAGGAGGCTCCAAAAAGAAAGGCAGAAACAAGGCCCAAACCCCTCTCGCTAAAGGACAGGGACACGGAATAGCAAATCACAAAGCCTAGTTAAAAACACAGAACAGTAGGCCCACCCGTTCAGGAAAAAAGTCTTCTTGACCACACTTCAAATGGTACTTAAAATTCAACTGCAAGTACTGTCCTGAAAAAATCTGCCTGTAAATACTGTCCCGAACAGCCCAGGCCAACACACCTTCCAGTGCCAGGCTGCAGTTCCAGCAGTTCACTCACACTGAACCTCTCCTTAGGAAAGCATTTGCAGACAAACAAAACTTCTTGGAAGACTGCATTGAACCCTGAGTATCTTCCAAGACGGCAACTACTTTAAGTGTATTAACACTTTAACCCTTTCCAAGTCATAGCTGGTAGTTTTTCATGCAAGCAGCAACAGCTGAAAGAATCCAGCAGAGATATCACAGAGAGAGAAGTCTCAAAAGTCACGGCACTGCAGGGCACTGTGCCGTACGTGGGCGACATTTTCTGACCCACAGCATTGCAAGTTCACCACGCAGGTAAACGGACATTTTACGCTCAAAGGCCCTTAATTAAAATAGTCATTTCAATCAATTTGCACGTGACTGGTGTAGAACTATTTGCACTTAGATATGAGTAAGAGATAAACCAGTCTTTTATCAGCAGCTGTTTGCAGAAGAGCCTTTCCACTGCTACATTTCCAGCACAATTCTTATCCCAGCATGGCATTTGATAACTTATCTAAGGGGAATTACTTCCGATTCCTCATTTTGGCATAGGTTATCAGTCAAGGGAAAGTATTTACCAGTGGAAAAAAAAAATCAATGTTTAATTAGTAACATCAAGATCTGACTAAGACTTAAAACCAACAACAAGGTTTCATTCTGGACAGAGCAGGAATGCACTGTGCTGCTCCGAACAAGTAAATAAAAGGTCATGCAGAGGGGAGAACACAGGCTTTAAAAAAGGACTTCAGACCGCACACAGGAATGCTACGTGTTTACGTGGTGTTTCCTTGATGACTGAGAGAACAGTAACAGGGACCAAAACCTGCCTGTCTCACAGCTCCTCTGTGTCAGCGAACTCAGTAGGTACCAAAGTAACTTCANGTTCACTCACACTGAACCTCTCCTTAGGAAAGCATTTGCAGACAAACAAAACTTCTTGGAAGACTGCATTGAACCCTGAGTATCTTCCAAGACGGCAACTACTTTAAGTGTATTAACACTTTAACCCTTTCCAAGTCATAGCTGGTAGTTTTTCATGCAAGCAGCAACAGCTTAAAGAATCCAGCAGAGATATCACAGAGAGAGAAGAAGTCTCAAAAGTCACGGCACTGCAGGGCACTGTGCCGTACGTGGGTGACATTTTCTGACCCACAGCATTGCAAGTTCACCACGCAGGTAAACGGACCTTTTACGCTCAAAGGCCCTTAATTAAAATAGTCATTTCAATCAATTTGCACGTGACTGGTGTAGAACTATTTGCACTTAGATATGAGTAAGAGATAAACCAGTCTTTTATCAGCAGCTGTTTGCAGAAGAGCCTTTCCACTGCTACATTTCCAGCACAATTCTTATCCCAGCATGGCATTTGATAACTTATCTAAGGGGAATTACTTCCGATTCCTCATTTTGGCATAGGTTATCAGTCAAGGGAAAGTATTTACCAGTGGAAAAAAAAAATCAATGTTTAATTAGTAACATCAAGATCTGACTAAGACTTAAAACCAACAACAAGGTTTCATTCTGGACAGAGCAGGAATGCACTGTGCTGCTCCGAACAAGTAAATAAAAGGTCATGCAGAGGGGAGAACACAGGCTTTAAAAAAGGACTTCAGATCGCACACAGGAATGCTACGTGTTTACGTGGTGTTTCCTTGATGACTGAGAGAACAGTAACAGGGACCAAACCCTGCCTGTCTCACAGCTCCTCTGTGTCAGCGAACTCAGTAGGTACCAAAGTAACTTCACAGAAGCCTAGAAATTAGAGAAGTAAAACACCTATAGGTCGCCTAATCCATCAGCCAGCCTGTGGCAGAGCTTTCCCTGCTCTGTCTCTTGTCCAGACTCGATACAAACACACAAAGCAAGAACAACACTCCAAGTTTGCGATTCCAGTTTCTTCAACACTTCCAGTTTCTATCAGTACAGGCAACACTCAAACAGCATCGTATTTCACTTACATTATGTGTCGGCTCTGCAAGTGAAAGGTCATTAAGTTTACGTAATATAATTGCATTTGAAGGGATGCTTGGTAATCAGTTTAACCTGTGCTGTCAAGCACTAAAGGGCTGATTTGCATGCGTCATTTCTCATACTGTCTTGTCTTTATTCACTCCAGAGTCTATCTGACCACAGCAGGGCAGGATCCCACTGCACTTGTTAACCAGCACCTACCATTCCAGCACAAATGTCAGTGTTACGGGATGGTAAACTGACACTGGAGAGCAGGACACCAAACCTGCCCGAAACTGCCTCCAGCATCTAGCAGTGGATTCATGAAGAGGTGTAAGAAGTTTTAGAAAAGCTTCTGTGACACAGTTCTAAAGGGGATGGTCTCCTCGGATCAAACACTAAATAAACATTTAGCCACAGCGCCCGAGTGGAGACAAAAGCCTCGAAGCAAAGGAGCCTTAAAAGCCTTAGGAGAGGTAGGGGACTGCAAGCTGATTTAGGAAGCAGGATCACAACAGCCTCTCTGGTAGAAACCAACAAATCAAAGTTCTCCATAACGTAGTGAAAAACCTTCCAGAGTGGAAAATCTGCTTGTGCAAATCTTAATAACCGCAAAACCCACAAGCAAAACAGAGCAAAGTTTATTTTTCTGCCTCAATCTTTACCTTTGCTGAGAAAGATTAGAGAGTACATTCAAGCACTGCTAACTGTGTCTCACATTTCGGACATAAACCATACCGATTTTGGGATGAGATGTTGGCAGTGCAGCTTCAGGAAAAGGTGAAATCTGACAATTGTCCTGGTAACTTGGGTAGTGAGGTTCTGGGTGATTGACCCGGCAAGGCTGCTGGACATTGGTGTCTTGAACTGCAGAAGAACAACAGCATTATGAATCGCTGTACAACACAGCTGTCAGGCATTTCTTATGCTTGTTCACCCATTTTTTTATTACATTTTATATGTTGCAATGAGAAACAGTGGCATGATCTTACACAATTAGCAAGCAAGGCAACCTTGTACTGATTTCATCTCTCTCTGCTTTCACTTTTAAAGGCAACGGTTACTGCTGCCTCCCCTCCCGCACACCTTACGTTTACAATAATGGCAGGACTCCAAACTATGGTTCTCAGAGCAGGATAGTTCCCTCCGCAGAGCTCACAACCCTGTCTCTATAAATCAAACCGAAAGAACCGAAATATATGTAATGCATTTATATTTTGTTTGATTTATGCTGGCATTTTTCAGCATTTATTCTGCATTTTCCACTTAGTTTAAACACTTAGCTAGTTTTTTTTTTTTTTGGTAGCATTTTAGGACAAAGGAGAAGTGAAAAGAATTGACAGAGACGGCCATAAAACCCTAGAAATCAGCAGAGGTGGACACTAGCAGCTGCAACATCTGGACAAATTCCGACTTCTTTTGTGCAACTCGTAAGATTTCAAGCTGCTGAAATATTTTCAAAGGAAGGACAGCGGGTTACGTATAGTCTCTCTATAAGCTCTTGAGAAATAAATCCTTTGTGCAGCATTCAAAATGCTTCTTCGTCTAGCAGTGGGTGTCCAAAACCTTTCTTTCTCCTCCTCACGGAGGACATACACCTGAACTCTTACCAGCGGCTCCCGTGAAAACATCACCCTGGGACGGACTTTCCGAGATAATTGCTGTGGCTTCCACTGTCGATGCACGGTCAAATGTCAGAGCACCGGAGGTAGTGATCTGTCCAGAAGGAGTCACGGTGACTGGAAATATTAGAAGTACTTTCATAATTAACACTCAGCGTGGAGGCCTCGGTTGTTCAGCTGTTGATAGCCCTGTTCTGAATCATCCAAAATCAGAGAACTCACAGATCGGTCAACAGCCTGTGGTAACCCGAGTTTGGATCACACCTGTGACCACTACAATTGGAAATGGGAGTAAAAGCCCCATTTGTCTTCTGAAGGCACTGCTGGCCTCCTGCAGGCCGCTGTTTATTCCCTGGCTGTATGAGGCTGGAACGTTCACTTACAACATGCTGCCCCCCCAGATCACCACCTTTTCATTTATTACATGAGCAGTAACGTAACACCTACCAGAAAGGTTCAGCGGGGCCACAAACCCCATCAGTTTCTAGCTGATCTGAATTTACTACAACATTAGCAAGAGTGGTTCATATGACTTAACATCAACATAAAAACCCTGTGGATTACAACTAATTCTATGGCAGTTTGGTTAGCTGGACAATTTCAGCTGTCTGTCTACACAGAGTGATCTAATATGCTTGGCCAATGCAAGGAACAAGTCACAAAATCCTTCTGGATGAAGCTACCTGAGTGGCTCCAAAATGTTTAAAACCCTTTTTAAACAGGAGTAATCAATGTGGCACCACTACTTAGTAATGGGCTGCTTCTGCGGCACACTGCTCAGCCAGAAGGAACTTTTCACAAATAATTCAGTCTTGAGACATTGAGGCTTCAGATTCATGCCCAGTGAAGTATGTGGCTACTACCAAAACGAGCGGTCCTCCTCTCTCCCTCCCAATGCCAGCATGAGCAAACATGCAACCGCACAGCACCTCACATTAATGAACCAATAGAAATTAAACCCCTTTGGGGGATTAAAAAAAACCCCAAACTCTGTCGAATCCTTGCGTATTTATCTTCCTGCCACTGCTGGCAATCTAATCTTACTTTCGGCTGTTCTTTTTTGCATTTCTGTTGCTTCCTCCTGAATCCACTTTGTAATGTTACCGTCCAGATGATGCCAGTGGGATGAGAGCAGGAGGACGCATGAATGTGACTGGGAACGTGTGAGCTGGATGAGCTTGCAAATTAATTTCTGTTCTCACACAGATGGTTTGACAATCAAAACCAGTAAGTAACAAAGCGTGTCCTGAATGTTAGAGAGGAATTTGCAGATGAAAGCATCGCCTTCTGCCTCTTTCATTAACAACTTGCAGGCTGTGGATTTCATTCCAGCTGCTTACAGCCTACTTTTCTACGTATTTCATGAAATAGCACAAATCTTACTCCACAGCACCCATCGGCTTCTAAAGGGCAAAAACCAAGCTCAGGGGATGGAACAGGGATTTCCAGCAGAGCACAGAACGGCCAGCCTTCACCTCAACCAAGTTTTATCAGGAAGAAATTTCTCAATTGTCATTTGTGAAAAACCTACCCGAAACCCACTACGGATCAAGGCCAGGACTCCACAACTCGCGCTGTCCTGCCAGGCTGAGAGAGCGGGTAGAGGTGGGGAATAGAATCCTGACCTCTCTCAGAACAAAACATGAAACCTACTGCTCACTGCAGAAGGATGTTAAGATGCTTAAAACTGAGTCTCATGGAGGTCTAGAGCTGCACTTTTCCTACTCAACTTGCAATCCCAATGTGGCAATTCTGTGCTAGTTTCTACAAAACAGGAAGTGAACTTAGCTAAAGACACTGACGTAATAAAACCATCCAATGAAAAGGAAGTGGCAAAAAATAAGACATTTTTCTCCACTGGCTAGTTCCAAGGGGCCACCAACAGACATAAAATACCTAATGCGGCAATTCTTCATCAAGAAAAGGAAGCAATTTTTACCAAAAAACCTACATGTAGTAGCAGCTGTGGCAGGAAGGAGGGTGATGTTTTTGGAGCAGTCCTTCTTCACTGGAGTTGCAGGCATTTCATTTTCTTTTTTCCGCCTTTTATACGGTACAAAGAGCCGCACGGGGCCGCTCTAGGCAAAACACACCAAAAAAAAAAAGAAGGAAAAAAAAAAGGAAAAGGCATTAGCTGAGGCACCTCTGTGGGGACTTTGGGTTTACGCCTGTTTGGGTTTACGTCTGTCCAGACGCAGCTCAGGCCAAGCAGCACATATTCCCAGAGAAGATGTGTGGTCTGCAACAATTGACCAAAAACCTTCTGCTTCTCCAAACCAAAAGAAGTGTGTGAAGAAAGCAGTTACGCTCAGCTCCCTGGGGCTGAAGAGGCACAGATTCAGCCTCGTCCCACTGTTATTTAAGGAGCAGAACTGGGCAAAGCGTTGACTGCTCGCCGAGGTGGTGGAAGGAAAGAGAACAAGAGTGAGGGGAAGAGAGGGCGCAGTTAGTTTCAGGACGAGGAAACAAGCAAATCCTCCAGTTCATAGCAGAAAAGAAATGCAAAACACTACTTCAGGTCAAGCTAAAGACTTCTGCTCTCAAGACTTTAACCTCATTTTTGAAACGAACAAACAAAACCAAAACAAACCCCAACCCAACCAACCAACACAAGCAGTTTAATATGAAAATATGGATCCAACAAGAGTATTACATTACTTCCTTAAGAAAACATTTTTCTCAGCTCAAAAAATTGTGAAATTTGAGTCAAAAATCACAAATAGCTTTGACATCTCCAAAAGAAACTTTACATAAATATATTATTTAGAAAAGCAAAAAAAAAGAAGGAAAAAAGCATTAACTATCACCCAGTTTTACTGAGGCTGCTACGCAACAGTGTTAGCTGCTGTTCCTTTTCTCCTGTTTATGAAGCATGGACAAAGCACGCTGCAACCACAATACTCGTGAACATTTCTAGGACACTCATGACCTACTCGCAAATGGCTTGCAAATCAGCTCGACTGATTAATTGTTTTTAAACTAATGGATGTAAAGCTTACAACTCACCAGAGTCATGTCGTCGCAGCAGGCAGCGCAAGTACAAGAGGCAGCGTGAGGATTTAAAATCCCATCCTGAAATTAGAAGATTACTAGTTCAGCATCAGAGTCACCAAAACCACCGAGGGCACGACTGCATTCTGCTAAAAGACTCCGACAGCTCCCACAGAGATGCACCCGTCCCCTCCTCGGGACCCTATGCAATAAGAGGCCAGCTCCCCTACACCGTGCTGATGGGTCGAGCGGATGGGAGGAACGTGAAGGAAGAACAAACGATTTTCAAATCAAAAGGCAAGGATATGTGAATTTGAGACTTCGTTATAAATAAAGTTTCTGCCCAAGCAGAAATCAACTGTCAGCCTAACGCCAATGCCAAATTCTCCACGAGAGTCCTGGACAGCGCAGGAAACAGAGGACCCAAAGCAATGCTCAATAAATGGTGCAAGTGAAGAGTATGTTTGTCAAGCAAACAGAATTACGCAGATCAGGTTATTGAACTACAGTATCACGGGTGAGAGCTCCCTTCGCAATTTCTGCGATACAGCTCAAGGCTGGACTTCATCCTGCATAAACTGCAACCCCTTTTCAAGTACAAGCAAGACTTGTGTCGTGCTATTTGAAAACACATCTAGAAAAATTCCTCTCACATCACTGGTTCTCAACCAAATCAAAACAGCGCTTCCGAGTTGCCCCGCGGCACCACCACACGTAACTCTGCAGAGGCAGCGCACACGGCTTGGACTGCAGCGCTGGGCAGACGCTGCCCAGACTCTACCTGCCCTTTCCAGCAGAAAGGAGGAAGCAAACTTAACCTTACGTGAATAAGGCACTGCAGTGGCCTCCCAGCGTAGCGGATGCTCCTCTTCCAGTCTTTGCTGCTGGCTCGTCCCGCCATAGCTTCAAATTCAGTGGGGCTGTACCAGTTGTCCCCTTGCTTAATGCACCTACCCCGGCCTCCTGAAATAAAACAGGAGAAAGAAATTGTCAGTAAAGGTTAAAAATCATTTTGCCACTTTCCTAAAGAAGTAAACCCTGAAATTGCTCAACAAAATAGCAGTTGCTCTATAGCAATCACCAAATATGCCCATCTGTACTTTTCATCACTGTAAAATAACCACGCCCATTTATTATCTTGGCTGTGACCATGACGTTTTTAGAGAGGTCCAACCTTGGGCCTCACCGGTGCATCAAAAGGCTAGAAAAAATGACTCATCCACAAGAGAGGTAAGTCTTTCTTGGATAAACAGCATGAATTTAAGCCCTCCCTTAATTTGCACTTAAATCTCTAATCCTTCTGGCCGTGAAGAAAACTCTCTATCCATGAAGCAAGCGCTGTGCTGTGCAGTCAGGCTTGCCGACAATTTCTGCTGCCGCTTCTTCAGCTTTCGCACAGAGATAGAAGAGAAGAGAAGAGGAGGGGCTAAGGCAGCTACAGAGCCCCATGAGGAGACAAGCTCTCTATTTTCTTTTCCAGTAGGGATTCTTTAGAGCTTTTCATTGCACTCATTGTATCTTCACAGATTTAAAAAAAAAGTTAAAAAGCCTCTGAAGAAAGAGCAAAACAGAAGAGAACAGTAATATCAAAAGGGACTAGGCTGGCTAGGAAACTGTCTTTTTTTTCCTCACAATCGGCCCTTAAAAGTCACCTGATTAAAAGAAGAGTGCACCGAGTGAAGGAGCCGTCACACACTTCCTCACCCAAGAAGGTGGTCGTTACCTGAGCCGAGTCTGTTTTTATACAGAATGCCACTGATATTCCGGCACCTCACCGGGAGCTCGTTCTCATACACAGACGGGTCCCAGTTATACTTGGTTCCAGTTTTTTCTTGGACGGATGTTAAAGGGGTAGGAGGAGACTGTGGTCCTTTGAGAAAAAAGAAAAGAAAGGTGACAGCAACCAAAAAGCACACCAGCTATACCTTCACACGCTCAGCTTGGCTAGGCCAACAGTGTCCAGTGGCTAACTGAAGCAGCTGACACCTCTCCACAGCAACACGAGTTACACGGTGCACCACAAAAAATTCAGCTTGAACGTTCTGACTGAAAATAAAGCAAACTGTGTCTTAGGAAAGACGCTCTAACAGCGCGTGAAACGCTGCAGTTGTAACCTGCAGTGGTGTAAGCAGCTGGCTCCATGTTCCCTTTCCCAGAGGCCCATCCCATGAAGTGCTTTAGACCGCTGAAGGTTTGCCATGCTGTCTTGTGGGCAGAAAGGAAGCTGCCAAGCAGCCGTGAACAAAACCTTGGCAATAAAGACACCAGCTATTGCAACACTTAAATATTAGCAGGCGTCCTGAATAGAGACAAAACTGTATCCAACGACCCTTTAAAAAGGACCCACGTGCAGAACTAGGAGTCTCATGTTTTTATTGTCAATATTGAAATGATCCAGTCTGATGCTGGGGGTGGGATGGGTGTAGAAAGGCATGCAACAGACCAGCAGCAGGGCAAGATTTTTCAAGAAGCTTATTTGCAAGGGTTAGGGCAAAGAATAAGAAAAGGAAATATATTTCTGGCAGGAAAAAACAAAAAAGTATTCTTCTCCTCCCAAGAAATACAAGAAGGACCATGTGAAGAGGGAACAAACGATCCCTGTAAGGCAACTGCATAATATTATGCGCATCATTTTTTTTATTCCTAGCAACACCATCGAAGCAACTGCTGCGGGAGAACGCCGCTTCATAAACAGATTGCCTTATACCTGGTGTGAGAGGTGCTGACGGCCCCTTCAGCCCCGTGGTTTCTACAATGCTGCCGTCCGTGTGGACCACTATGAGAGTGGCTTTTTCAGTATTCAAGCTGTCCCCAATCTGGAGGGCCGTTCTCCCAGACTACAGAAGAAATAAAGAGTTTAAATTGGTAAGAGTTAAAATACCAATGTATTTTAGTATTCCCCCAAATATTCTCAAAGGTACCCTAAAACACCAATCAGTATGGCAGTTATTCAGTTAGTTTTTGAGGTTTCACCAACCAAATTCAAAGGTTACATGTTCCAGATCATAAGTTCCATTACAGAATGGAGGTATACGGTGGGTGGAAAAGTAAAAAACACCTCTCCAAATGATAAACCCCCCCCTGTGTCTCCCCCAGCTAATGGTTTTGTGGCTTAAAGCCCGCACACTGCAATGAAAACACACCTTTGACCTTACTACAGCTCGGACAAAAACCAAGCTCTTCACTTACACTAAGAAAGTACGTGGGACTTTGCTAGGGCCCTCACATGAAAGGACAGACTTACCAGCACGTGTCCTGAAATTGAAGCTGCATTTGCCACAGACGTAGTGAAAACATTGTCCGCAGAGGCACCAACATTGGCTACTGTCACTGTGGTGACTTCTGAAATGTCAAACAGACATGAAGTTAACGTTCTGCTGCATCCAGAGACCCTGATAAACAGCTAAACATCAAAAGATGTAATTGCATTTCCTTCTGCCTTCCTATTCGAAATTAATTTTATTTTTCATGCCACCTTTAAGTTGTTATAACACAATTATTCTGATTTTTATTAAGATTCGGGTTGGACATGCTTTAACCTCCTTGAGACTGTAATCGTAGTTATCAGCATGTGATGAACTAAGGGGAAAATTAATATTGCATCTGTACTAACAAAAACCCCCACAAATCGTGATGCTTTTTATTTAGAGATGTGACTGCCAAACATCAAGGTAAGGAGAACGACTGACTCTCCCTCTGCCATACATTAATTTCAAGGGTGCCGTCACCTGTACGCTTGGCCCCGTTAAAAACCGTTCAGACTTACAGCCAAATGTTTCTATGACGCATAGCGTATTCGACTGCCTAGCTAAAATCAGAGGTTTTCCCGTACCACACATGGCCTAAGTGTGAAAAAACAGCAGTGAAGCTCACGTGGAGACACCCGTCTAGGCACGAAGGGCTCTGCAATGCCCTGCCTATCGGAATCCTGCACGTTTCACGGCATTTTGTCGACGGGATATAGGGTGAAAGCAATTTCAGACGCACAAAACCAGCTCTTGCTCATTTTACTTCACGGTACGTGGTGTAAAAGTGAGGAGGGCGTCGTTTTCTACGAGTTTGTGAGCGAGCGAACCCTCAGCTTGGACGGGCCCTCTCTTCACCACACGCCGAGGGAAACCACGGCGCCTGGGCGCTGCGCAGGCGGGAGAGGGCCCGGGGGCCAAGAGCCGGGGCTGCCGGCCGCAGCGTGGCAGAGCCGAGCACCAGAGGCGGCTGTGGGGGCCGAGGGGCAGGGAGCGGGCGGCACCGGGCAGCGCGAGCGGCACCGGGGGCCGCTGCTGCGGCGCTGAGGCGCTGGGGCTGAGGCGAGCTGCGCATGCGCACTCGGCCCGCCCTGACCTGCGAAGGCGGCGGCGGCCTCGTCGGCGCTCGGCAGGGGCTCGGCTCCCATCTCGAGGTGTTGGGCGTTTGCCGCCATCACTGTCACCGCCGTCACCTGCGCCGCCGCCTCCTCCTCCTCCTCCTCGGGCTCCGGCTCCGCCTCCGAGGCCGCCGGTTGCGGCGGC